>JAKSZT010054515.1:6267887-6487727 GCA_026826555.1 Tolypeutes matacus
GAGTACTGTTGTGGCAATGGATGTAGGCCATTTTAAATCAGCACACATCACTCTGAACTGAGTGGGAGAGAGTGTGGTCTACAGTGTGAACTGTGGTCTATGGTTGGTGGCAAGGCTCCAGGATGTGTAAGTTCATTGAGGTTGGTGGGCCACACTGTGGGAGATGTTTGTGTGGGATGTGGTGGGAGGTGTGGGAGGTGGGCAACATGGGAATCCCAGTGGATTCCGTGTAATATTTTAGGTAATCTAAGCACCTCTTAAAATATATGTATATATATATATATATATATAAATAACACTTTTGTAAGCAAATGCACATATATGCACATATATTTATATACCATTTTGCAAATGTTTGTATGTATTGTGAGAATTTTGATTTTTACCCATAATAAAAAAACAAACAAACAAACAAACAAATTCCATCCTTGTCATTATTTTACTCCCCAAATATTTTTATCTTCAGTAACTTTTTATTTTAAAGTTATTTTGCTTTATATTAGGTTGGACACTTCATTTTTCTTCTGTTTCTTATAAAACCTCTCTTAGCACTCAGATCAGGGAGACAGATTTGAATCTTAATTTCTGTCCCTGTGCTGGTCAGCCTTGCATTCAAGCACTTTCTTTTCTCAGAAGCCTGATGTCAAATATTGGCCTCTGTTCACATCTGGCAGCAAAGCCTTGCTCAGTAACAACAGATTAGGAGAAATATCATTGACAGTGTGGCAGGAAATGTTAAAAAAAAATACTAGAAGATTTCTCAAAAAATTTTAAAAAGCATAAGTTGTACAAAATAATATCATATCATTATGTAATAAATTATAAATGAATATGAAAAAGGGAAGCCAAAACATATCCATCACTTGGAAAATATAAATCAGTCCACAAAAATCAAACAACTACAACCAAAACCAATAGACAGGTAAAGAGATACAAACTTTTCTAAATAAGAAAGGGGAGAAACAGAGTGGGAATTATAAATTATTTAGAAACGATCACAATGAAAGGTCTGCAAAATCCTGTGGGATGTTTCCTCTAAGGAAAATTTACAATCCTAATGGTTTATTAGGGAAAGAAAACCATTAGTAGACTGGGCATTCACCTGAAGTAGCTAAGAAAGCAATAAAAAGAACAGTGTAAAGTCATAAAAAGTAGAAAATATTAATTTAAATGAAAATAGATGTAAATTTTGAAAAGACCAGTAAAGTAGGTAAAACTATGAAAATCTGGAGGGTCCTAGTAGAGGATAAATATCATCTGAGCAAGACTCAAATTTGACTGCCTGTGGAGAAAACAATGAAGGATGGCAGGTTCAGAAGCAAATGGACTACTTGGAAGGTTATTGTAATGAACAAAGAGACAAAATGACTTCACCAAATTGGTGACAGTAGTTGAGATGAGAGTATTCAAAGCCACATATATTTTGAAAATAGAGTCAATAGGATTTGTTTGTTTATTTGATGTAGAGTATGAAAGAGAGAGTCACTGCTGACTGCAAAGATTTTGATCTTAGAAACTAAAGAAATTTAGATGACATTTGCTAATATGTGGAAGATTATTAAAAATGCAGGATTTAAGGGATGTCAGGAGCTTGATTTGTGATATGTTTCAAGTAAACTACCCATTAGACCTCCAAGTAGAAATATTTTGAGTAGGAGTAAAACATACGAGTCTGGAGCTCAGAAGATAAGACTGCACTGGAGATGTAAATTCTTTATTCAACAACATATAGGTAGTATTGAGATCATCAAGGAAGTGAGTATAGAGGAAATGGTCCAAAGTCCTGGGTGCTTGGTTAATTAAGGGCTGGAGCTGTGGGGAGGAATCTGCACAGAGCCTGAGCAAGAATGACAAGAGATTAAAGAGGAAAATGAGGTGAGCTTGTTACCATGAAGATCAAGTGAAATAAATTGACTCAAATATTGCTGAGAGAAGTGGCTCTTGGTTTTAGCTAGCAATATGGAGACCTTGGCAAAAGCATTTTTTGTGTAGTGTTGAGGAATAAAAGACTGATAGAAGAGAGCTAAAGGGAGAATTTTGAGGAGAACCTAAGAAGCATAAAGACAAGTTTTTCTAGTAATATGTTATAAAGGAAGGAAAAGAAATATGTTGGTAGTGGGAAGGTGATGTTGGGCCTAGAGAAGATTTTTTAAGATAACTGAATTAATACCATTCTTATATTTTATGACAAGAATAGAGAAGAGAAGGTAATTGGTGATGAAGAGAGAGGGGAGAATTTCTGGGAGATCTGAAGTATGAAAAGGAACTTGGATCTAGGACATATAAACCATCAATCTGTAATAACAGGGAAGAAGATAGAGTCAATGGGCTGAGATGCAGGTAGATAAAAGGGTGGGGGCTTGGAGAAGCTCTATTTTGATCGCATTATTTTCTCAGGGAAATAGGAAGCTGGCTTATCAACTGAGAGTATGCATACATTTGAGGAATGTAGAGAAGGCATAAAATAATTGGCTGGAAGAGTCTGAGAATCGAAAGACCAAAGAAATAAAGTACACTTGGAACTTCCATTTAAGGATTTCGATTTAGAATTTAATATATAAATAATCATTAAATTTGCATGTTTTTTCTGCAGCCATATTCAACTTTGTGGGGGCCAACTTAAAGTGGAGAGTTAGAATTAACCAAGATTTGTTTTATCAGAGTAAAAGAGAGATAGAGGTGGGAGGAGATAGAATACAATAAGAAATGTGTGGGAAGATAAACAGTTACTGGAAAATGATTGAAGTTTTTAGTTATTGCTAATGATAAGGTAAGAGGTATAACCATGAAAGCAAATATTTGAAGAAATAATGGATAGAAAAAAAATTTAAGAGAATGATATGTATAATTTTATAAAAACAGATCTGAAAACACAAGGTATTGGTTGAATTTCTAGGAATACATACACACATTAAACTCAAAAAGATGTGGAAGACATATATATATATATATATATATATATATATATATTTAGGAGGTACCAGGGATTGAACCCAGGACCTTGTATGTGGGAAACAGGTGCTCAACCACTTGAGCTACACCTGCTCCCAAAACCAACATTTTTAATTTGGCTTAATGTGATCAATAACATGCTTATCAAGTAATTGGCAGGAAAATCAAAGATCAAAAAAATTTTTAAAAATGGGTCTTGGTTATTTTGTGGGCAGTTTCTAACTAACCGTTGACTAAATGTCCATAAGTAAGGAATGGTTAAATACACACCAGTGCATTTATACTATAAAATAATATGTAGCATTAAAAGAATGAGGTGAGTTTATAGGACTTTAAATAGAAATTGTGAGAAAAATGATATATTTTTGTGTGAAACAGTACAGTCAATGGGTAGAATGCTATGACTACTCTTTTTCTGTTTGTTTTTAAAGAACATTCAAGTATATGAATGGATTTTTTCTTTTAGTGAACACAAAAATTTTTAAAGTTAGGTGCTTGGGGGTGTGAATTTGGATATTTAAGATGAGAGAAAGACCAACTTTTCTTATTCTTCAAACACATTTAGTGAATTGAATTATTATTATTTTTACCAAGTATGTGCATATGTTATTTTTCACAATAGACTTTAATAAGGCAAAAACACTCTCACTACATTATTCTTGGAATATATCTACAGATGCCTCGAAATCATGAGAAAGATTGTGATGATTTTTAACAGAGGGTTTTTGAAAAATACCTTATAACTTCCTTGAAATTTAGTTTTAGTTTCTTCAATGATTTGAAGTATATAATTGTGTAAGAAAGATTGATCATTTTACAATAAGCTTTCTCTACAAATAATGTTGCTATAAATAAAATTTTCCCTTTATATTACTTCTGTAGTATAAACTATTTTTATGTGAAAAACAATGTGAAAATAGGAATCTATTCAGCAGGATAGATGTAATTAATATAATCATATTATATTAATACTGGAATATAAAGTACATATTTAGGTATCTGAATAGTGTTGGGATATACCTTCACATTTCTACATTGATTTAAAGGAGAGCTGTTATCTTTATATTAATTTTATAGTCATTTATATTAATTTTTATATATTTGTTAGTTCATTTTCAGTTTTCAACCTTTTTTTCCTTAGGTGATTTGTGTTCATTAAATATAAGATTTTTAAAATATGAAAATAGAGACTACTATTTTGGTTATTATTCTTATTAAGCCAGAAATTACTCTGTATGTGTATGATGGTACATATTCTTTTCTAGTAGAACAGACAAATAGAAATGATGCATATGTACAGCATTCTTATGTGTGATTTATAAAATAAATATTTGCCATACTTGATGTCATATTCCAAATTAAATTCTTAAATAGTGTTTCAATTTCCTAGACTGATCAAGCAAATACAATGAAATGGGTCACATTAAACAATGGGAATTTATTTGCTCAGTGTTTGAGGCTGGGAAAAAGTCCAAATCAAGGTGTCATAATAACAATGCTTTCTTCTCAAAGGCGGTGGCATTCTCAGGCTGGCTGCAATGATCCTTGGCTCCTCTGTCACACGGCAAAGCACATGGCAGCCTCTCCTGGTTGTCCATTCTCTTCCAGGTTGAATATCAGCTTCTTGCTTCCTGAGGCTTAGTCTCTCTCTCTCTCTGAATTTCACTCTGCTTATAAAGGACTCCAGTAATAGGATTAAGACCCATCCTGCTTGGGCCACACTTTCTAACTGAAGTAACTTCATCAAAAGATCCTACTTATAGTGGGTTCACACTCAGAGGAATGGTTAAATTTAAGAATATGTTTTTGGGGATGTTTATACAGCTTTAAACCATCACAGGTGGCAAAAACAATATTTTAAGTTTTTAAGGATTTTTTAAATACTGAAAATGCCTTTGAATATTCCAGAAAATAAAAAAGATATTGATGTATAAATATGTGCAAGTTTTGATGAAGTATATACCTAATAGTGGTGTGATTATCATTTATTTCTTTTTACTGTATAGTAATTCATGTTACCAATAGAAAAGTGAAGAAAAAATGAAAGTTTTAAAGAAATGTCATAAATGTACAAATGGAGCATGTTAGAGAAATTGCTTTTCTCTTTCAAGTCTTGTCATATCTGGATATACTGATTTCTTACAAGAGTTAGTCATTTAACTATTAACAGTTAGAAGATCGCTACCTCTAAGTGCGCACCTGGTATACAGTCTTCCTAGGCACCCAAAAATACCAAACCAGCTGGATGATATAAATATCCACTCCCAAATCTTCTAATCCTGGAACATTAAAATAGCTTAACCTTCTTCTATTCAGTTTCCACAGTATCTCTTTCTCT
This sequence comes from Tolypeutes matacus, assembly GCA_026826555.1. NCBI lineage: Eukaryota > Metazoa > Chordata > Mammalia > Cingulata > Chlamyphoridae > Tolypeutes > Tolypeutes matacus. Next base: position 6,273,178 of record JAKSZT010054515.1, read on the forward strand.
ATTGCAGTCTACTCCCATACCTGTACCTTGAACATCTCAAAAGAATCCATTCTCTGGCCATAGCCTGCTATTTATCCATTTCTCCAAGCCCTACATTTCCCATAAATTCTTTTGAAAAGTATCTCTTCTTTTGAATGTTCTTACTCTTGACCTTATTTATTGCCTTTTTATTCTGAGTATCATGATGAGTCATTTCAAATAAAATGTCACCAGTATTTTATGTCTGCAACTATTTCTCTTCTTCTGTACCATGATGTGGCTTCAGGATGAAAGCAAAATTACGGTGGCTAACATGGCTAATGTATTAAAATATATGGTTTACACTCCAAATTAGGGCCATCATTACTGCCTTACAAGTATTGTATTTATCCCCCAGATGGAGTTCATGCAATGCATTTTACACTTAACACGCTCAAATTTTCTAACACCATCATTTTCTTTGGCTTTCTGTCCTCTGCACAATATCTTATATTGGAGAAACAAGAATAGAATAAGGGCTTCTCCACTGAGGGTGTCAGAGACTTGTGGCAAAACCACAAAACAGTCATACATTCATCATGCTAAGTGTTGCGTGTGGGTACGTAATGTAGTACACATGCTGCAGGCAGAGAATTGTACACAAAGTATTTCTGCCAGGGAATGCTACATAGGTGATGAATACATAATAGCATACATATTGTAAAGAATATTCCAAACAAAGACATTAGCTTGTAAAATTTTTACCGGTGTTAAAAAATATATTGAAGTCAAAGAACTGCAGGTAGTCATTTATGAGTGAATTAGGGAATGACATTTTCAACCATGTATTTTAAACCATATCAGGTGGCTCATACTATAAAATTGGAACAGAGAAACAGTTTGAGTATTTTTGCAATAGTTCACGGGATAAATGATGATGCCTAAAATGGAATGTAGCTTTGGAAAGAGAAAGAAAATATAATAGAAACTGAGGAGGTAGAAATAGGGGAATTTGGAGATTGATTAGAAATTGGGGATGGAGTAGAAAATGGATCAAATTGTTGTTATTCTTTAAGAAGTGGAAGATAGGAAGAAAATGAGATTTGTGAAGGAAAAATGTAGTTCTTTTATGGTCACAATAGATTTGAAGTCTGTTTTGAATATTCAGAAGGAGACTTGTAAACATTTGAATGCCTTACACCCTTAAATATAACAAAAGGCTTTTTCCCTTTATTTTTCCCATTTAAAAAAAAAAAAGAAAAATCTCCAAAAAAGAAAGATATTTGTATACTATCACAGCTCTCATATTTTCAGGTTTTGTTTTAATCAGTTACTTTATTTGGAGCGCCAAAGTAATGTTGAGGGAAGACACAGTAGCCTGAAATGACTTCAATCAATGTTAATTTGGGACACTTATAGAGGTCACAAATAGAAAAGTAAAAGAGGAAGCAAAGAAAATTAAGACCAATTAGTCATTATTCCTGGGAGTATGACCTCATAGTTTTAAATGCCCAATGTCATTACAAATAAGCTTTTTAAATACTTTAGGGAAGCACTAAAGAAAATTGTTGTGTTGTAGAAATCATAAAGATATTCCAAGAGAAGAATAGGAAAAAAAGGTTTTAATATTATAAAATGGCTTACTTGTAGCTATGGATTAAATTTGTAGTGACAGCATAATGGATAGATTTAAATTGACCACCTTTCAAGCAACATAGATCTTCTGAAGATGACATTCTGTAGAAATTTGTGTTACAAAAAGTTAAAAAGTCACTTTGATTAAGTTAGTGTCTCTAATGTTGAAATTGAAAGTTTGAATGACATGGTTTCATTATTATTTTATATAATATGTGGTTTTAAATATGTTTGTGTGAGTAAATTAAATATTATGATTAGAAGTTTGAATATTTAATCTACCCTGTGAAATAGAATACATGTTTAAATTTCTAAACAACTTTATTTTTGGATATTTCCTTTGAAATGGAAGATTACTTAATTTTTCTGTTTTATATTTGTATTTACCTTACCTTATCTTTCAACAGAAACATTAAATGGGTCTGGAGCTCTCTCTCTCTCTCTCTCTCTCTCTCTCTCTCTCAGTAACCACAGATTTGAAGCACATACTATGTGCATTGAATTATCAGTCCTTATGTTCCCATCTTCCTTTACCATTGCCATATGTACTCAGTGCATGCAATTGAATTATATCTAGTTCTTATTTTCTCTTCAGTTTCCTATTACAAGTCAAGACTAGACTTAAAGCGCAGATAATAGGGTTAGAATCCAGAGTTCCTAGCACTTTATAACCTCATGCCCCTGGCATTATATCAAAAACCATAGTATTTATTGCTGCTCATTGGGGGAACCACTTTAAATTAGATGTATCCTTCTGGATCCAAAACACAGCTATGCTCTGCATGGAAATATAGACTATGGTCAGCTACCACTGCTCCTGGGCTTCACTTGCATGATAAAATCTGGGCCCTTGATATTGACAACTGTACTTATGAACCATTACTTTTGAAATTGAAACTTAGCCTAGGTTTCTAAGTTTCTATGCTTAGAGTGCCTAAGCATAACCTCCTGCGAACCTCTTTGTTGCTCAAATGTGGCCTCTTTAAGCCAAACTCAGCATATAAATGCATTACCTTCCCCCCAGCATGGGACATGACTCCCAGGGATAAGCCTCTCTGGCACCAAGGGATTACTACCAACCACCAACTAACAATGCAACTGGAAAAAGACCTTGACCAAAAGGGGGAAAGGGTAAAGACAAATGAGTTTATATGGCTAAGAGACTTCAAAGTGAGTCAGGAGGTCATTCCAGAGGTTACATTTAGGCACAACTCAGCAGGATCTCATTGACTGTCAAAGTAAATATTGCCTCAAATAGCAGGACTCCTGATGGCTCTAGAGACATCAAGACACTAGGCTGTTAGGCCAGACAGCTCAGGAGTTTGGCACCCCGCCACTGGACCCTACTTTGGAATTTATGCTCTCCAGTTGGACTCAGTTGTGGTTTCCTTACACATGGCTTGCCTGCTCCTTTTATTTGAGCCTATAGATAGTTCTAGAATTGATAGGTGTATGTCCAAGAGAATTAAATCTTTGGGATTTTCATGTGCCAGTTGTGCTCTGAATCTCAACAGAGTTGCAACATCTACTCTCCAGTTCATTGGACTCACCCAGGATAACTAACAAGGAGATGATGATGGATAACAGCCATCCCAAGGAACAGAGTCTGCAACTGCAAGCAAGATAGTCCCTTCCATCTGCCCTGGGATTTAAGCCCCCTCTCAATTAGAGGCAGAGTGGGCATCACCATCCCAGAATCATCAGTATTGAGGAATGAATGATGGACTAGAGTAGTCTTACTGTTATTCTACTATAGACTTTTGTGATTCTAGCAATGGAAGAACTGTTATCATTGATATGGAGGCAGTGGCCACTGGAAGTTCTGAGGGGAAGAAGAGAGAAAAATAGATGTAATTTGGGGGCATTTTCAGGACTTGGGAATTGTCCTGAATGACATTGCAATGACAGATACAGGCCATTATATATCTTGTCATAATTTACAAAATTGTATGGGAGTGAATGTAAACTACAATGTAAACTATAATCCATGCTTAGTGGCAATGCTCCAAAATGTGTTCACCAATTGTAACAAATGTACCACACTAATGATGGATGTTGTTAATGTGGGAAAATGTGGGAAGGGTAGGGAGAGTGGCATATGGAAAGCCCTTATATTTTTTATGCAATATTTATATAATCTAAATATTCTTTAAAAAAATTAAAAAGTATTTTAAAAAATCCTTTGGGCACTATAGTGGTCATTGTTGCACAAACATGCATGAAGCTTGAGGTGTTCTGGACAACCGTTCTGAGCTATGAGGAGCCGGATGACATTATTGAAAGAAGACAGAAGGGCAGAAGGAAACTAGTTCCATGATGATATTTAAAGACTATCAATCAAGATTCTAAAGTTTGCTTGATTTCTTGCTATGTAAGCCAATGAAACTCATTAATGATTTAAGCTATTTTGAGTTCAATTTTTTTTATAAGCACCCCAATTCAACTTAATATTTAATACTCTACATTCTTCCTTAAATATAGTTGTTTTTCCATTCCCTTTGAGAAAGATTTTTCCCCTCTGGCTTTAGACCCCACATCCAGCACACTATGGAATGAGATTGTTAATAATTAATTAATAATAATAATGGATATTGTTATAACATCTGTTGATTCTGCCCTTCTTAAGATGTGTTCTAAGCTTCTTGTCATGACATATATGTCTTTATAATCTAGTTCCATTTAAATTTCCAGAATTATCCCAAGTCACTTCCATAACACTGTCTATGCTCCAGCCTAGTTTTCTAAGTATAATTATTTTACACCTCTGGTTTATATATGTTGGTCACTGTATTTGAAATGTCTCTCACCCACTTCTCCAAACAGTAAACTTTTATTCATCTTTCAATGCCCACATCAAATTTGAGTTCCACTAGGAACTTAATTTTTCCAAGCATAAGTAAATTATTACCCTCATTGTGTTTCCATTTCACTTTTGGATATTTAACTACTGATTATTGATTATTGTTTATTGTCTTTTATCTATATATGTTCAATGGATTATGCAATTTTTGATGGCAATCGTATTTTATTAATCTTTGCTTTTTCAGAACCTAGCATATTTCTTGGCAGATACCCAAGTGTAATTTTGCTAGAGGGATGAAAAGGAGGAAGAGACTGAAGAAGGAAAAAGGAGCATAAACCAGACTTCATGGAAGAAGAAAAATCTGGACACAGGAGACAATTTTGGCAAATGAGGAGTCTTACCAGTACTAATTAGAGATGACTGCTATCTAATAGGTTATTTGTGAAATATGTAAATGTTCCTCCATTAAGAATCACAAGCAAAGTTTACTATATCATCTATTGCTTGATAAATATTAAAATACATTTTATTCATTTAAGGCTAATAAAAAGCAATTCTGTTTTAGTTTAAGAATCAAAATGTGAAAATAACCCAAATATATTATTTTGAAAAGCAAATTTGATCAAATTACATCTTGTTACTAATGAATCAGGAATCACAAATACACAGACTAGCATAGGATTCATATAGATACTTTGACAGAAGGAGGTGTTGTCTCATGGTCACAGAGTTGGCAAGAAACAGATAATAAGTTTACAGAGAATATTTTGACATAGAAAAACAATAATGTTTTTTTCCCAGGGTCTTATTTAAAATATATTTTTCAGACAGTTATGAAATATATTTCAGAAATCAAAAGCCACTTCTCATTGTAAATATTGGATATTTCTTTGGCTGATTTTAGAGTTTTTAACTTTAATCTCAGGTCCTAAAACATTCATCAAGTTGCATTTTTTAAAAATTCTTTGTGCTGCTACTTTCAGGGAATTTTACACCCTCCAAAGGACACCTAGATTGATTGGAACTGTGAATATTCTTGCTTAATGTAGAAAATACTACTCAAAGGTGAATAATTAGAGGGCCTATTAGTAGTCTGACAGGAACTGTTTACCTTTAAAAGCTGTTTATCTCTTTAGCATGGCTGTGATCACATCTATGTTATTTAAAACATTTTTTTTTCCAGGTAGTCAAAGCCCAGTGTTGTTGGACTTACTTCACTGAATAATATTTAATCTCTCAAAGTAACTACCAATTTCAAATTATGAAAGTTATAGTTATTATTTAAATGAGCTCTTATAAAAATTAATTATAACTAAACTCCAAAATTAAAGCTCTTCTAATATTTCCTATTCTGATTGATGGCATTATTTCAAAAGATTAAACCAATGATCCCAGGGTTGCTGTTTTTTTAAGGTTTTCACATTTGTATGTACATATGTATTGAAAGCCAGGGGATTAGCATATATATATATATATGTAAATCAAGCCAGGAAACAAAGTCTTCCTGAGTTCCTCCTTGTCAGTAACTAATCAGTCATGGAATTCTATTGTTTCTACTTCTTAATTATTGCTTTAATCTACTCTCTATACTCAATGCCTCTACATTTTTACTGTCATTCTGCAAAATTTCTAAATCATTTTCCTCTAACTATTCTTGTTCCCTGCATATTTGTTCTCTATTTGTGACTCTCAGGCATCATCACTGTTACCCCTGAGGTCCAACTTTTTCCCACCACTTTTGTTAGCTACTTTATATCCAACTTGTTTGAACAATGGAACAGTGCTGGGCACACAGTCTAAATTGATCAGATATTTTTTAGACTTTGTTGAATCCTTTTAAAAATTATCCCTCTAATATATGTGTGAGTGTATTTCTAATTATACATTATATATATGCAATCATGTTATTCTCCAATTTAGAAACATTTCAATGATTATTAAAAAAAATTAAATTCAAATCCCTTAAATTGGCATAATGATATCATAAATTCCAAAATAAATTCTTTCATGATCTACCTCTTGCCTTACTCTAGAGGTCATCTTCAAAGTCTTCTAGAAATACAAAATTATTTCACAATTCCATAATCTTGCACATGGTATATCTTCTATTTAGAATGTTTTTTTTTTTTTCACACAGTTTTGCCTTAAAAATTAATTCTATGTGAACTCTCTCAATTGTAATGTTCTCTGTGAAGAGTTCACTCATCCTCTGCCTGAGGCGATTCCTTCCTCTTTAACAACTCCCTGTAATGTATTGATCTCTAACGTATTACCTTTTACAATGTTTTATAATTATTTATTTTAAAGAAAAGAGACATACTAACTTACTCATGGCTATCTAGTATCTGGAATAAATGAGATAATTGGCTAATATTTTAAAATTTAAAAATGAATGAAATGCAATTTTAAATTTAACCAATTGGTAATTGCTATTACTTGTGACTGACTACCAAAATATATCAACACAAAATATTTTATTTTTATAGTCAGTATATTGTCATATTTTGTAGCATTTGGTAGAATTCAGATTAAATAAGATATTGTATATGTATGCATGTTATTTAAACGTACACATAAATATTTTGTATATTTTATGTGTCTTTAAATGGATAAAAATACTGTTATGAAGAATGATTAAAAATCATCTGTAAAATGAAGAATGTCTTTATTAGCCACCCCCCCCAATCTATAGTGTCTAATGTAAGACTAGACAATTTAAATGCATCTATATTTTCTATTCTCTCTAGTAGGATAACTGGAGCATTTAATTGAGAAATAAGCTAAACTTTTCCATTGTTCTCACTTTGAGTCTGACAGCCATGGAAATCCACAATTCATCTCTCACTTCAACGGAACCTGTTACAAGGCACATGGATGAATAATAGTGATATATAAATAAAAGTAATCCTCTTAAACAATAAACAATAAAATATAATCAGCTATTGATATACACAAAATTGAGGAATCTCAAAAATATTTCTGAAAAAAAAGTGAGACACAAAAAATGCATATTGTATGACACCATTTATAATTGTTCAAAAATTGGCAAACTATCCCCTAGTCATAAGAAGATGAATGTATGGTGAAGCAGGGAATTACTGGGAAGGAGTATGAGGGGATATTCTGGCTGATGGAAATATTCTCTGATTTAGAAATCATAGAAAATATTTATCTTTTATACATATATAATATCAAAGGATAATTTAATAAACTATGTGTAAACATTATACATGAGTACTTTAAAATATTACTAAAATTGGGAAGCAGATGTGGCTCAAATGATTGGGGTCCTACCTACCACATGGGAGGTCCCTGGTTTGATTCTGGTGCCTCATAAAGAAGACAATGAGTTGGCATGACCAGCAGGCATGGCAAACTGATGCAACAAGATGATGCAACAAGAGACACAAGAAGAAATACATGAGTGACACAGCAAAGCAGGGAGTGGAGGTGGATCAATAATTAAGCGCCTCCCTCCTACATGGGAGGTCCAGGGTTTGGTTCCCAGTGCCTTCTAAAGAAACAAGATGAGCAGACACAGCAAGTGCAAACAACAAGGGGGTGGGAGAAATAAATAAAATAAAATAAAATAAAATAAAATAAAATAAAATAAAATAAATAAAATAAGCCTTTAAAATATATATATATTACTAAAATAAAATTTGGAGGACATAACAAAGGAAAAATACTCCAAGTGCACAAATTGGAAAAACAGCTATTAGAAAGATATAATTTCTTCCCAGATTTCTACAAATCCAATAGAATTTCCCAAAATCATTTTTATATTTTTGAAGAGTATAATAGATTTTATAAAGGTACATAAAATGCAAAATTTCAAGAATATCAAGACACTCTTGAGAAAGAATAAGGAGGTGTGCTGGTTTACTATTAACAAAACCTATCACAAATGTTGATTAAATAATACCATTTTACACTGGTGTCAGCATGGAAAAGTATTCCATCAGAAAAGAATATTTATGACAAAATTGTACCGCATAGTGGCAGGGAAAAGACAGACATCTTAATACATGATTCTAGGGAAATTGGATATTCATAAGGAAAAACATCACACTTGACCTCTCTCTTATATCATATATAAATGACAGTTTTAGATCTAAATATGCAATATGATGAATTACTTTAACACATAGAAAACATATTCATTACCTTTATGGAGCAAAGTTGTATTAAACAGCAACACAATTTCCATAAATGAAAATATTGATAAATTGAAATCAATTATCAGTTATATAAATTATATAAATATTTAGAAATTTTAAAAATCAAAACACACTAATAAAAGAGTGAAAATGAAACAACAGATTGGGAGAAAATATTTACCTCATATAACTGAGCAAGTTATTGTATCTAAAATATGCAATTAATTTTTACAAATTACCTAGAAAAAATATCTTATAAGCTTATATAAAAATGGACAAGATAGGTAAATAGAGACATTATAAAAGAGATCAGCCAAATGAGTGACAGACATAGAATAAAGTTATTCAGTAGCAATTGAAATCAGTGCAATAAAATTTAAAACCACAGTGAAATAACACTACATATAAACCAGAATGGCTGAGAATAAAACATCTGACCATATCAAGTGTTGCCTGATCTATGAAGCAAAGGTATGTGAGAGGTTCCTTACACGCTATTTGTGGAAGTGTAATTTATTCTACCCCCTGTAGAAAATGTTTGCTGATGGTTATTGATAAACATATGCTAACATTATGGCCCAGTTATTTCCACTTCTGGCTAAATACCCAAAAGAAATCCAAGCAGGGATACTACAAAAGACAAAAACAAGAATGTTCTATAAATTAATTTTAATAGCCCTAAGCTAGAATCAACCCTAACTTAGTTCCACTCTACAATTATATATATCTATATATCTATCCCATATGTTAATCATGATTCTAATAAGAATTTAACATAGATATGATTTTATCTTTATTAATGTATTTCTACAGACAATATCTCATTTTTTTTAGATGTGTAGCCTTCAGCTAGAGAATGTATCTGTTTTTTCTCATTATTTTATATCCACTGTTTATAAGTGACTTCAAAACATAGCTATAAAATGACTTTTTAAGTTAAAAATCCTTCAATCTGATTTTTATTGTGTTTATGTATATTTTTCATTTGAATATGTATAAAGGTAAAAAATATATAGAAAAAATTGGGCTAATTAGTCAACTAATGCAATTCAAGAGATTTTCTACAAGGATACCAAAACAATTCAATGGGGGAATGAATAGTCTTTTCAAGAAATAATGCTGAGTCAACTTGATACCCACATAAAAAAGAATGAAATTACCTTACACCATACTCAAAAAATTTATCAAAATGATCATAGACCTAAATATACAAACTAAAATTTTAAAACAACAAAAAATGAAGGAGTAAATTTTTTTGAACTTGAGTTAGACAATGGTCTCTTAGATACCACACTACAAGCACAGCAGGAAAAGAAAAAATTAGATAAACCGTACTTCATCAAAATTAAAAACTTTTGGACTAAAAAAAATACCATAAAAAAGTGAAAATACAACCACATAGAATGTAAGAAAATATGTTCAAATTATATAACATATAAAGAAATGTATCCAGAATATATAAATAACTCTTTACAACCCAATAATAGAAAGGACAAAAACAATACAAATGGGAAAAGAGCTAAGTGGACATTTTTCCAAAGAAGTTATAAAAATGCTCAATAAAGACACGAAAAGATGTTCTCCATATCCTTAGTAATTAAGGAAACGCAAATCAACACACAATGATATATCATTTAAACCCACTAGAATAATGGCATTTTTTTAAAAAAGCAAATGTTGGGAAGGGTATAGAGAACTTAGACCTCGCATGCATTGCTGGTGGAAATATAAAATGGTGAAGACATTTTTGAAAACAGTTTGGCAGGTCAGTCAAAATGTTAAACATAGAATTTTCGTATGACCCGACAACTCCACTGCTTGGTAGTTAGGAGAAATGAAAACATATGTCTAAACTAGACATGTACACAAGTTCCAGAGCATCATTATTCATAAAGTCAAAAAGTGAAAATAACTCAAATGTCTGTCAATTGGTGAATGGAGAGACAAAATATGGTATATACATTCAATGGACTATTGTTAGGTAATAGAAAGAAATGATGTATTGATGTATGCTACAGCATGGGGGAACTTGAAAAACTTTATGTTCAGTGAATGAAAGCAGTTACAAAAGACTGCATATTGAGTGATTTCATTTCTATGAAATATCTAGAATAGGCAATCTCTATTTTATTTATTTATTTATTTTTAAAAGACTTATTTTATTTATTCTGCCCCCCGCCCCCGCCGCCGCTTGTGCTCGCTGTCTGCTTTCTGTGTCCATTTGCTGCGCGTTCTTCTGTATCTGCTTGTCTTCTTGTCTTGTCATCTCTTTAGGAGGTACTAGGAACTGATCCTGGGACCTTCCAGCATGGGAGAGAGGCACTTAATCACTTGAACCACCTCAGCTCCATGATTTGTTGTGTCTCTCATTGTCTTTTTTCTCTGTGTCTCTTTTTGTTGGGTCATCTTGTTGCATTAGCTCCCCATGTAGGCCAGCTTTCCGTGTGGGCCAGCTCTCCATATGGACCTGCTTGCCTTCAGCAGGAATCCCTGGGAATCGAAACCAGGGCCTCCCATATGGTAGACAGGAACCCAATAACTTGAGCCACATCCACTTTCCGGCAATCTCTATTTAAAGAAAGTAGATTAGTGATTGCTTAGAGCTGGAGTGAGAATGGGGAAAGACTATAAATGGATAGGAGGGAGATGATGTAAATGTTCTAATATTAGATTATAATGACTTCACAACTTTCTAAATCTACTAAGAATTTTTGAATCGTGCCTTAAATTGAGTAAATTCATCATATGTAAATTATACCTCAATAAGGCTGTTTATTACGCCAAGCTACCCTTTCATATTTGCTCAACATTTCACACGTATTATGGTTGAAACGGTTTACCATGACTAATTTAGTAACTATTTTAATTATAGAACAATTTAAAATACAAAAAAATATAGAAAATTTGGACGTAAAGAACCAGGTTTCAAATTCAGGAGCTTTCCAACATCACCCTAAAACCAAATCCAGAGAGATACAATAAAAGAAAATTAAGACCAATATCGTTTATGAATAAAGATGTAAAAATTCTCAGTGTAATAATAGAAAACAGAATCTGACAGAATATTAAAAGAATCATATACCATGATCAAGTGGAAGTTATCCCAGGTATCCAAGAGTGATAAAACATAAGAAAATCAATTAATGTAATAAATCACATTGATAGAATGAAGTAAAAAACAAACATGATCATCTCAATTGATGCAGAAAAGGCATTTGATAAAATCCAGAACACTTTCTTGAAAAAACACTCTGGAAACTAGGAATAGAAGGAAACTTCCTCAACAAGGTAAAGGGCATATATAAAAAAATCCCACAGCTAGTGTCACACTCAGTTGTGAAAGATAAGGAACATGATAAGGATGCCCGCTTTCATTATTGCTATTCATCATTTTTTACTGGAAGTTCTAACCAGAACAATTATGTTTAAAAAAAAAAAGAAAGAAAGAAAAGAGGAGAGAAGAAAAGAAAGGAAAAAAAAAAAAAGAAGAAGAAGAAAGAGCAAGCCTCCCAAGGAGAAGGGAAGAAGTAAACTTATCCCATATGCAGATGACATGATCCTATGTATAGAAAATCCTGAAAAACCCACAACAAAGTTACTAGAGCAAATAAATGAATTCAGCAAAGTGGCAGGGTATCAGAACAACATGCAAACATCAATAGTATTTCTACACAATAGTAATGTACAGTCTAAAAATGAAATTTAAAAATTCCATTTACAATAACAAACTAAAATATTCAAATATCTAAGAATAAATTTAAGAAAGAGTATAAAGGACTTGTACACAGAAAAACCACAAAATGTTATTGAAAGAAGTGAAAGACCTTAATAAATGGAAGGATATTATGTATTAATGAATTAGAAAACTAAATATTGTTAAGAAGTCAATTCTACCCAAAGCAATTTACACATTCAACACAACCCTAATCAAGAGTCCAACAGCCTTCATTGCAGAAAAGAAAAAGCCAATGATCAAATTTATATGGAAGAGTAAAAGACCCCAAAATAGCCAAAGCCATCTTACAAAAAGAACAAAGTTAGAGTACTCACACTTTCTGATTTTAAAACTTATTGCAATTGTAACAGTAATCAAAACAACATGGTACTGGCACAAAGACAAACCTATAGATCAATGGAATAAAAAAGAAACTTCAGAAATAAAAGCTCACATCTTTGGCCAATTAATCCTTGACAAGGATGCCATGTTCACTCAATGGGAAAAGAATACTCTCTTGAAAAAATAGTGCTGAGAATACTGGTTGTCTAGAGACAAAATAGTGAAGGTGGACACCTACCTCATACAAAAATTAACTCAAAATGTATCAAAGACCTAAATATAAGTCCCAGAACTATAAAACTCCTAGAGGAAAACATAGGGAAGCATCCTCAGGACTTTGTGTTAGGCAATGGTTTCAAAGACTTTATATCAAATACATGAGCAACAGAAGAAAAAACAGATAAAAGAGACTTCATTAAAATAAAAAAATTTGGTGCATCAAGGGACTTTTTCATGAAAGTAAAAAAGTCAAACTAAAGAACGGGAGAAAATGTTTGGAAACCAAATGTCTGATAAGTTTAATTTCCAGAATAAAAAAGGAAATCCTACAACTCAACAACAAAAATACCATCAAATTTTTAAAAAATGGACAAAAGATTTGAAAAGACATTTATCCAAAGACAATATACAAATGGCCAAAAAGCACATACAGAGATGCTCAAAATCATTAGCCATTAGGGCAATGCATATGTTAGTAGAAATAAACATTTTAAAACAATAAAAAACCTTAGGACTGTACAACACAAACAGGGAAACTTTTTGTAAACCGTGGACTATAGTTAATAGTACAAATATGATAACAGTCTTTCATCACTTGTAACAAATGTACCACACTAATGCAAGGTGTTTTAATAATGGCAGGGTATTTGGGAACTCCGTATTTTCTGCATTTTTCTGTAAATCTACAATTTCTTTAATATTAAGAAAAAAAAACACAATGAGATTTCAATTCACACCTACTCAAGTGGCTATTGTTGAAAAAAATGGAAAATTACAAGTGTTGATGAAAGTGTGGAGAAAAACAAATACTCATATATTGTGGGTGGAAATATAAAATGACACAGTTTCTGTGAGAAACAGTTTGGTTGTTCCTCAGAAAGTGAAGTATGGAATTACCACATGACCCAGAATCTCATACACCCCAAAGGATTGAAAGCAGGGACTAGAACAGATATTTGCACACCAATGTTCAAAGCACCATTATTCACAACTGCCAAAAGATGGAAGCAACCCAAGTGCCCATTAACAGAGGAATGGATAAACCAAATGCAATATATACATATAATGGAATATTACTCAGTTGTAAAAAATAATGAAGTCCTGATAGATTCTCCAGTATGAATGAACATTGAAAATGTCATGTTGAGTGAAATAAAGCAGACATGAAAAGACAGATATTGTATGATCTCATTCACATAAAACAATTAGAATATGCAAATTCATCAAAACTGAAATTAGAATATAGGTTGTGAAGGTCAGGAGCTGGGAAACAGAATGCTGATTTAACATTTAATTGGTTGAGAGTTTCTGTTTGGGTTGATGGAAATTTTTGGTAATAGATGGTAGATGATGATAGTACAAACCTTGAATGTAATTAACACTATTGAATTGTATTCTTGAAAGTGGTTAAAGTGGGATGTTTTAGGTTGCATATATGTTACCAGAATTTTTAAAAAAACTTCAGAGAACTATAAAAAAAGTTCTGAACTTTCGATCAAGCCATTCTACTGAATATTTTACACTTTTCACCATATGTGAGTGGCAGTCTTGGGTAATCTCGAGGGAAATTTAGCTATGTGTTCCCCTTTTAAAGAATTGTTTAAATCAAGTTTGCAATTCCATGGCACTTTTTTTATTTGCCAGTCAGCTATCAACAAGCATGTGAGGCTAGTCCAGAGGTGAGATAATTGAGGTTGGAGTGACAGATATTATCAGTTTGTTCATTGGACTTCTTCAACATGACATACATCTTTCATTTTCACTGGAAAACACGGTACTGCCTATCAAATCAACTTCATTGTTAAAAGAATTTTTTCCCATATAGACAGCTACATGTGTCAGAAAATATTGATGGACAAGATATAGCCTCAAAAAATGTTGGGTACATTGTCAGTCTATGAAGGTAAATGAACATCCTAGATGATTACAAATACCACTGTGTGTTTAGTGTCACATTATCAGCTGCATAATTCATCACTGTTAGGCAAAACAGAATGAATAAAGCAAGCCCCATTACATATCTCAGCTTTACATCATTAGTGATGTAAATGAGTTTGACAAGATAACTTTAATACCATATTAAGTTGACCATGCATTTTAAAATGACAGAGATTCTAGATGTGGATAAACTCCGTGAGTTTAATAAATTTAAAATATTTTTAAAATTTTGATCCAAACATTATATTATTGATAGAATACAGGGTAATGCAAGTTATCCTGATTCACAAATTCTCTCTTAGTTTAAATTGAACTATTTTCAAACCTCATTATTTTTGTCTATGTTCCTCAGGATACTAGAACATGATTTCTTTGGTACAATAAAGTTTACTCTGAATAGCCAGAAGACAATTACCACAAACTATGCTAATCATAAACAGTGAGATTTCAGGCAGTGTGTGAATTTAGCTTTACAGCTTTTTAAAAACTTCCCTCTTTCTGATTTAAATGGAGTCAGTATTATGTTACAGAGTCCTAAGTTCAACATTATAAACTACACAAATGAGGAACATTGAGAACATGCCAGCTTTTTGCCCTAATTTTTCATCTGATTCTGCCTAATGCCAGATCTTTTACCATTGTAGCTTAATGTGTTTTATTAAAAGATGAAATGCCTATTAAAATGCGGATATAAACCCTCAAATCATTCCTATTTAAACTTTGTTTGATATGGATGAATTTATGTGTACCATTCTAATTAACCTTTTCGTCAAACAAGTTTTGACAAGAATGATAGGAAAATAATTCAAAGAGAATAGATTTAGGAAGAGTTGTGAAATGGAAGATTTCTGAAAGAAAACCTGACACACATGATGTATATGTCAAAAGTGAGTCATTTTGGATGCCGGTAAGTTAAAAGTATCAGTATCTCCCTAAAGCTGCTGGCAATGGATTTTTACTGTGCAAAACCTTATTGTTATTTCACAACATTACTATCATTTCTAAAGCAGTAACTGTGACAGAGATCAATAATATTCCTCCAATATTCCTCATTCCTCCTGCTATAAGGGAAACCTCAATGGGTAGAGCGATGTTAAGGCAGAGACTCCTAATCCTGTTGTCCACTGTTGTCAGATGCTGGCATGTGACTGAATTTCAGTGACGTGTAGAACATGGGGATCATCTCCTAAATGATGTAGCTCAACCTGATGTTCATGAGATTCATAATTTCAAGTAATTTATTAATTCTTACTGACATATGATATCCCACTGTATGAGCAGACTACAATTCCTTTACCCATTCTATTGTTGATCAAAATTTTTGTGTTTATCATTGCTTGTGTTTGCTATGAATATTTCTAAGAACATTCTTTCAAAAGTTTCTGTTATATATGTACATGCATTTATGTGGGATTTATACCTCAGAGTAAAATCCTTGGTATTATAGTATGCACATGGTGGGTGTTAAAAGATTCTGCTAAAATTTTATATATGGAAGTATTAATTTAACTTTGGTAGTAGTTTAATTGGTGTTAACTTCACTATGTTTATAAGTATATTTTACAATAAAAAATGAATATAATCTTTTTAAACCAAATTGAATAAGACCTGAGCAGAATATTGTACAAAAGAATAAAATATTTTATTTTTTTTTAAATTTCAAAGTTTTTAATTTCTTCACATCAAAATATAATCTTACACAAAAGGCAAAAAGTGAAATATAAACTGTCAAAAATATACTGAAGAAATTCCATGTAACATCTAACGTGTTCTTAAAGATAAATTAGAAAATACTACACCTTCTATAGAAAAGTAGACAGCAGACACAATCATTTCTTAAAGAAGAAACATGAAACAGGCTTTCATACCCTGGAAAAATAAACTGAAACAAATTGTCTAGAGTGCAACTCCACAATCTATGTCAACAGCCTCAAAAATATTAAACCCACATCTAAAACATAATCTGAACCAAATAATCAGGAATTTATGTACATGTAATTTATATCCATTAAGGTAAATTTTCTGACCTCATTTTTTATAATATCAAAAATCAAAAATATTTAATGTTAATAATATAACAGACATGAATAGTTTACATTGATAAGAAGTATTACTTTGCAATCATAGAAAGTATGGTTTAAGTTTTGAGGATTTGAGAAAGTTCTCCTCTTCAATAAAAAAATAAGCAGAACACCAAATTTTACATAATAAAACTAGATTATCATATGTTTTGATATTGAATATTTAATCTTTTATAATTTTACAATTAATTAAGGACTTTATAATTCTAAAAGACTCCAAAGCAAAACATTTTGTAAATGGATTATAGACTACTTCCAATTTAAAACTCTTTTTAGTAAATCTAGAATTAATGTATTATATTTGTCTAAAGCAGATATAATAATCCATTTATCCAAAGACATGCTGTATACTTTCCCAAAACCTTAAAAAATTTCTAACAGGACAGATAGGGAAAAAAAGGTAGCTACCCATGACAGGCAATAATAATCACCCTACTCCCAAAAGGCATACAAACTTCTAAGTACCACCAAAATGAAGGGGGAAGTGCTTTTAAGGAAAACTGATCAACAGATTAATATCTAGAAATGTACTGTTAGAGTTTAGTATCTTAGTTTAGTGATTGAACCTAAACTCATGCATTGTATTCTCTATCACAATAGATGCCCTTCATTTGTTATTATATATATATATATATATATATATATATGTATGTACATGTATGTGTATGCAAATACATATCTGTATATATGTATGTATACATACAAAATATATGAATATGTGAATAACATTTGTAGTAGAAATAAAATTACTTTTAAAACGTGTTATTCAGAGTATTATTTAATGATTAACCATATCTTAGATGGTTCTACATATTTAATCATTCTTATTACATTTAAACTCTGCATTAATAAAGCCAGATATATGAAAAGCTGTATTTATATTAAAAAAAAAAAAAAAAAAAAACTGCAAGGAGATACTAATTTTTCCTAAGAAGTCAGTTGGGGGAAAAAAAAGTGGCAATTTTACAGGAAGTTTCTGTTTATTTGTAGATTATTAAGTATTTGACAGAGACGAATCATGGGACATCTTAAGTGCTTGCTGTATCTATTGGAAATTTTTTTTTTCTTTTTTAAAGATTTTATTCATTTATTCATTTATCCCCCCCTTGCTGCTTGCGCTCGCTGGGCCAGCTAACCACGCCGTGCGGGCAGGCTTGCCTTCACCAGGAGGCCCCAGGAACCGAACCCGGTGCCTCCCATATGGTAAACGGGAGCCCTACTGATTGAGCCACAGCCGCTTCCCATATTGGAAATTAAATGAATAACAATACAGACATTTAGAAACTTTAAATGTTAGGTGTTTTTTTTTAAAAACTTTATATTTATATAAAATTATTACATTTTATGGAATCCACTTATTGTATATAGTAAAATCTTGAAGAGACTATATCAATATATAATCAATATACAGAATATTCCACTAGAGAAGTCATTAAATTCTACTTTCACTATATCTCACAATAGAATTGTTTGATATTTTACCCTGTAAATTTCAATTGCACCTCTTTGATAAAATCTGTGAGAAGAAGAAAGGGTTAATGAAGGAACTGATTAACATTTGCTAGTTAATCCATAGTGCAAGGGGAAGTAACTATTAGAGAAACCATGGGTGGAACAAGCTGGTCTGTTCATTGGAAGTGATACCGCACTTGCTGGGTTCATTACAAAGATGCTAACCACATACTCCCCAGGTGCACTGGTGGTTGTTCTTTCCTTTACAAGTACTCTGAATTGCAATTTTAATCAATAATGTAATCATATGGGAAATATTTACTGCCGAAATTGGACAGTATTCCCTACATACTAATTATATTCAGTACAAATGAAAATCTTCAAGTATTGTTCAGTCAATGCTATCCTGATTACCGACCACTGCAATGAATGTTGCATTCTTTTATTCTTTTTAAAAAAATAAACGGCCCTTATAAATATAATAAAAATAAACACTAGAAATAGTGCTATAATATCTGAAATGCAGAGATTGATGCTTTTGGTTAACCTACCATTTACTATGTGTCTCAATGACAACTATAAACATAATTTTAAAGCTCTTTGCCTTATAATTTATTTTGCCCACTTATTCTCAAAAGAAAAATGCAATTCTAAAATAAGGGAACCCATAGATCAGTTCCAATGATACAACTTCAATAAATTTAAATGAAATTATTTTTTCTTCTGATCTTATAGAAATTCATCCTTTATGATGAATTTTGTTCTTACAGATAAAATGAAAACTCTAAAAAAAATCTCTCAATCCAATAAGTCAAAAAATTGATTTTGCTGTTAATTTTGCTTTATACATCATTAGACGGGGGTTACAAAATAAAATAAATGGAATCCTTTGTGTTTGTACACATGTGAAAGATGCACTGGGTTCCCTAGAGTCAGCCAGACTCTTGTAAAAGTACGTGGTGCTAAAATAAGGATAATATCTGAGTGAATCGGTGACAGTAGAATACATACTATACTCAAACAGCTTTGTTTATTTATTTAATTTATTTATTTACTTAGGCAAGGGAGTACAGAGTTTATTAAGAAGCAAGAAGAGACAGTACACACCCCAGACACGGGTGCAGGCATACTTCAGGGTGAGACGCACCCCAAACAGCTTTTAAATGAAATATCGATCTTTAAGAAAAGGCAGCCTGACACAGGTCTTACATGGCTTCTAAGTGTAGTCATGGCTGCAGTTTCTGGAAACTAGTCAATGGCTTTTTCCTTCACTGAATGGTCTCTAACTAAAATGCTATTGTCATTCGGTGCGTGTGTGTGTGTGTGTGTGCATGTTGCCAGGAAAGGACCCTCCAGGAGGTGGACCATATCAAATGACCAGTGTCAGATGATATGAGTAATGCCACAATTTAATAGCTCTACACACCGTCTTTGAACCATGGCCATATTTATTATATAGTCTGATTTAGTTTACAATTCTCTTCCCATTTCAACAGAGACATTCTTCATCTTAAGTGTTTATGCTAATCATCTCATAATGTACAATTATTCTAGACTTGCAATTATCAAACCACAAAACGTTGCTTTACAGCAAACTGTACACTGATAATGTAGCAGCAATTAATCTCTCTGGTATTGTTCATTCGTTGCTATGGAAATACTGCGCCTCTACAGAGCCATTAGTAAACATTATATTAAGGTTGCTGCCAATGACAGAGTCAACCTTAGCAAATTCTGCAACTCATGCAAAGCAATATTACTGCAGACACATTCTACCATGCATGATAAAATGCAATGTTTTTATCATCAAGATTTTGTTTCAGTGAATAAATATATTGATTTCTATTACAAAACACACCAATAGAAAATACAGTACACCTTGGGACTGGGAATGCATACAAGAAAAACAGATCATTTTAAAATTTTAATTGTTTTAATGTTATTATTATTATTATACAAGGGATTTTCTCCTAAGATACTTTAAAAAGTTGAATATTTCTTGTACAACTTGTTTTATTTCTTTTAAGTTTCTCAACTTAAAATTGAAATATATTTTTCTTTTCTTTCTAGAGGCATCATGATGAGACTAAAACAATGTGAATTCATGAATAAAAATTAATTTAGCCCATTATCTAATATTTTGTAAAGAAGATCAAAATCCCATGTAATCATATACGACATATTTGTTCACATTTGACTTAAGTGACATGTTCGTTCAAATAATTTACCCTTTTCCATTAGGGCTCATAAAAACATAATTTTCTAAATACCTTTCATTTGGGACATAAAATGAAAAAAAATATTTTTTAATTACCATGAAGTATATTTTGCTCTTAGCAGAGGCAGTCCCAATAATGTGTGTCTCTAAGCAAATATAGATTAAGCCTATATAATTCAAGCTAAGATACAGCATATATTTTTAACTTATTACTGAGAAATCATTGTTATGATAACCACTTAATAAGGCAGTCTTTGAATATAAGTTAATATGCAATAATCTTAATTTATTGACCTGAATGCATAAAACCTTGGTATTAATTTAGTTGCCTTTGTGCATCTAACAATGCTAAGAGAGATCTAATATATTGTCAGCTTGTCTTGGAATATCAATTGGATGTAATCATTAGATCTATAGTTGTTAGCCTTGTGTCATTTATTCATTCTTTCACTATTTCAATCATTATCATTAAATAAATATTTGAGTACACAAAGCTTACTTTTAAGAATGAAAAAATGAATTAGATATACTGCCTGCCCTTAAAGAACTCAGGGTCTAATGGAGAGGAAGAGACAGACAAGTTGGATAATTTCAGTGAATTAAGTGTTTTGAGAGAATTTTGCACGTGTTGTTTTATTTACAGTCCATATGAATCATTTAGTAATAAATCCAAATTATCTACAGCACAATTGACTATTAGTTGATCATTTTAGATTCTCTTTTTCTTATTTTTAAAATATGGTTTGGAAGTAAATGTGTCCTATTTTGAAGATTTTAGAGAAAATTCAGAATAAATAGATTTAGTATTTCAGATCAATAAAACAAGCTAAATGAGTTTTTTGACTCAGCCTGTGTGTTTATAATATGTGTATTTATCTGCACAATTTTCCTTCTAATAGGTGTAAAGTATTGTTCAATTATTTTTATTTTTTTTTATCAAAAGCCATTTTAATGTTTGCCAGATGATAAAATGCTTACTGTTACAAAGGCCAAAAGGAGCTTCATAAAATCACTTAAATTTCTATATCAC
Organism: Tolypeutes matacus; assembly: GCA_026826555.1. Classification (NCBI taxonomy): domain Eukaryota; kingdom Metazoa; phylum Chordata; class Mammalia; order Cingulata; family Chlamyphoridae; genus Tolypeutes; species Tolypeutes matacus. Next base: position 6,294,729 of record JAKSZT010054515.1, read on the forward strand.
AACTTTAAATGTTTCAATTCCTTATGATTAATGAAGGATGGTGCATCTGGAAAAGAGATCCTCTTGGATGTGGATACAGTCATTTGTTTTAAATCATTATATTATCACTAAATCATTATACTATCACTCTTTCAGTCTTAACATATTAATCCAAAATCAATCCTTAAAAATTTGCCTCAAATTATATATTAAATGTAAATACTATAATTTAAATGCACAATATATATAGTAAATATATAATTATATATAATTTCCTGATAATCAAATTGTATTATTTTAAAAATCTTAAGCAATGTGCACTCAAGGACTTTGTTCATCTGCTCTGTGGTCAGTAATATTTACATTTCAACTAACAGTAATTAATTTATAGACAATAACAGTTGGATTGATATTGGATAAATACCATTAAGGTTAGCTAATATTTGATGGTAAGCAGCCTGTAAGTGAGGAAGAATAACATTCAAGATCTTATTTGGACTGTAAAACCTACTATCCTCTAATAAGCATTAATAAGTGACAAGTTGCTAGAATCCCAAAGGCATCCTGAAACACATTTCTTCTAGCTACATTATTATGGAAATTTTGACCTTTGGCACTTAATTAGGCACTCACATTTACATGAAAAAAGTCATGATTTTTACTAGATACCTCCCATAGCATTTTGCATAAATTGTTTTGTATATGGAATTAAAATTTATTAAAGTAAATGGGGGAGGAGGCAACTGAACTTTATGAACCTAAGATAAATTGACACTTATGTTGTGTATTTCCAAGTGGGAAAAATCTTTCTAAAGAATGCAGCAGGTGAAGGTGTAGGTAGTAGGATCTGTCTCCACATAACTTGGTGGAATGAAGTGTTTTAAATGCAAAATTCTGAGAAATCTTAGCTTAGAGTTGATGTGATAATGGTGGTCAATAACATCTGAATGCATTAATGAATGTAAGGGCTGTTCAGCTCTTGGACAGGAAAAAAAATGGACTCTATGCAATGAATAATATTAAATATCTGAAAACTCCATAGTGTGATTAAGAAGATATTTCACAAATGTTAAAAATCGAGTTGTTTTATTAGCATTAAAATGATAAATAGCCATTAGAATGATTAATATGCCTGTTTTCCACAATAGTTGTATTATTTTCATTCCCACCAGCAATGTATGAGGGTTCTAATTTCTCCACCACTACACTACGGCTTGTGATGTCTTTCTTATTTTAGCCATCCTAGTTGGTGTGAAGTGATATCTGATTGTGGTTAGATTTGCCTTTCCCTAATGATTAATGCTGTTGAATATCGTATCATCAGCTTATTTGCCATTTGTACATCTTCTTTAGAGAAATATTTATTCAAATCCTTGACCAACTTTTGAAATATTTATTTTTATTTTGAATTGTAAGTTTTCTTTATATATTTTGGATATAAGTTCCTTATTAGATACATGGTTTGCAAACATATTCTTAAATTCTATGGGTTATCTTTTCACTTTCATTATGTTTGTCCTTTGAAGCACAAAAGATTTAATTTTGATGTAATCCAATTTAACTATTTTTTTCTTTTGTCCCTTGTGTTTTTAAGTTTTATCTAGGAAACCATGGCTTAAACCAAGTCATGAAGATTTCCTCTTATATTTTCTTCTGTGTATGTACAAACTTTATCTATTAAATTTAGGTTTCTGATCCATTTCTATTTCTTTTTTGTGTATGGTATGAGGTAGGGGTCTGTTTTAGTTTCCTAGCTGCTAAAAACATACTTTACAATGGGATGGCTTTAACAACATAATTTGAGTCATAATTTCAGAGGCTAGAGACTTTCTTCCTCCTAAGGTCAGTATTTTCTGACTGGCTGGCAATCTTTGGGGTTTCCTGACTTTTCTGTTGCATGGCAATGCATGTGGAAGTATCTTCTTTTGTTTCATGTTTCTATGGACTTCCTGTTTCTATCTGGTTTCTATGGATTTCGTGTTTCTGGCTTTTTCCCTTGCTTTTAAGGACTTCGGCCATATTGTATTAAGATCCAATCTTCTTCAGTTTGGGCATACACCTTACTTAATAACACCTTCAAAGGTTCTATTTACAATTGGGTCCAAACCCAATTGGGCTTGGGACCTGAGCATCCTGCTGTGGAGGACATGATTCAATCCCCAGCAAGGTCCAACTTAATCTTTTGCATGGAGATATTGTCTTAGCTCCATTTGTTGAAAATGTTTTTCTCTGACCATTAAATTGTTTTTACACTCTTGTCAAAAGTCAATTGGCCATAAATGTAAGAGGTTATTTCTGCACTCTGAATTATATTACATTTACCTATGTCTATCTTTGTGCTAATACTATACTTCCCTGATTACTGAAGTTTTGTGGTAAGTTTGTAATCATGACATGTGAGTCCTTCAAACATAGTATACACTTTCAAGATTTGTATTGACTATTCTGAGTCTCTTGCATTTCCATATGAATTTTATGACCAGCTTGTCAATTTGTGCAAATAAAAAAGCTAAAATGGCAGCTAGTATCTTCATAAGGATTCCATTGAATTTGTACACCAGTTTGGGAAGTGTTGCTATGTTAACAATATTAACATCCATGAACATGGGATGTGTTTCTATTTATTTAGATCTTTTTTTTTCTTTCAATAATGTTTGTGGTTGTCCCTGTGCAAGTATTGTACTTCTTTTGTTTAATTATACCTAAGTATTTTATTCTTTTTGAGGCTATCATACATAGAGTTGTTTTCCTTAATTTTATTTTTAGGTTGTTCATTGCTAGAAATGAAATTGATGTTTATATATCAATATTGTATTCTGCAAACTTGCTGAACTCCTTTATTAGTTCAAATATTTTTAGTGGATTAATTAGGATTTTCTTTATACAAAATTGTGTTGTCTGCTACTGGAAATAGTTTAACTTTCTTTCCAATCTGTATGTATATATTTTTTCTTGCCTAAGTGCCCTGCTAAACTCTTCAGTAAAATATTAAATAGATGTTCCAAGAGTAGTCAAACTCCTGGTCTTGCTCTGATCTTAGAGGGAAAGCATTTATTCTTTCACCATTAACTATAATGTTAATTGTGGATTTTTCATGGATATACTTTATCAGTTTGAAGATGTTCCTTTCTACTCCTTCTTTGTTGAACATTTTCATCATATAGTAAGTATGATTTTGGTCAAGTGCTGTTGAGATGACCATATTTTCCCCCTCTCTCCCATTAACATACCATATTACATTAATTTTTGGATGCTAGTCAACTTTGCATTTTTGTGCTAAGTCCCCTTCATTGTGATGTATAATCATTTTCATATGTAGTGGAATTATGACCACTGGTATTTTGCTGAGGAGTTTTGTGTCTATATACATTAGAAATATTGGTCTGTAGTTTTTTTTTCTTCTTGCAATATATTTACTTATTTTGGTATCAGGTTATTGCTGGTTTCATAGAATGAGTATGAATTGGTTCCCTCCTCTTTAATTTTTGGGAGAATTTGTGAGGATTGGTAAAAGTTCTTCTTTTAATATTGGGCTTTAATTTGTAAGAATTTATCAAATTATGAATTCAAACTCTATATTTATTGTAGGTCTATTTAGACTTTTTTTTCTTGAGTAAGTCTCAGTAATTTGTGTCTTTCTAGGAATCTGTCAATTTAATGTAGATTGTCTAGTTTGAGTTTTTCTTAACATTACTTCATAATTCTTTTATTTCTATAAGGTCTGTAGTGAGCTCCCCTTTTCCCTTCTTGTTTTTAGTAATTTGAGTCTCACTTTTTTTCTTTGTCAGGCTGGCTAAAGTCTTGTCAATTTTGTTGATCTTTTTAAAGAACCCTATTTTTGTTTTGTTGATTTTTTTCTATTCTTAATTTCATTTATTTCTATTTTAATCTTTGTTTCCTTCTTTATGCTTTCTTGAGATTTTGTTTGCTCTTCTTTACCTAGTTTCTTAACGTGGTCTGTTAGGTTATTGATTTCCGATCTTTCTTTGTTTTCTAATATAACTATTTAAAGCTAGCTGTACATTTTCTTCAGAACACTGCTAATTCCTGCAAAAATTATCCCTGTAATTTGAAGTCTCTGATGTCCTTACTCAGAATTTTTCCCTTGTTTTTATACTTTATCTTGAAGTCACCATTGGGTTGGCATGTGCCACTTACTGGTCAAAGGTTGTACATAAATTCATTTAGTCCATTAGACATTAACCTTTATATACCAGATGTGTCTGTGGTTTAGAGGTTACTATTATAGTTTGGTGTGTTTATGTTTTTTGTGGATTTTTTTATTTTTTTATTTTTTTATTTTTTGGCCCCACATTGAACCAAGACCCAGTAGTTTAGAATTGCCCTCTCTGATTACTCCAGAGAGGATGTGGCCTTGAGGATGCATACAATCTTTCTGGTTGCCAAGGATGACTAAGCTACTTTTTAAAGTCTGAGTTCCCAGGAGTCATTGTGAAATCAGTGTATTGTTTAGTCAGTGTTTGGTTATCCTTAAGTACCTTGTGTCAGTGAGGCTTCTGCACTGTGTTAATAGGTTTGTGTGCAGCTTGGGGAATATACATGTCCATCACAAATGGGGCTCTGATTGTTTCTTTGTGGGTATTGCTTGGAACCTGTGCACAGTTTTCCTTTCTCCAGAGTTGGCTGTGATTCCAGGAGATTAATTTTAGGCTGTGTTCTCTCGATTAAACTCTGGCTTATCTGACATTTAGCATATCATGGAGCCAAAAGCTTCCTCTTAAAAGTCTTTTACCAAGATCTCCATTGCTTCTGACAATGACTTTAGGCAGGCATTTCTCAATTTTCTGTACTGAATGAAGTCATCAACCCCTCAGGCAGAACTGTAGAGATCTTTGCTCTTAATGGCCTGCTTTTCCTCTGCAGAAATCCTGCACCACTGCATGGAGCTGGTGATAGAGACTCGCCTTTCCTGGAGTGATGCCCTTGATCTATGAATGGGCACTGAGGAGGGTGTTGAAGCCCTTGGTCCTCTTGGCTGCTCCTACATGTGATCTGGAGTGAAAGGGATCAAGGCCCCAGCATTCTTGAATCTCTGTGCCCACAGCAGACTTCTGTCCTATGAGTGGGTTTTGGTGGAGGAAGACTCAGTCTTCTTGGCTTCACATGCCAAAGTAGAGCTTTTGTAACATCAGGTGGGGAGGGTGGAGGTAATGGAGTGGGTCATGACTCAAATGCTATAAACTCTAACCACTCTTATGAACATTTAGTAGATTTTCTTGAATGGATGCTATTCCATTTGCTGTATACCCTTAAGATAATTTCCAGACACTTTAAATGCTTGTTTTAAAAATAATTTTTACCAGTTAAATTGTTGTTTTGATAGAGATAGGATCCACAAAACTCCTTAACCCATCATATCAGAAGTCCTTGATATTGACTTTTTAAAAAGTATAACTCTTATTGGAAAAGTTGTGGACTTACCAAAGAATCATACACAGTGTGCAGAATTCCCACACATCACCCCACCACAAATACCTTGCATTACTGTGGAACATTTGTTACCAATTATGAAAAAACATCTTCAATATATTACTGCTAACTATGGTCCAAGGTTTACATTTGATGTATTTTTCCATAAACCACCCTACTATTAATACATTACATCACTTTAATGCAATGTGATTCTTGTGTATGTGTAAAATATATATAGTTTATCATCTAAAGCATGACTAGAAATATCATCAATTTGATCATACCTCATTGGAACTGAAAATGGAGCAAGAGTCCTATGTAAATTGAACACCAGACTTACAAATATTTGAGTCAATTTTTATTAAAGACCAAAGGAGTCTAACAATACATAATATTTCTCTATTTGTACATGGCAAAAATACATTTTTTTGGCAGGTTTCTGATCCATAGACTTGAACTTCTGTCAGCTTTTTTACTAATTTTAGTGCTTCCCTGTCACAGTTTCTTACAGCTAATAATATAAAATAAGAGTCATTACTGGAAAAAACACTGTGGAAACTAAAACAGTCTAGAAGAGTCCATGCTTAGTCCAGCAAATAATTGCATTTTATGAAGTTCTCATTATATGGTTTAAACAAAAGAAATAAATTTAAAAATTGTTGATTAATTCACATAAAAGAATCCTTCTTTGCTTTCTCTTCCCCCTAGCAAAGAATATGCTCTATGTTAAGGAACTGAAGATCTCCAATGTGGCTATTTTCACATTTTCATTTTTTTCTGAGTGGCGTAATTTGAGATAATGAATATACTAAATTTAACATTACTGCCCATTTCTTGGAAGCAATTTTATTTTAAGTAGGAAGTTATTCTATGGTCTCTATATACTTCATATGTATCCAATACCTAGTGTTGACTAATTTTGAGAATTTTAGGATATTCTTTACAGAAGGATGAACAAATTTTGGGGCAATCCCGTCATAACAATTACACAAAAAGAAACAATGTTTACATTCAGAATGAGGCCATAAAAGCTCTCCCTTAATTAGCTCACCCGCTGGAGGAAGCCATTAGGTACATTTTAATAAAACCCAATACCTTTTGACTTTTGTCAAAAGCAAGGCCACCATTGTGATCTTTCTATCAACCAAACTGTACAAGAGATATGACTGTAATTTCTTTTTATTAAATTATAGAATACTTCATCTCATTTTCATCTTTCTGCATAATTAGGAATGTGTACATTCAAATGAACATATGTCCAGCAAAGGGGCTGGCTGAACATTTACATACAGCCTAACTTTAGCAGTGACTTCACTTGCATCTAAAACCATGATATTATTATTTACTTAACAGCAAGGTGTCTGCTGGTGATAGGCAAATAATCCAGAAAAAAAAAGAAAACAGAAAAGATTTCCTAGGGAGGTTAGAATACAATATAACTGGTCAGTATATTCCATTTTTTATTAAAAAATTAATTTGGAAGTGAGCTTATTTTCATACCATTGCTTGGTGAACAGAAAGTCAGAACAACAGAAATTCAGCAACCTTAAATACAATTTTCCCTAAAGTATACTTTTGTTAATCAGTGAAAAAAAAATCTACAGCTAAGTAAGATTTAGCAGCACCATATTCCATATTCTGCATTGAGAAATTCAAATGCATATTTGTCTTTGCAATGTTTTAGAGAAATAAAACCAACTTCCTTCATTCTGACCCTATCCCTACCACACCAAAAGCACTCCCAACAACAACCAAAGCAAATAAGAAGCAAATACAACTTTGTAGTCTTGGTCTAGTCACTGTTTCTTTATTTAAAGGGCCATGGACATTTTTAAGTAAAATCTTTTAATGCCTTGAAATCATTTTGACTCTATGAGAAATTCTGGCTTACAGAGGAAAATTCATCAGATACAATTTCTTCTTACAAGGATTCACCTGCCAAAGAAAGCTAAAATACTTATAATAAAGTCTCATGCCTTCTAATTAGTTTGTCAGATTGAAGTTACAAGACTGGCAGTCTCTTTGCACCTATATTTTTAATCCTATAACTTCATTCTGTGATTGCCTATATCTGCAAACCTTTTCTTGGGAATACATGAGCTCTTCACATCCTGATGTTTGTTTAGTAAACACTTAGATACAACAACTCCTGAAGCTCTTCGCTTTTTATGTTTTGGCCTTTTTTCTCAACTATGTTCTGCCCATTCATTTCAGAGGGCATCTGCTTTTTGAGTCTCTCTGAATGAAATTGCCCATTGCTGTATGCCAAATTCCATGGCTAGTATCCTTGCTGGCATAATTTTTGTCACACTGGTAGAAAAATCACTTATTCAGGACTTGAAAACAAAGTTTTAGAGGTGTATCTTTTGCTAGAATTAATCTGGTGATAATTTGTATATATATCATTGTAAAATGTTATTAGTAAGGGTCAGAGCTGGGTCTCCAAATCAAAATGTCTAATCTTAATTTCCAAATTCTACTCATATATTTTCATAAATAATCACTCTTCATTATCTGTATTTTCTGAAACCTTGAAAACACAAATTTGCATAAGAAAACAAAAGGCATTAAAATATTAAAACAAAAGGTATTATAACATAAAAGCATTTGCTAATGAAGTGACCTTCCAAAAATTTTTCATCTTACTATTAGTTTATGGTATATTCCTTCTTATGATGTCAAAATCTTGGTTGATTGTACACTTATTTGTGTTTTAAATAGAATACTAAATGCAGCAAAGTAAAGAAAAAACCCACAAATCTTTGTTGGTCACACACTTATATGTGTTATAAATATCATACTGAATGTGGCAAAGTGAAAAAAGATGCAAACCTTTTAAAAGATGCAGTAGTTCATATAGTGATTTTGGAATAATTTTCAAACCATATTCCAACTCATTGGCTTCTCAGAACCTGGCAGTTTATCCATTAATACTCATGACAAAATCAACAAAGAGCTTTCAAAATGAGTGATTTGCTAATAATATTGAGAGGCTTTTCTGAAAACTGATCCAACTTAAAAGTTTTGAAGCTATTGAAAAGAATTATTTTTAAACATCACTCTCCAAATATTAAATGAATGGTAAAGTGTATGAAATACTGGACACAATATAGATAGAAGGGAAATTAGGTCTGTCTTCTGCAAATATTAACAATTGATTTGTTCGTGTGGTTCTCACACCTAGAATGCAGTTGATATTATAATCTCAAATATCAAAATATAAGATAAAACAAATCAATTTTTTATGTTTACTTTGCTTTCTTAATATAACATCCCAATAAATATTTTCTCATGTTTTGAAAAGTGTTTCCTTTTGAATTCATTTAAAGTGGCTGTTTTTCTTTGCTATATAACTAAGTTTTCCTGGGAGACAATGATTTGCCATTTGTCATTAAGAATATAGATAACATTAGAGGGAACTTCAAAGTATTCATTCGTATACAACAAATGTTTTGGGCCTAACCATGTGCCAGACACTGTTCTAATTGCTTTTGAAACAGCAGTGAATAAAACATAAAAGCCCATTCTCACACTGATCTATAATCTCCTGGTAAACTATGAATATTCAAGTATATCAGGAGGTGGTATATGGTATGAGGAAATATTAAACAAGTTTAAAGGGACAGAGTGAGATGGTAGTCGAAGAAATTCTTTCTGATATGGTGGTATCTGAGCATATATCTGAAGAAGATAGAGAACAAACAATGTGGATATCTGGGAGAAATAGTTTCTAGCCAGAGGAAATATTTAAGGGCACATTTGGCATATTGAGGAGGGGTAAAGAAACCAGGGGCTACTATAATCTCAGGAGAGAAAGGTCAGTGAAGGATCAGAGAGGTTGAGGGAAGTAAAATCATCTCATGCTAAAGATTTTAGATTTCATTCTCAAATGAGATAGGAGACCATTGGAGAGCCTGAGGAGCATAACAGTGAAATGAATGACTTGTTACACAAAATAATCCTGGGAAAACCTGCTACATTCTCTAACAGAACAGCAAGAATCCTTAGAGTACATGGGCAGTACCTAGCGAAGGAAGACAGACTAGTACACCAGGCGCTTGCCATTGATGGTTGTACCTATGAATCTTGTTCTTGTGAAACTGAAACTTAGCCTAGTTTATATTGCCTAAGAGTTACCTCCTGAAAGCCTATTTGTTGCTCAAATGTGACCTCTGTCTAAGTCAAACCCAGGATATAACTTCAGTGTGGCATATAACTCCCAGGGATATGTCTCCCTGGCATCAAAAGATTATTACCAAGTGCCAACTAGTGATGCATTTCTAAAGAGACCTTGAAAAAAGGGGAAAATATTAAATACGAATGAGTTTTTATGCCTAAGAGATTTCAGTGAGTCAGGAGGTCATTCAGAAGTTATGTTTATACACATCTAAAGAGGATCTCATTGATTGCCACAGTAAACAGTGCCTCAAACAGCAGGGCTCCTGAGGGCTCTAGAGACATCTAGAAAATATGGGCAGGGCAGACCATCTCAGGAATTCGGCACCCTGTCAGTGGGTCTTACTTTGAAATTTATGCTCCCAAATGTAACAGAGTTAGACTCATTTATAATTTCACTACACATGGCTCTTCTGCCCCTTTTATTTGAACTTATAGTTAGACTATACTCATTAAATATATGTCCCAGAGACTTAAATCTTTGGTCTGATCATGTGCCGTTTGAGCCCTGAGTCTCAGCAGTTGCAACACCTACCCTCCAGTTTATTGGACTTGCCCAGGAGAACTAACAAAAGGATGATGACGGACAATGCCCATCCCCCAAAACAGAGAGTATCTACAGCTGCAAGCAAGACAGTTCCATCCATCTGCCCCCTGAGATCTAAGCTTTCTCTCAGTCAGAAACAGAGTGAGCATCACCATCCCAAAACCCTCAAGACTGAGGAATGAACAAACATAAGGGGGGATTGCAACCATAGACTAAAGTAGACATTATTATTCTAGCAATAGAAGAATTTGTAACATTAATATACAGGCCGTGGTCAACAGAGGTTCAGAGGGGAGGGAGAGGGAAGAATAGATGTAACATGGGTCATTTTTGAGAAAATGGATTTGTTCTAAATGACTTTGCAATGATAGATGGCAGGCCATTATACATTATGTCAAATGCTATAAAAATGTGTGGTGCAAAGTTTAATCTAGTATGTAAACTATTGACCATAGTTAGTAGCAATGCTTCAATGTGTGTTTGTCAGTTGTAACAATTATACAACACTAATGAATGATATTGTTAATGGGGAAAAGTTTGGGAAGGAGGAGAGGTGGGATATATGGGAATCCCCCTATGTTTTCGATCTATCATTTATGTAATCTAAATCTTCTTTAAAAAAAAAAAAAAGAAAGGGTAAGGAGGGTTGGCACAATCAGGGAAGCCAGTGAGTCACTATTTCAGCCTAACAGGAAAAAGATAATGGTGGTTTGGCCTCTGGTGCTAATCATTGCAGGGGTAAGAAATAGTCAGCTTTTTATCTATTTTGAAGATCTTGCTTACAGGATTTGATGATAAAATTATGTGTTAGAAAGAGAGAGGGGAGGGATTGCTTTAAATTTGCTGGTGGGTGGGGGGTAAAATAAGTGTTTTTGTTTGTTGGTTGGGTTATGTATTTGTTGGTACAGGAGACCCAATCATAAATAAAAGAGGAAGGGGAAAGGGTACACTGGAAAGTAATAATGATTGGGGAGTGCTAAGGCAATGCTTCTGTCCACTAGCGGATATTATAAAAAAGTCTCTCATAGACACTAGCTAAAAAGAAGTTACAGAAGTTACACCAAATAGCAATTAGTTCAGGCAGTTTTAAAACCTACTGAGGGTTCTATTTTAAGAAAAGAGGCACCTAGAGGGTCTTTTTAAATGATGTCTCATAAAGAGTCACTTACTTCTTGTACAAATTTTCAATATTTTACATCTTTCAGCTCCACAAACCTGCTGCCAAAGCCTTTCTCTCTGTAAACTCTCAGCACAGTCCCAATCTGGTTCATCTCTTTTAAATGTATGAGTGTGCCAGCCCAGAGGGAATCAGCCAGAATTTGGAATGCTTCTTAAAAGCTGTCACCTTTGTTCAGGACACATTTCTGGATTCTGAAAGCCTGGCTGCCTGACAATGTGTTTCATCCTCTCACCCTGTCATACTGATGATCACTCTCGTCACACTTCCACGGGGGCCATCACATCTCTTCAGTAGTGAGGGACAAGTGTTACAGTAACACTTGGATTTATTAGACTCACTTTCCTGGTAGCCCAGGAGCAGTCATGATTATGGCTGACACATGCTCTTCTTTGGGAAGGCTAGACCTCATTTCACAGAGAAGAGGCAAAGAAAGTTGAAATTATATTTGTCAACTAAAATTCTTGTGAGTCATGTATAATCTCTCTAAAGATACACAGTTTGCAATGAGATGCAAATGAACACAACAGCTTTTTATGCTACAAAACTCTCCATCACAACGAAAGTAATCTGACATCTGTGTTAGCAAAGTGTTATCCCTCTAGATCATGAGAAACATAATGTTTAAGCCATTTTAAACATTTTAATTTTTTTCTACTCTGAAATGACATCACTGGCCAATGTGGTACACAGAGACTTCCCAAAACTCTTTCTTTTCTCCTGCCTGTGCAGTATGTAGTCCACATTCACTTTGACTCAAAGTTATTTAAATGAAACACCGCATGAGTAATTTGTGTAAATTAATCCCCTCTAGAAGAACTTATGTGCGATCCTTGGGGAAGTTTGTCACTTTTGTTTGATGTTATAAGAATTTATTTCCTGACAAGTACACTATCAGGGTGTCACTGGTAGTATTAATTTAATTAAGGTACTGTCAACTTTTCTCTAGTTTGCGAAGTTCAATGTCTCAGTCTTTTATAATCAAATGGGCCATAAAATTGGTATCCAGTTTACTAGCCCTGATTTGTTTCCTTCTCCTAAAGGGTAACTTGAATTCTTAAAACCATTCTTTAGTCATTTGGTTTTAACTTGGATTTAGATTGTATTTTTGTTTTTGGATATTTGAGTCACTAAATTTCAGGTGGTCTTCTAATTCTAGTCTATACCTATTCAGGAACATTTAAAATAAAATTAATGCATCTTTGTAATTGGATTGACTATTAAAATATAAAAGATATCAGACTTTGGGACATGTTATTTTTTTGTGAGAAATAAAAGGCTTATAATTTCTGATATATGAAATATAAAATTGTTTTAAGATGAAAATGGTTCTGTCTCGGTAATAATTGTATTAATTTTACTAAACTATAATCATATGAAATTAATTAATGTTTTGTAAATGTATGGTGTAACTCAGTATAGGCAGTAGAAAATCCAGAAAGAGTACAGTATAGAAAAATGTTTGATATTGAAGTCAAACTATTTGATAAACATTTAGCTTTGCAATTAGTTGTGCTACACACATGTGCATACATACACACATACACACTAGAAAAACTAGAAAAGAGCCTCAAGTATTATTTCTACAGAGCCTTACAGTGTAGATGTTAGAGATTATAGAGCTATATCTAGAGGTGTAGGTATAGAGATAGGTATAGAAGATACATAATTTAATCTGCCCAGAGTAGTACAGTTAGTGCCTTGGGAAAGACAGAAAATAACTAATTCTTTCTAGCTTAAATCCTTTTTAAAAAAAAATTTTGTGTGAATTTGAGTAAATCATTTTTATTTCTTGTGATCATAATATGTGAATGTTTGATAAGAAGACATTTAGATATTCAGAGTCCATTTCAATTTTAAATCTGTGAATCTAAATTCTAGAATCTAGTTTCCAAAATTATATGGATTCACATATATGCATATCATATAAATAAATATATTTGCAAATGTATTGATATAATAATATGAAATATTCATTAATATTTCTTCTTTTTTTTTTTAAATAATTAGAGATGGTTAATTATCGTACCCAACAAATCAGTCAGTTAATTGAATTTGTCAATAGCAGGGGAAATTCAGCTCTCATTTCAAACAGACTTGAGAATATATTTTTTTACATATTTAAAAAGATATAGATAACTCAATCAATACATTTTCCAAAAAGCAAGGCTTAAATGTAACAACCAAATTAATAATTCTTTCCCATCCCCTCTTGCACCAAAAGACAGACAAACAAAAAGAATAAAACTTTGTTTCTATGTCCTTTGTTTCTTAGTTCAATGGTTTTCAGTTACTATATGTTGAATACCCCATGCTAGTCTGAGTTCTTTTGGTTTAAATGAATCAGTTCTCAATAATCTCCAAGAAGTTGGCATTATAAAACTTGATTTTTCCCATGCTTTGTGCAGTGTATTTAAAACTATTATGTTTGATTTATAAATACTATAAAATATTCAGGCTTTTATTTTAATTTCATACATATCAATAGCAGCAAAGTTGTTTTGTCACCTCTGCAATAACTGTATTACATTCAGCTGTATTGTGCAGATCTGTAGTAGTTTTGTACATGTTGTGGCATATGTATATACATAGTACAGTGAATAAGCATGAAAGGAATGACAGTATGTATTTGTTTTAAATGACACATAATAGGCAGAACATCAAAATAGTGGTTAAACTTTAATCCTTGTGCTCATCACAAGCTACAATGTCATGGTTCTTTTAGTCCAAAATTATATTTTTGAAAAACGGAAAGAAAGAAAGAAAGAAAAATGCAGCCTGAAATTCAGTCATGTTTTCAGATGTTTTTACAATATCCATCTCTTTGGACAACAGAATTTCTGAGGCTGTCCAAAAAAATAACAGTTTGCCAACTATTTGAAAATAAGCTTGTGACATGATGTATTTATTTGACAGTATAATGCAATAATAGATATACAATAGGATGATGGTTGTAAAGGAAATGATCATGGTAAGTGCCCTTCCCTGTAATTAATTTTAAATGTCTATGGGTAAAATTCTGATTGACAAATTAATTATGGGTGGATGGACAAAATGCCTGTTATTGGTATTGTCATATATCTTCCTTACACATTTACAGATTCAAAATTAAATGATGCCTACAAATAGTAGCATTTCTATCATTTCCCTTTCAATGGAAAATGCAAGTAAAATGTGAATTCTTTAACATTATAATAGGATGCACCACTGAATTGAAACAGATTGCAGATTTGGAAGTGCATGAATTCAACAAAGCAAAGAATTTCCCCAACCCCAGCAAAATTGCCACCATTCTTTTATTTTACACTCCTGAGAATTGCCATATTATAAATAGCTACATGTGAAAATATATATTGAAGGATTGGCATATTTTGATAGAATGTTAAAAATGGCCAATAAGATGAAAAGAAAGTTCTGTGTATAGTTTTACTTAATAATTTAATAAACATTTATTGACTGTCTTCAATAAGTAAGGCATTATACTTAGCATGAGATTCGATCATATGCAAGATTGACAATGCCCTCGCTTTCAATGAGTTTGTATTCTACTGAGAATGAAACGTAATAAACAGACCAACAAATGAACAAAATAAGCTTAAATATTGGTAAGTTTTTTGAAAAAATAATAATAATAATACTGATGATGATGAATTGACAGAGAGAGTGACAAATAGATGGTTTAGCTTGGACAATCTTCAAAGACTTTTTGTAGCAGTTTGATATTATTCATGAATTCCAAAAAGAAATATTGGATTATGTTTGTAAACTGGTCTTTTCCTCTGGGCGTATTAGAGTGTATTGAAATCAGAGTTTTACCTTTACTTGATTTAATAATGATTAAGGCTTTGATTGGGCCAAATCAGTAGGACATTGAGTCCCTGCCCACCCAGAGAAAATGACATGGAAAAAGAGAAAGTGGAAGTCTTGAGCTGGAGCCCCGGGAAGTAAGCATGCAGAGGATCTTGGTCCTGAGGAAAGAGAGACGGACCTGGGAAGAGAAAAAGCCATTTGCCTAACAGTCTACAGCTGGCCTTGTGGAGCTAACATAGCAGCTGAGCCCAGAGAGAGGCAAGCCCCGGTGAAGAAGGGAACCCAGGAAATCTGAACCCTTACAGATGTTGGCAGCCATTTGCTCCAACACATGGCAATGAACTTTGGTGAGGGAGGTAACTAGTGCTTTATGGTCTGGTAAGCTTCAACCCCAAATAAAAACTCTTTATAAAAACCAACCAATTTCTGGTATTTTGTATCAGCACCCCTTTGGCTGACTAATACACTTCTCCAAGAGTGTCTTTTGATAAGAGATATGAAGGAGCCATTCATACAAATACTTGCAAGAACAGCTTTCTGGCAGAAGGAAAAAGAAGTAAAAGATCTTGAGGCAAAAGTAGCTTAATTTATTTAAGGAAAAGGAATATGTGCCATGTGGTTGGAGATTTGTCAATGAGAAGAATCATAGAAAATGAATATCAGAAAAATTCCAGATGTATTGGTTCATATAGGGACAACAGGACATGGTAAAAGAAATTTCATTCTCCCTAAAGAACTAAACATGGGCCTCTGAAATACAAAAGGGAAATGAGAATGGAAGCAGTCAGGCTATAACAAAAAAAAAGTAAAGAGTCTGGGTGCAATAAAAGTTTATATCTCACTTACCCAAAGTCCAATGCAGATATTCTGGCTCAAGAAGCTGTCCTGGTAGGTTGTCCTCTAAGTGATGACTCAGGATTTTAGGCTCATTCCGTCATGCGGTTTCATTATCTTCTAGGGTATCAAAGTCACTCCCATCCAACCACATGGACAGGAATTGGCAAGGGCTGGAAATTAAATATTCTTCAGAAGTTTTATGGCCAGTTTTGGAAGAGGTGTGTATCATTTCTGCAATCATTCCACTTAGATGCAAGAAGAGTTAGGCAACACAGTTCAGATGTTTGTCAAGAATGACAGGAGAACAGTATATGATGATCACCACAGTCATTATCACAGGCTCCATGAAGAAATCCTCCTGATTTTATAACAACATGGGAGAACCTGTTGAAACATTTAATTAATTAATTAATTAATTAATTTAGTTGGAGGTACCACAGATTGAACCCAGGGCCTTGTACAAGGGAAGCAGGTACTCAACCACTTAGCTACATCAACTACCCTGTTGGAAACATTTAAAATTGTGAAAGGATATATCATTTCATTATAATTATTTAAATGAGAACGTATAGACAATTGACATAGTATTAAAACAAAATGAATTATAGATCCCTCAATTACCTGAATTTCTCTATACACCCAAACAAAAACTAACTGGATAATCCAGGTTTAACTTGCATTGTCTATTGTTCTAAATTTTGGGAATTTTTGTGAAACTCTGCTTCTTTGTGATAATAAGGTAAATTTGGCCTTATTCATTTTTTAAATGAAATTTTTATTGGGATAATTATAGATTCACATATAGTTTTAAAAATCATACAGAGATCTCATGAACACTTTACCCAGTGCGGTGGCTTGGAGATATGTACTCCAGAAAAACATAATCTTCAACTTAATCCATCCTATGGGTTTGAACCCACTGTAAATAGGACCCTCTCATGAGGATACTTCAATTAGGGTGTGACTCAACTGACTCAGAATGGGCCTTAATCCTATTACTGAAGGCCTTATAAGGAAGAAAGAGTTGAGAGAAAGCCAGCAGCAACAGTCAGATACTGAAACTCAACAAAACCTGAAAGAAAAGGGAGAAGCCAGGGAAGGCAGCCAAGTGCATTGTCATATGGCAGAAAAGCCAGTGACAAAGGATCACCAGCAGCCAGCCCCAAAACACCACAGTCTTCTAGGAGAAAGCATTGCCTTGATGATGCTTTGATTTTGGACTTTGCCTATCTTCAAGTGATGAGTCAATATATTCCTGTTGTTTAAGCCAACCCATTGCATGATATTTGATTTACTATCCAGGAAATTAAAATGTTCAGTTACACCAATGGCTACATCTTGCAAAACCATAGTTCAATATCACAATAGAATATTGACATTGATGCAATCCAATGACCTTATTCAGATTTCCCCCATTACTTGTACTCATGTGTTGTGTGTATGTATGTATGTAGTTCTATACAATTTTATCAACTGTGTAGGTTTGTGTATCCACCACAAAATTCAAGATACAGAACAGTTCCATTCCACCTCAACACACCCTACTGCTCCATCACTACTCCTGGCAACCACTTATCTGTTCTCCATTTCTCAAATGTTATCATTTTAAAAATCTTATATAAATGCAATCATGCAGTATATAAACTTTTTGGATTTTTATTTTTATATTTTACATTTAAATCTATAATTCATCTTGAGTGTTTTTTTAGAAATAAGGTGTTAGGTTTAGTTCAAGGTTTATTTTTTCCCATTGGATGTCCAATTGTTCCAACACCATTTGTTGAAAACTCTATCCTTCCTCCATTGAATTGTTTTTGGGCCTCTACTAAAAAATAAGTTGAAAATGTTTGCATCTGCCTATTTCTGGGTTCCATATTCTGTTCTACTGATTTGTTTCATTGGATATATGTCCATCCTTCCACCTCTACCACACAGTCTTAATTAATGTGGTTCTATAGAAAGATTGGTAGTGTGATTCATCCCACTTTATTCCTGTCAAGATTGTTTTAGTTTTCCTAAGACCTATGTCTTTACAAATAAATTTTATAATTAGCTTGTCTATGTCTACAAAATACCTTCCTGAGATTTTTCAAGTGTGCTTTACCCAGGAATTTGCATTAAACCTGTATATTAATTTGGGGAGAATTGACATCTTCACTATGCTATGTCTTCTAATATAAGAATATTGTTTTTCCATTTATTTAGCTCTTTTATGATTTTTTTTCACCAGCATTGTATAATTTTAAAAATATAGATGCTCTACATATTTCATTAAGTAGATAAAGTTTTGCATATTGCAAACTCTCTGAACTCACTTTCTTCTAGGAGTTTGTTTGTAGATGCCTTGAGATTTTCTATGCAATCATGTCATCTGCATATATAGACAATTTTACTTATTTTATTGGATCTGCCTTTATTTTTCTTGTCTTATAATAGTACATTATCCACATATATATGATATTTTGCATTTGTATCTACAGTTATATGAGTTAAAACAGAGTCAGTCATTTTTAAAATTTACCAGTCCAATGATTTCCATTAATGTAGAATAAAAAATGTGATTTATATGCTTATTTTAATTATAATTGTAATACATGGTCTTATATAAAACTGAAAGAAACCTGGAAAAAAGCAAATATCGACTACTTGCATTCTTACTACTGATATTTAACCAGTACTAGCCCTTAATTGTCTATTAACTTGAAATGTAATATCCACATGAAGGTTTTTGAAAACTAATGAAATGAAGAATCTGGACAGTTTTCATAAGTTTGTTAACTATTTTTATATCCTGCTTTGTGAATTTTCTGCTTTGTCCAGTTTTGTACTAAAGGCCTAATATTTCAGAAGTCGATTTTAAGATTGTTTTCCTCTGCTGCACAGAACACCAAAAGGAAAACTTGACCAAAGGGAAAAAATTCCAAAAGCATTAGCTATTTTGAAGGTGATTTGGAGTGATCAGAGTTTTCCTTAGAAACAATCTACTCTCCATTATCTCACAAATCTTTTAATATTAGAGACCACCTCTAGAATATATTTTCTGCTTAAGACACATACCACAGGATGGAAATATACCACACTGTTGTCGTAAATGTTTGAACAAAAATAAAAGCATACTTAATTCATTTTTCTTTATACTGATATTAAGATGAACAAATATATATTGATTACTATCTAGATGACACGTTATATATCTCAATGTTTTTTAATATTATCCACTTAAAGCAAACTAGTTGCACATTTGAAAGCATTGCCAGTTCCTTACAGTTTTATAAATAACTAAAATTGAAAATTTTACAATAGATTATAACCATTATGGAGAACTAGAAATATTTTAAACACATCCCCAAAGAGTTGTTATCAAGTTGTTCTTTAAACCTTTCCCAAAATATTCAAATTAATGTTTCCCATCAATTGAATACTATGTTGGGGGCAAAGGGAATTTTGATTTGTGAAATAAATAAAAAACTTCTGTAGAAATCATCCAGGTGTAATATCTACATTGTGTATAACAAACACACATGATGATTTTCAATAATTTGAGCATCTATTTTCAACTGTAATGATCTCTTACATATATATATTTATAAACATATCTGTAGGTTTATTTGTTGAAAACATCATAAAGATTACTTAAAATGACGAAGCAAATATGTTAAGTTTATTATCTGTACATATATTTTTGGCAAATATATACAGCATGGCAGTATAAATTTTCAAGTCTGCTTTACCAGGGAATTAATAACAACTTTTATGTGGATATATATATATATATTAAATTTAATACAGCAAATACACATAAAATAAGGCAAACCAAAGGTTAGTTGATTCAGAAACTTGATATCAATAGGGAATGAGGGATTTTTTTCCACATTTTTATTTCTAAAGCAAACCACTAAAAGAATAAAATAATAATAATAATAAAACAGACCGCTAGTTATCCTCAAGAAATCCCTTGTTTATATATGTAAGGCAGCAAAATTCAGAGAAAATAATCAGTAACCTACATAATATTAACACAAAATTTGAAAAAGGAATTGTGAATAGAAACAAAGATTAAAACAATACTGTGTTTTCAAGATCTTTCCGACAATATCAGTCTGATAAATATTTAATTGGATTCCAAGATGGATAAAAGTTGTAAGATGGGCAGAAAAAATATTTAAAGAGGTAAACGACAGAATTTTCCAAAGTTGGTGGCAGATATCATCCTAAAGATGCAAGAAGACATTAATCCCCAGTAAGGATGAGCATAAGAAAAAGCACTCCTAGGTACATCATAGTCAAGCTGTGAAATCCAATGATAAAGATGCAAAATTAAAAGCAGTAAGAAAAAAAATCCATATTCAAATGCAGGGGAAATGACAAAAATACTAATTAATGTCATTATCTGAATGAAAGAAGAGAGAGCACCTTAAAAGTTAAATATATGAGTAAACATAGGATCTTTTTAGTACATAACATATCTAGACTCACTTAAAAGGCTTTTCACTGTTTAAAAAAATAGTTTTAGAGCACATGTAATAGTAAGATAGAAAATAAGAACATGGAAGTGAAGAAGAATTATAATATAAAATTCTACAATAGTTTGTAAAGTAATATAAGGCATGTTGTAATGACTTAAAAGGGCATAATGTTTTTATAAAGTAACAACAACAGCAAAATACACAAATATCAATATTGGAAATAATAAAGTAAAAAAATAAATAATACAGAATCATCTGAGAGAACAATGAAAATAAGAAAGAGGTCCAAATAAACAAATGGGATAAATAAAAAATAAATACCAAAATTAGATTAAATGTGAATAAACTAACCACTTCAATTAAAAGAAAGTGATTATTGAACTTAATTTAAAAAGCTGGCTTTACCTATATGCTGCTCTCAAAAAATATATACTTTTAGTCATAAAGGTGCAAAGAGGTTGTAAGAGAAAGGGTAGGAAAAGATATCCCACATAGACATTAAGAATGAAAAAAATCTAGTTTGGCTATAATATTACTAGGGAAATGAGATTTAAGGACAGAGAATATTATGAGAATATTATGAGAATATTAATACCAATGAAAGAGCAGATGCATCAAGAATACATAACAATCCTAAATGTGTTACGCACCTTTCAAGAGAGTCTCAAATAGATGAAGCAAATATTGATAGAAAGAAAGAAATTAATAGACAAGTCAGCAATCATAGATGGGAAGTTAAGATCCCATTGACATAATAAGTATGCAAGAAAATTAGAAAAGATATGTGATTTTAACAACGCTATCAACAAACTTGAATTCTTTTCAAGTGCATATGGAACAAGATTTACCCTATTCTGGTCTAAAACACACATCTCAGTAAATATCAAAGGTATACAATTATTTCAAGTGTGTGTATGTATATGTGTATAAAAGGTAGAAAGCCGCAATATGTTAAATTAGAAATCAATAATCTAATATTGAGAAAATCTCCAGATATCTAGAAATTAAATAGCACGCTTATAAATAAAAAATAAGTCTAAAGAAGTCACAATATAAAATTTTAAATTATTTGAACTGGATTACACAAATATACAATTCTTTTGAAATTTGCTGGATGCAGCTAAAGCAGGGCTTAGAGCAAAATTTATAGCTTTGAATAACTATATCATAAAAGAGGAAAGGTATAAAACCAAAGATCCAAGCTTCCACCTTTATAAACTAAAGAAATAAGGCTACAGTCAATCCAAATTATGTATAACTAAGGAAAACATAAAACCAAAGAATTTAAATTTATGAAACAGAAAAGAAATAAACAATAGAGAAAACAACAAAAAATTGGCTAATAAAAACAATAATAAAGTAGACAAACCTCCTAACAAGACTGATCTAAAAGAAAAAAAAGGAAATATCAGCACCAGGAATAAGAACATATATATCACTATAAATCTTACAGATGAAATGATTAAATTTCTAAAAAAAGAAATAGAAAACCCTACAAGTTACCAACACTCATAAAACAAAACAGAAAAAGAAATTTAAATCATTATGATCTGCTAAAGAGATTATATTTTAAAATTTAAAAAGAACACCTCTAACAAAATTACAGTCTAAGATGGCTTTACTAGTGATTGAAAGTATTGTTTTTCCATGGAAAGAAGAAATAATGTCAATGATACCTAAAATATTTCAGAAATATAGCAGGAAAAGTATTTTCAGCTCTTAATGAGGTCAGCTTAAACCTATTGAAACCTAACAAAGATATAAGAATAGCAAATGAGACCAAAATCCCTCATAAAAATAGCTGTAAAAATCCTTAACACAATAATAACAAATTGGTTCTAAAAACAAATAATAGGCTAACACATCATAACCATGTAGGGTTGTTCTCAGCAATGGAGGGTTATTTTAACATTAGAAAATCAAAACTTGCCATAAGCCACGTTAATAGAATGAAAGGAAAAACATATGATCATCTCACTAGAGGCAGAAATAGCATTTGACAAAATAAAACACCCCTTACGATTAAAAAAAAAAAAAAAAAGATGGAAGGGGACGTGCTCAACCTGATAAAGCACATCTCTAAAAACTTATAGCTAATAACATACTTAATAGTGAAGCATAAAACTCTTCATCCCTAAGGTTGGAAAAGGAGGTTGCCCACTCTTATCACTTCTTTTCAACATTGCAGTGGATGTCCTGCCAGTGCAATAAACCATAAACTGAAATAACCAACATTCAGATTAGAAAAGAAGAATTAAATTTTACTATTTTCAGATAACATGATTATAAGGTAGAAAGTGCTAATAAATTATTAATACTAATAAGTGAATTAACAATGATGTAAGATACAATGTTAACATAATACAGCCAAATGAATTTCTAAAAGTTAGAAAAAGTTGGAAGTGAGATTTTAAATAATATCCTTAGTAATAACATCAAACACATCTATCAATAATGGTAGAAGACCTATTCATTCAAAACTATAAAATATTGGTGAGGGAAGTTCAAGAAGACCAAATAAATAAAGGGACATATCATGTTTATGGACTGTTAAACTTAATCTTGCTAAGATGTCCATTCTACTTTTGTTCTATAAATGCAATACAATCCCCCCAAATTATAGCAGAATATTTTGAAGAACTAGAGAAGCTGACTTTGAAATTTATGAAGAAAGCAAAAGATCTAGATTGGTAAACTACCCTTAAAAACAAAGGTAGAAAACTTATATTACCTGATTTTTTAAAAAAAAAAATTTTATTAGAGAATTTGTGAACTTACAAAACAATCATGCACATGTGTGAAATTCCCAAACAACACCCTCCACCAACATAAGATATTGTTGTAGAACATTTGTTACAGATTATGAGATAATATCAGACTATTGCCACTAACTCTGGTCTATAGCATACATTTGCTATATTTTTCCATATTCTCCTATTATTAACACAGTACATCTTTGGCATTGATGCAAGAATATTACAGTATTACTGTTAAATATAGTCCACAGTTTACATTAATTGTGTTTTTCCCATGCTTTTCTGCAGTCCCACCACACTGCAACAGTGATGTATATCCTTTCTAGCACACAATAAGACATTCTTCCATTTGAACTATTAACCACAGTTCTCATCCACCTCTTGGTTCACTGTGTTTTTCAGTCCCTAGATTATTCTATAGCTTTCTTTCAATTGACATTTACCTCCCTAGAATACCATTTTCAGCCAAATCTCATTTATAAACCAGCTGCATTAATTCTATTTACTATAATGTGTTACCATCAACTCTACCCATTTCCACACTTTTAAAGTTAAGTTAATTAAAATTTCTGCATACATTAAACAACAGTACTCCTCAGCCCTTGAAGATGTGCCCCTACATTTTCTTCTAGGAGCTTTACAGTTCTAGCTTTTATATTTAGATCTTTGATCCATTTTGAGTTAGTTTTTGTATAACGTGTGAGAGAGGAATCTTCTTTCTTTCTTTTGGTTATGGGTATCCAGTTCTTCCAGCACCACTTTTGAATAGACTGTTCTGCACGAGCTGGGTGGGTTTGACATCCTTGTCAAAAATCACTAAACCATGGGAAGCGACTGTGGCTCAATCAGTAGGGCTCCCGTTTACCATATGGGAGGCCCCGGGTTCGGTTCCCGGGACCTCCTGGCGAAGGCAAGCCTGCCCGAACGGCATGGTTAGCTGACCCAGCGAGCACAAGCAGCAAGGGGGGGATAAATGAATAAATAAATAAATCTTAAAAAAAAAAAAAATTCACTAAACCATAGATGTGAGGGTCTGTTTCTGAAGCAGTAATTCATTCCATTGTTCTATGTGTTTATCTTTATTCCATTACCATGCTGTTTTTACCACTGTAGCTAGGAAATATAATTTAAAGTCTGGAAGTTAGAGTCCTGCAACTTTGCTCTTCCTTTTAAAGAAATTTCTAGCTATTCTGGGCCCCTTGCCCTTCCAAATTACTTTGATAATTGTGTTTTCCATTTCTTTTTAAAAATACTGGTGGAATTTTTATTAGGATTGCATTGAATCTGTATATCAATATAGGTAGAATTGACATCTTAGCAATATTTAGTCTTCCAATCCATAAGCATGAAATGCTATTTATTTAGGTCTTTTAAAATTTCTTTTAGCAATGCATTGTAGTTTTCTGAATACAAGTGCTTGATTAAGTTTACTCCTAAATATTTGATTCTTTTAGGTGCTATTATAAATGGAATTGTTTTTACTGACTTCCTCCTCAGAGTGTGCATTTCTACTGATTTTTGCATATTAATCTTATATCCTGACACTGTTGAAATCATTTATTAGCTCTAGCAGCTTTGTTGTAGGTTTTTGGGGACTTTCTAAGTATAGGAACATATCATCTACTAATAGTGAAAGTTTTACTTCTTCCTTTCAGATTTGAATTACTTTTATTTCTTTTACTTACCTGATTGCTTTAGTTAGAACCTCTAGCACTATGTTGAACAACAGTGGTGACAGTGGGAATCCTTGTCTTGTTCCCGATCTCAGTAGGAAAACTTTCAGTCTTTTACCATTGAGTACAATGTTAGCTGTTGGTTTTACATATATGGCTTTTATCATGTTGAGAAAGTTTCCTTCAATTACTATCTTCTGTAATATTTTTATCAAGAAAGGATGCTGAATTTTGTCAAATGCCTTTTATGTGTCAATTGATAGGATCACGTGATTTTTCTTCTTTGATTTAAATGTGGTGTAGTACATTGATTAATTTTCTTGTGTTGAACCACCCTTGCATACCTGGTATAAAACCAAGTTAATCATGATGAATAAATATTTTAATGTATTGTTGGATTCGATTAGCAAGTATTTTGTTGAGGATTTTTGCATCTGTATTCATTAGGAAAATGGGTCTGTAATTTTCTTTTTTTGCAATATCTTTATCTGGCTTTGGTATTAGGGTGATAGTGGCTTCATAGAATGAGTTTGGTAGTGTTCCAATTTTTTTGAAGATTTTAAGTAAGATTGGTATTAAATTTTCTCTGAGTGCTTGGTAGAACTCACCAGTGAAACCATCTGGTCCTGGGTTTTTATTTTAGGGAATTATTTGATGACTGCTTCAATCTCTTTATTTGTGATTGGTTTGTTGAGGTCTTCTATTTCTTTTAGAGTCAGTATAGGCTATTTGTAGGTTCCTAGGAATTTTTTTTATTTCGTCTACATTTTTTAGTTTGTTGGCTTAGAGTTGTTCATAGTATCCTCTTATAAACTCTTTTATTTCAGTGTGGTCAATAGTAATGTCCCCATTTTTAAATTTTATTTATTTGCATCTTCTCTCTTTTTTCTTTGTCAATCTAGCTAAGTGTTTTTTTTATTTTGTTAATTTTCTCAAAGAACCAACTTTTTGTTTTGTTAATTCTCTTTTTTTTTTTTTCCAATTTCATTTCTTTCTGCTCTGATCTTTGTTATTTCATTCCTTCTGCTTGCTTTGGGAATAGTTTGCTGCTTTTTTTCTACTTCTTCAAGCTATGTAGTTAGGTCATTGATTTTAGCTTTTTATTCTTTTTTAATATAGTAGTGAAGGCTATAAATTTCCCTCTCAGCACTGCCTTCACTGTATCTCATAGGTTCTGTTATGCTGTGTTCTCATTTTCATTTGTCTGGAGATATTTACTGATTTCTCTCACAATTTCTTCTTTGACCCACTGATTATTTAAAAGTGTGCTGTTTAATCTCCATATATTGTGAATTTCCCCCCTTTTTTTTTTGACTGTGATTTCCAACTTAATTCCATTATGATTATACAAAATGCTTTGTATAAGTTTGATCTTCTTGAATTTATTGAGATCTGCTTTGTGACCCAATATATGGTCTATCCTGGAGAAAGATCCATGAGTACTTGAGAAGAAAGTATATCCCACTCCTTTGGAGTGCAATGTTCTGTATATGTCTATTAGGCTTAGTCCATTTATCATATTATTCAAGCTCTCTGTTTCTTTATTGATTATCTACTCAGATGTTCTACCCAGTGCTGACAGTAATGTATTGAAATTTCCAACTATTTTTTTGTAGAAACATCTATATCTCCCTTCAGTTTTCTAAGTGTTTTCCTCTTGTAATTTGGGGCATCCAGATTATGTGCATATGCATTTATGATTATTATTCCTTCCTGTGAATTGCCCCTTTTATTAATATATATTTCCTTCTGTGTCTCTAATAACAGTTTTGCTTTTAAAGTCTATTTCATCTGATATAAGTATAGATGCTTTAGGCTTTTTTTTTTGGTTACTACATGCATGGCATAAATTTTTCCAGACTTTCACTTTCAATCTACTGGTATCCTTGCTTGCAGGCCGCTTATAGAAGGCTCATATTTTCTTATCCGTTCTCCAGTCTGTGTATTTTGATTGGGGGGGTTAATCCAGTAACAGTGTTATTATTGTAAAGGCAATTATTACTTAACTCATTTTGACCTTTTGGTTTTATCTTTCATATTTTATTTTCACAACTCTTTTTACACTTTTATTTACTTTTACAGATATAATCTTCATTTCTAGACTCTCTTCCATACCTCTCTCTCCTGGTTTTTCTTTTCATACTCCAGCAATCCCTTCAGTATTTCCTGTAAAGCTGGTCTCTTGGTTAAAAACTCCCTCAGGTCTGTTGATCTGTGATTATTCTAAACTTACCCCCATTTTTGAAAGAAAATCATGCTGAATATAAGATTCTTGGCTGGCAGTTTTCCTCTTGCAGTACCTTAAATGTATTATACCACTGCCTTCCTGCCTTCATGGTTCTTGATGTGAAATCAGCATTTAATCTTATTGGATACCCCTTGTATGTGATACATTGCTTTCCTCTTGCTGCTCTCAGAATTCTTTCTTTGACTTTTGCATTTGATATTCTGATTAGTCTGTTTCTTGGAGTAGGTCTATTCAGATTTATTTGGATGGGAGTACATTGTGCTTCTTGGACACAGATATTTATATCCTTCAATAGGGTTAGGAAATTTTCTACCATTATTTCTTCAAATATTCCTCCTGCCTCTTTTCCCTTATCTTCTCCTTCTGAGAAACCTGTGATATGTATGTTTGTAAGTCTCTTGCTGTTGTTTAGTTCCCTGAGGCCCTGTTCAATTTTTCTCCATTCTTTTCTTTACTGTACTTTTGTATGTTCACTTTTGGAGGTCATGTTTTCAAGTTCACTGATCCTTTCTTCTGCCTTCTTAAAGCTGCTGTTATATGCCACCAATGTATTTTTTATTTCATTTATTGTGCCTTTCATTCCCATAAAATGTGCTATTTTTCTACGTATGCTTTCAAATTCTTCTTTGTGCTCACCCAGTATCTTCTTAGATACTTAGATCTCAGTAGCCATCTCATTGAATTTATTAAGGAGATTTTTAAAAATATTTATGATTAGTTGTCTCAACTCCTTTATGTCATCTGGAGGTTTACTTTTTTCCATTGACTGGACATATCTTCCTGTTTCTTGGTATGGTTTGTAATTTTTTGTTGGTGTCTTGGCATCTGGCTTCCTAGATATATTTATTCTGGGTACAGTTTCTCGCTTTAGTTTATTTCTTTCTTTCCTTTTATCCCTTGCTAGTTGTGTAGTAGGAGCTGAGGATATAGTTGGTACTGTAAGTCATGGAGGCTGAAGCTGCCTGTGCTGTCCCAGGAACCAACAAAATTTCTCCCACCTTTCTTTTCTACTAGGTGTAGGGATGGAGCACAACCATGTGTAATAATCCAAGTTGTGCAGGTCAAGACTGTCTGTAATTGTCCAGAAAGACTGATGAAACTTTGCATCTCTTCCTTGCCTGCCTGGGGCAGAGATGGAGATGCAGGCATGGGCAGCAAACTAAGCCATGTGAGTCAAAACTGACCACAGTTGTCCAGGTAGACCGATGTAGCACTGGGTCCCCTCTTCCACTGCCAAGTGTGGAGATGGACCTTATGAGTGCCCAACAATCTAATCTATGTGGGCCAAAAGTGCCTGCAGTTTCACCGAGAGGCTGAGGGAGTACTGTCCCTTATGCCTTTTAAGGAGTGTGGATAGAACCACAGGCACCCAACAAACCAGTCTGTACAGGCTGAAATCACCTGCAGTTGTCCAGAAGGGCTGAGGAAACACAGCTCCCCTCCTATCCTATTGGGGGTTGGGGGTGGGGCCACAGGCACCCAACAGTCCAGACTGTGCAGGCCAAAAGTGCCTGCAGTTGCCCGGAGAGGTTAATGAAAGAGTCTCCTCCTTCCATTCTTTCAAGGATGTTGAGGGATGCTCTTCTGTTCTCCTGGGACCTCAATTAGGTGCTTCAGATAGCTCTGTTTAGATTACTAACTGTTCTGTAGGACAAGCTGACTCTTAGAATTCTTTCTCTGCCACCATCTTGCCCACGTCCTCACATTACCTGATTTTAAGACTCCTCTAAAGTTAAATGGGTAAATAAATAATAGTTATTGTGAGGTATAATATGAGATATAATGATTCAGAGGTAAACCTACAGACATTTGTTTGACTGATTTTCATCATACATGTAAAGTCAATTTGAAGCAAGAAAAAAGTCTGTATGACAAATATTATTTGCATAATTGGTTACTGGCATGGAAAAAATGACCCTGAGCCATTGTCTCCACAATATATAAAAATTAATTTGAGAGAGATTATATATGTAAAAGTAAAATCCAGAAATGCCAAGCTTTTAGAAGAAAGCATAGAAGAATAGCTTCAGGAATTTATAATAATTAAAAATGAAATTAAACTAAAAATTCTTTTCATGAAAAGAGAATTAATAAATGAATAGTTAAGAAGCAGAGTGGAAGAGAAATATTCACAACACATAAATGACAAAGGACCTGTATCCAGAATATATAAAGACATTCTAAAATTCAACAATAAAAATTCAAACAACCCAATGAAAGAAAATATCAAACATTTTGAACAAATACTGTACAGAAGAATATATCATACATACAAGAGGAAGTGAAATGTATACAAGAATTTGTACTGTAATATTCATAGTAACATAGCTAAAAATTAGAAACAATCCAAATATCCTTCAACTGAATAATGGACAAATAAAATGGGGTCTGTCCATACAACAGAATATAATTTAGCAATTAAAAATACTGACATGCTACAATATGGATAAATCTTGAAATCATGCTAAGTGAAAGAACAACATACTATACAATTTTATTTATATGAAATGTCCAGAATGGACAAATCTTTATAGAGAGGAAGTAGATAAGTAGTTGCCTAGGGGGGTGGGGGTGGAATTATGGGTGATAGGGATATGTCAGCTAATGAGTGCAAAATTTCTTTTGGGTAATGAAAATTATTATGGTGATGGGTGCAAAATTCTGTGAATATATGAAAGTCCATTGAATCATATACTTTAAATAGGTGAAGTATATGGCATGTAAACTATATCTCAATAAAGCTTTTTTAAAAAGTATATGGGCTGACATTGTCTTCGTCTTTGGACTTGTAGAGCCCTCATGAGATCCCTCTCCTTCCTGTGAACAATGACCACTCTAAAGGGAAACTTGATTGTATCAGTTGCAGAAGAGGCAACTGTCCCAACCATAACATCACTGTAGTGGGTGTTGAACAAATTGGTATGGAATGTGCCATCAGCATTCTTGGAAAGTCTCTGGTTGATGTACTTACCCTTGTGGATGTTTTGGAAAATAAACTCAAAGGATGGTGGATTTGCAGCATGGAAGCTTTTTTCCTCAGACACCTAAAGTTGTGGCAAATAAAGATTACTTTGTGAGTGCTAATTCTAAGACTGTCGTGCTAACTGCAGAAGTCCATCAGCAAGAGGGGGAGAGTCACCTCAATATGGTTCAGAGGAAAACAAATGTCTTCAAATTCATTACTCCTCAGATCATCAAGTACGGTTCTGATTGCATCATAATTGTGGTTTCTAACCCCAGGAATATTCTAACATTTGTGACCTGGAAATTAAGTGGTTACCCAAACACCATGTGATTGGAAGTGGGAACAATCTGGGTTCTGTTGGATTTCATTACCTTCTAGTTTAAAAACTTGGCTTTCATTCCAGCAGCTGCCACGGATGGATTTTGAGAGAACATGGTGACTCAAATGGATAAACAAACAAACAACTATTTACCATGTACTTATGATATTTTTCTTGCCATTCTAATTTTTTAACTTTTAAAGTTTTATTTTTATGTACTTTTACACACTTCAGAAAATCTGCAGGAATTGTAGAGTTAATTTTCATACCCTCTTTCCATTTGCTTTATCATTTACACTTGTTCTTGCGATAAATCTGTTGGTTGATTAATCTATCTATATTTTCCCCTGAACTCATTTGAGTGTAGATTGCAGTTATCCTGCCCTCTTCTCCATAAACATGTTATAATTATCAAAATCAGGAAATGTAACATTGATACAATATTATCTAATTCATAATGGTCTCTACAGAGTTGGGTTTTTTTCCAGGTCAGGATCCATGCCACACTCACACATATTACAGCTAATTGTAATGTCTTTAGTCTCCTTTTAATCTGGAAAAATTTCTTTGTTTCTTTTTGTCTTTCAGGATCTTGTCATTTTTGAAGAGTTAGGTGACTTATGTTGTAGAATATACATCAGTTTAAGTTTGTCTGCCTGCTTCCTCATGGTTAAGTTGAGTTATGTACTATTGACACAAACACAATAGAAGGAGTATTGTAGTCTTCTCAGGGTATCCTAATCAAAAGTTACACAATGTCAGTGAGTCTCATTATTGGTGATGTTAAATGTGATTACTTGTTTAAGGTTGTGTTTGTTAGGTTCATTAGTATGAAGTGACAATTTTTCCTATGTAATTAATAATAAATAATTTGTGGGTGGATACTTTGAGACTAGGTAAATATCTTTTTCCTCATCACACTTTTGCTTGTTAAGTTTAGTATCCATTTATGATTCTTGGTTCAATTGTTTATTATGGTAACGTTGCTACGGTTTTGGAGCTCTTCCTTGATTTCTGGCTCAATAAGATGTTCCAGGCTCATCCTGTATTTTCCCTTCACCTGCCCTAGAATCATCTGTTTCTCCAATGACTTCTGACTCCTTTCACTGGGAAATGGTATTTAGAAACCAAGATCTGGGTATAGTTATGCTCATTGTAAGTGGTATGTCTTTGCTTCTAGGCCCTTTCAGTGGACAGAGCTATTATATCCATGGTGTTTATTGAAGGAGGAATGAATTGGGTAACAAAAGCTTTTAAACAACCTGTATCCACTATTTTATAATATAAAACAAATTTTATTTCAAACAAAATCTAACTTTTTAATAAACCATTAATTATAAGTCTCAATTATTTAAGTAGTAAGAAATTTCTCAAATATTTTCTTTAGGAATTTAAATGGAAGTAAGGATTAGTTGGATATAAAATTGGTCATTGTAAAAAAATATTTAAAGTACATTGCACTAAAAAGAAAGTACATGCAAGTCCAGCAAGTACATGAAAAGTTATTCAACATCATTAGTCATTAAAGAAATTCAGTTTAAACCAACAATGAGAAACACTACACACATGTACTGTAATAGCTATAATAATAATAATAATAATAATAATTTGTAATATTGCTCAAGAGAGGGTAAAATTGTATTCTTTTTAAAGAATGATTGTCACTTTCTTATAATGTCAAATGTACATCATATCTTTTGACATTCATATTCCAGTTACGTACCCAAGATAATGAGAACCTATCCCAAGAAATTGTGAACACGAATGATCATAGAAACTTTATTTGTAATACCTTAAACGTGTGAGCAACAGAAAGGTCCAATGGATGAATCAACAAGACTTTGTAGTCTATCTGTACAACAAAATAGTACTCAGAAGCTGGAAAAAAAAAACAAAACTCAAAGGTACTATTGATACACTTTAATTCACGGATGTATACCAAGACCATTGCATTAGCAAAGAAAGTTAGATAAAAAGAATACATAGTGTATACTTTCATTTAGGTCAAATTAAATATAGCTAGAATGATTCTGTAGTGAAATAAATCAGACAGTGGTTGGAGGGTTGAAAGGGACAGTGGCTGGAAAGGGGCATGAACAGACCTTCAAGAAGTATGGAAATATTTTATATCATCTTCTTTGTAGTGGTTACTTTAGTGTATAAAACCGTCAACACTCACAGAACTAAACCCATAATATGCTGCATTTTCTGTATGTTAATTGTATCTGAATAAAAGCAATATGCAGAAAGCACATAGTATTGTGCATGGCACAGGTTAACCACTCAATACATGCTATTTTTAACTTTCTGTTTTTATTTTAGAAATTATATTAACCAGAATTCTTACATGTAATATATAGTATATTTCACCTTGGTATGAACAAAATAAATTTCCATATTTTTAGCATATGCTCTTTGAATATAAAGTCTATGTTGTACAATTTCATGCCCCCAGTAATACTCTTATTAATTTCAGCCACTATTAAAATCTAAAAGGTACACTGCACATAACTTAACAAATACGCTTTTCAATATCCATCTTATGAAAGCTATTAAAAGGAAACGTTTTGAAGCATTAGGTAGCATTAAATAATCTGCAGAATCACACATATGTTATCATTCTTTAATAAATATATTTTATATAATCTATCTATATGTTTGTAAAGGCACAGAATATATTCTGGGATGATCAACACCAAATGTGTTACAGTGTTACTTCTGAAAAGGGGGTTGATACTGTCCAATATGAACTTTGGTTGATTTAAAGTAAATGAAACTTTTAGTGCAATAATTTATTGATGTATTTATTTGTAGTGCATTGTATTAGGGTAGGCTAGATTGTGGGAACAAATAGACCAAAACATGAAATGGCTAAACGTAACAGAATTCTGGCAGATTAAGTATGCCGGGTAAGTGTTCAGGACAGTGGGAATGGTTTTCCTCCATACAGTCTTTCAAGGACCATGCTGATAGAGGTTCTGCCTTCTTCAGCTTTCCAAGGTTGTTATGGTCAGATTATTTACTGTTGAAATGAGGTAGAGCTTATACAGGGGGTTTCATTTGGGTTAAGTCTAGTGGAACCCATCAATTCTGCTCACATGTCAACAGCTAAAATTTAATCACATAGCCACACTTAAATAAATGCAAGAGAGGTGAAGACATGTAGTCTATGGCTGTGTCCAAAAAGAAGAATTGGTTAGTTTTTTTGTTTTGTTTTGCTTTGTTTTTTTCAGGAAGGGGAAGGAGCAACTTTTAATAATTAAAATGTAAATGTGAAAAGAAGGATGGACTAAAAGTCCCTACTCATTTCTACTTAAGATGTCATGTGATAATATTTTACAAAGTCCTGTGGGCCAATGTATGTATGTGTATATGTTCTTATAACATACACATATACAATAGATTCTCTTTCCCACACATATACATACAAAGATATTATTTGCAGTTCAGTTTAGGGCAATTCTAATATGCTGCTCTGTACAGTTATGAAATCAAGTTTGAATCAAGTTTGAACCTGTTTTCTTCACAAAATTGGGGAGAGAGTAGGAAATAAAAAGGTTGGTTCAGTGTGACTGAGATTGCTTTGTTTAATTGTACACTGTGATAAATTATTTTCTTCCGTAGTAGTTCTCTGAAGGGCTGACTCACTGTGGTTTCCATGAGGAGACTTGGCAATAGATCACACACTCATTGTCATCCTGGGGAAGTAACTCACTCTGAAAAGGATGTGATTAAGAAATTTCCCCCCCATTTTGCCATCATCCCTCGGAGTGCCGAAATGATTACTCAGGCTCATATTACTAGGAGAATTCTTGGAAATACTGTCCATATCTCCTGAGCCTAAAGAGCCATTCATGTGATATGACTCCATTCCTCTTAATCTACCCATGGGACCATCTGATCCAGGGCCCAGTGGAAAATTAGGTTTGTTAGGTCCAGGAAGTGCTGCAGTCATTAAAGTACACATATTGTCCCCAGAGTTGGTTGAATCTGCTGGGCTAGGCATGGTGTGTGCTTCTGGTGGCCCTCCACCTCCTGGAGGAACTACATAATTCCCAGGATATGGTGAGGGATATGGTATTGATTTGGCATTTGTTGGGTTTCGCCAAGGTCTACTACTACCTGGACCCATGTTCATTCCAGGCATTCCAGGGCCACCTAAAGCATTCAGTGGTGGGTCTCAGTGCACTTCCATAGTTCTGTGGTCCTAAGGGCACCATTCCCTTTGGAGGAGTCATTCTCTGCATTGGCCCGCCCATATATGGATGTCTTTTTTTATCGAGTTGGGTCCATTCCACTGGGAAGTAATGGCTGACTCCCTGGGATACCTTCAAGTGTCTGGTTAGGTGTCTTCAATGGTGGCCTTGAACCTCCATGATACTGAGGTGACATAAAATGTTGAAAGAACCCTGGTGGTGCAGGACCTACTGGCATGCCATCTCCCAGGAGAATGTTTCCTAGCACTTGACTGGGAGCTGCTGCAGCACTGTAATCATGGGAGGCTTTTGCTTCACTTGATCACATGCTTCCCTTCTTTCTGGAGCTGCCAAAATACACACTACCAAGAATATATGAGTCCTGGTGATTCTCCCAAAATGATGTTTTTTTTTTCTGATTTTATTTCTGATAAAAATGTTTGGGCAGATTTCTGAGCTCCTACATGGAGCAGATATTCATATATGTAGAGTGAGAACTTCTCCTGGGCCTGGGCTGGATAGGATGGCATTGCTGTTATGCTTGCCTTTTCTATACATGCTTGTGCCCAGGAATTGGGTTTTGACAAAAAGCAGCCTTTGCCACACTCATTAAAAATAATTAAATGAATATATACAATTCACAACACACACATAATACAACTGCTAAAGAAAAGCTTCCATTTCAGGACTGGGCAGCAAACATATACCCAAGTTCATGCAATAACATGCTATCAAAGTAAGATCAGCCAAGAAAGTGTCAATTCTGTTGAATACTACTTAATTGGGTGCATAGAAAGACTTCATATTATAATTCATATGTTTAATCATAATGTTTAAAGATATTCAAGTAGTGAATTAAAATAATACATGGGCTTTTCACACCATCATACTGCCTCAGCATCTGTGAGGTTGGTAGTAACACAGGGAGCTTTGCATTGTCGGTGACCACCCCTGACACCTACCTGCTCATATAAGATAATCAGTTCTCCATCTCATCTCCAAGTTCTACCTTGGTCCATGCCCCTGCAAAAGTCAGATACAAACTCCCCAATTCCCACTCTTGCTTGAACAACAACTACCTATATAACACTATAAAAACCCAGCTCCCAGGTCCACCATAGTGCCTGATTGGTTGAGCATATACTCCTGACATGTTTCTCTATGTGACCCTGCAAGACATGCTTCTC
Organism: Tolypeutes matacus; assembly: GCA_026826555.1. Lineage (NCBI taxonomy): Eukaryota > Metazoa > Chordata > Mammalia > Cingulata > Chlamyphoridae > Tolypeutes > Tolypeutes matacus. The sequence goes on from JAKSZT010054515.1 coordinate 6,330,498, forward strand.
TGTTCTAGGACCTGTGAATGCTAATAAACTTTTCTGTCATACGTCTGGCATCACTTGACACACCTGACTATATATAAACGTGTGTTTGTGTGTGTGTATATACACACACACACACATATATAGCCTTACAATATCATTTCCTAGATCAATGGGTCAGATAAGAAGATTCCAGGGAGACGCCTTGGTGAATAAAATACAAAGAAGAATGGAAAAGAATGAAAATGAAGTAGTCTGGTATAACTAGAGCAAAAAGACAAGAGAAGGCATATGGGATATAAAGCCACAAAAGTACCAGTGCTAATAATGGAAGGTCCAATGTAGATGCTACATTTGAAGTGATTCTGCTGAAAATAGGTAGTAATGGAAATAGTTAATCAGGAAAGTTACAGGATAAAATATATAAAAATGGAAACGGTTTGGAGAATATACTGGTGAGTGCCATAAAATATAACTTCTTTAAAAATAAATCTGTTTCTCCATAACCCCATGATTTGTTTTAATTAATTTATCATGTGATATTCTAGATTGTACATTTTCTCTACCATACCTCAGTTATCATGAACAACTTAATCTCTATGAAACTTATTTTTCATTAGTCTATAAAAAGAAATTTGTGGAAGTTTAAATGAGAGAATGCATATAAATTGCCTAGCATAGTTCTCAATTATCTGATAATTTTCATAATTTCAGTTTGTATATCAAACAATCTCTAATTTGTTACCTACTCTTTTATTTTTAAGTCTATGCATTTCTAAATTATGTTTTTTGTATGTGCTGGGTAGAATGATAGGTGCAGTATTCCTACACATTTATTATTTTATTAACAAAAAGCGAATGTCTACAAAATTAAACTGTCATGTGGCATAAGAGATAAGCTGTCAAAATCATGGAATCATTTCTTATTTAGTGCAAAAAAGATCACCATTTATATGTCTAGCTTGCAGTTGTCTATCTGCAATCACTGTGCTTCAATAATATGAAAAGTATGAAGTATATCTGTAAAAAAAAAAAAAAAGCCAAAAAGTAAAGGGAGGACAAAATGAGTGGATGGCTTGAGCATATCTTCAAATATGTCTTCAGGCAACTTTTATTCTTCAAATCATATAACTTAAAGTATGAAACTAATAGATCGATCTAATAAACATCCATAAGCTGGCATCTATTCTTAAACCTCTAAATGCTTTAGCTTAATTATGTCTCCTATTAAAATGACTTTATTCTAAATGAGAAAATCAAATCCACTTTGTGTACAATTTGCAATTCAATTCCAAAAGTGTTCTTCACTAGAAATAATTAGGTGGAAAATTATCCTCCAACTCTAATACTGTAATGCTTAAGCTGGTACCATATATAGGCTTTTTTTTTTTTTTTTAAGAAGGCACTGAGGGTTGAACCCGGGACCTCGCACATGGGAAGCAGGCACTCAACCACTGAGCTACACCCACTCCCTATAGGCTTTTGTTATATGATGTTTTTGATACCTCCCCCTCAGCAAACAGATAAAGAATTGGTCTTAAAATGGAAGGAAACAGGCAGAAATGAATGACTAAAATTACTTAAGAGTTTCTGTAGTCTTGGAAAGGCAATAAATAAATAAATAACCTTTTTCAGATAGATTTATACTCTTGTGTACAAGTGTGTAATCTGTTCTCTTTTTTCCATTGATGCAAATATCCTCTAAAGAAGCAAATTCTTCAGGCATTAATATGATGGCTTTTAACTGACTGTTGTATATAATTAAATTTTACTTTTTTCTTCTTTTTTCTTTTCTTTCTTGTACATGGTTTTGAAGATTAATTCTACCTCTTCTGCCTATACTAAGTAAAAGCATATTTATGATAAGTAAAAGTGTGAGAGACTCCCAGACTTCTGACATGCCTTATGTGAGACTGTTTCCTGCCCTGTACTGGGCTCTCTACATTTTTCCTGGTTCTTTCCAATTTGTAAAGAATGTTCATCTAACTTTAACCTAATTCGGTCTATTTAAGAGACATTAATTCAAGCAGAGTTATTTGTGGTGAGTATCTCTGTGTGATAAAAGTTATCTCTCTTATTTTTGGCTTTATTCATTCACAATCATAGAATAAAGATTTCAGCATTTTGGATAAGGTGGGTTATCCTCTAATTTCCTGTCCACCGTGTTTTCTCACACAGGGCAACTAGGCCCCAAGATAAGCAGCTCAGATCCGTTAAGCACTAGATCTTATTCCTTATTGCTGTCTGTTTTCCCCTCTTTACTCTGGCTCAGGTGAGTGTGTTTCCTGTTTGGGTCTCCTCCTACTGTGTGATTAGAGATAAGCTAGAATTGGGGAAGGAGACATAATAATCATATTCATGCCAAAATGCTAATATTTTAAAAATTAACCTACAAATTAGTATTTGGAAATCAAGTAAAACATAGAGAGTCTAAGGTCCCTAGACTTTAATAGGCTGGGGATGGGATTGTTATCTATGGTTGCGTTGTAAGGCCAGAGTGACCTTGTCCAGCCTCAGAAAATTAGCTCAGTATCACTTTACATGCATTTTAGAGTGTCACTGATTTAGAGAAGAAATGCAGAGGTGCACCTGAATATACTGGCTTATTTTCAAGCATGGCTTAGCCTACAAAGACTTGGTTAACCTTAAACAGAACTCTAGTGAGTGCAATGATGGCCTCTGAATTGATTTCAACATCAGTTAATGGTACTAGTTGGACACAACAAATTCTATCCCTCTACATCTTTTATTGAAAGGGTTTTTTGCTTGTTATTTTGTTCTGTATCTTATATTCTAGAAAGAGCTAGGGAAACCACATGCCTCTACAAATTATGTTATATAAATAGGAACTATCTGAAACAGGAGAGTAGAGCGCTAGAGAGCAAGAGTGAGAAAGAAAGAGAAAAACAATCTTAATAATGTCAGATACCTTGTGTTTGAGCCATGAAAAAGCTCAGGAAATGCAAGACTTGTTGGAAGAGCATACTTCAGAAACTTGGGAAGTGTACCAAAAAAATGAGCAGAGAACTGTACAGTCTTGGGTTTCATCAAGGTTTGAAAGAAGCACATGGAAATACAATGAAACCCTTTAGGGAGTTTTCACTAAATAATTTAAATTCAGAGGTATAGATTTTGGATTTCTAACATGCATTGAACTGAACCTGAGAAAATCTAAAACCAAGCTGTTGTTTTTTAGTTTTACTTTCCTGTTAGCCTATATTTACCTTCTTATCTCCACAACGGTAAATCTTTGCTGTGCTTCATATTAAACATCTGCAATATTAGACCTCTCATTTGCTTAGGAAATGTTCCTGTTAGTACAGCAACACTGGATCCTAAATTACATGGTGTGGTGGGGTACATAATGTTGCAAGGCTGACTTTTAGGGGTTTTGGAAAGTTGGTCTCATGAGAGAGTGCGACTAGATTTATTAAATTTTGAGTTGCTAAGGTGGACATGAAAAAGGATGATAGATCAAGCTGCATCTAACAAATAAGGAACCCAGGCCACTAAAATATCTGATTATCTGATTGAGATTCTCTCTGGAAAAGAATAAGCAAGGTTTTAAAATAAAGGGGATAAAATAGACATTAACTTATTTGGACTATACTATTTCCATAATTAAGGGGATTTTATAGGACTAAGAATTCTTTGAGCAATCTTAATGGGATGCGTTTATATTGTTCACATGTGGGACATCTTTCATTGCGTTAAGCTATCATCCAGATGCATTTTACAAAATTCGATAAGGATACATAACCAATGGAATAGAATATAATTTAAGAAATAGAATTGGATTGAATTTTTGGCCTTGAGATAAATTAAATTGTCTTGCTCAGAGAGCTCTGGGCAACATCTAAACTCTCATTTTTCCCTGGTCCTAGGTGTCTATGAAGAAATAATGGCGTGTACAAAAAAAAAGACCCATAAATGGTTATAAATAATTTTTTTTTGATACTTATTGGTGTTTTCCACAGAAAGGTAAGCTCTATCCATGGCTGATAATAGGCTTAAATGTTAAATTAATAGTTTAAAATTGGGGAAACTGAGAATGAGGAAGGGGAAAGGCTTCCAGTTCTTTCTTCACACATCAACAATGGTTTTGCTCCTCTTCTTTTCCCCAAGAGGAAAATAATGTCATATTGCCACGATGATTCATGGTTGTGGTCAATTCTTATGACATGGACATGCTCTTGTGCGTGGTTTCCTTGCCAACTTTTAAAACATGGATGGTATTTAATTAAAGGCTTTATTTCCTAGTGATGATTCTAATTTTCCTACAATTGATATGAAATTAGTAGAATGGTTGGAGGCCCTGCTTAGTCCCTGTGCTTAGTCCACGTGTTTTTTCTTAGTTATTTGGAGCTTTGCCTTTGGTGTGGAGAAAATTTATCACAATCAAGCCAATAACAAGTATGTTGTTTTCCATTTCTGTTATATACCTCTGTGTGCGATATATGTACCTATCTCTATTGAGCACTTACGTGGAGAAAAAACCTAATGATCAAAATCTCATCCATGCTCCTAAAATGAATTGTAATAACCTGTCTCTATCATCTATCAACTAATATCTTTCCAAATTTATATCCTCTCAACACCAATATCAGCAAAAACAATTCTGGGATTGTGTTTGACCCATCAATTGCCAGAATATGGAGTAGAGATTTTTATAATGAAATGATCATGGTGGAATTTAGAATCAAAGTGTGTATTACATTGTGTAAAACCTTGTAAATATGAGATTGTTTTTGCATCAATTACTTTTTATCAGCATATTCTTTTGCATTAACCTTTTGAATGATTAGTATGCCACTTGTCAAGTAAAATAATGGCAACACTTAAATTAATATTTCCATCTGGTCCAAAATATGTTTAGAAAATAGGCTTATGATCAGAGAGATATCGTGTTTAGTGGCATAAAAGAGAGAAAATAAAAAATAATGGCTTGACACATTTACCTATTTGCTTATTTCTCAGCCAAAAGGATTCCAGGGATAGGCAGTGTTTTAGTTTGCTAAAGGCTACCAAGGCAATATACCAGAAATGGGTTTGCTTTTACAGTGGGGATTTATTAGCTTAAAAGCTTACAGTTCTGAGGCTGCAAAGAGTGTCCAAATCAAGGCATCATCAGACAATGTTCTCTCTCAGGCTACCAGCAATTGTGCTCCTTTCCAATGGCAGGGCACAATGGCGCCATCTGCTGTCTCTCCCTTCTCCTCCAGGTCTCCTTATTTTCAACTCTTGGCTTCCAACAGCTTTCTTTCTGCTTCTATGGCTTTCTCTTTGTTCCTGTGGCTTTCTCTCTCCTGGGTTCCACTGATTTCAGCTTCTTCCTCTTGTGGCTTTCTCTCTCAGCTTCTGGGGGTTTCTCTCTGTCTTTGCAACTCTTCTTCTCTGTATTAATCCTCTTACTGGAGTCTGTAATCTGATCAAAGGCCCTTGCCTGATATGATCTAATCAAAAGATTCTACCTACAATAGGCCCACACCCACAGGAATGGATTAGCTCTAAGGTCATGACCTTTTCTGGAGTCCACAAAAGCCTCAAACTACCACAGTCAGTACAGATCCTTTAGACATTTCTACCATCCCTAGAAATCTGAGCTTCATCACATCTCAACTCTAGCACCTCTAGGAGGTAGCCAGTGTTCACACTGTCTCAAATTATTTCAGCCATCACACCCAGATACAAATTAGCAGAATTGATGAAAGGAAAAAAAGAAGCCACCTCCTTTTAAGAAGACTTCCTGGAAGCTCCACAAAACTCAATGCCAGAACTTAATCTCATAGCATTCTTAAAACAAGAGAAGTTTGGAAACATAATCTTTTAACTAGACATGAATGGGTTCTCTAGCCATAGAAGAAGTTCAGAATGGATTTTGGGATGCAATGAACAGTGTCTGCTTTGCTATCTGAGAGATTAATATTCTCAAATGAATATTTAGAAAATACTATGAAGTATATATTTGAAAACTATTATAAAATGCAGGTCACCTTCTAAGAGTAACCATAATATTTTGTGAATTTGTAACTATTTGTACTTCTTAAGAAAGTTCAGCCAAATGATGGTGTTGCTTATTGAGTAAACACATGTCTCTCAGCTTCATTTAAATGAAGTTTTATCGTTTATGACCTATTTCTTTTTCTTTTTTTTTTTTTTAAGGAGGTACCAGGGATCAAACCCAGGACCTCATGCATGGGAAGCAGGTGCTTAACCATTTGAGCTACATCTGCTTCCCAATGGCCTATTTCTTTATTTTGAGTGATTTCAAGAGGAGAATATGGAATTTTCCATTTTACACTTCCCTCTGAATGCAGAAAATGTGACCAAGAAACCTCCAGGTAATGGTAGGAAATAAGAGCAGAAGAATGTGTTGGTGATTGAACAAGGAAGGGAAAAAAGCTTACCAATCCAAATGAACAATTAAAAAATGTATGCAGTAAATTTGAAAGTTTCTTGATTTGTTGTACATGTACTAAAGCAATTTCTATTCCTTGAATATGCTCAAACCAAGCATTTTGAGTCTACAAGTCATTTTAGGAAGTCTTTTAATTCTGTATTTAGTAACTTACTCATCAGAAACAGTTCAATTTTATCTTCATAATGCCTATAAATTTAGAATCTGCTATAATATTTAAATAGGCCAAAAGGAAGCAACTGAATAGTTGTTCCAAACTTTTTGATATCTAAGAATTTTTTTATTAATGTGCAATGTCAGTAATTATGGTTCCAGGTCATTAGACATTATCCTTTACTAAAGTAAGTACATATTATCCACCAATATCTAATTAGTAGTATAATAAAGAGATATACCATATACAAAGCCATCTAAAATATACAAATATCTCAACCCAAGTTAATCATACTTTTAAAGCCTGGATACAACAAAGCATGCTATTTTACTTAATCATTTTCAAGGTGGTTAACTTTAGTATCCGATATGGAAGTTTAGAGGTATTTAAAATTCATAAGAGGTTCTTTCAATTGCTCCAGGAGGTTTTTATCAAAAACCTCTGATAAATCTGGCTGCTAGAGGTTATTCTGGAAAGTTTCATTCTAAACTTGTATCAGGGAATGTTATAAACAGCACATCAGACCATGAATAGGAGTGAATGAGAGTTTCCTTATTATATCTTCACTGTCTTAATATTTGTCAGATTGTTGGGCTGAATGACAGCTTCTTGTCTATTTTGGATGAATTAGGAGGCGTATCTTAGATGAACTGTGGAAGTTTAAAAAAAAATATTTTCCTTGGTAAAACCATCATTTTAACAAATTTGGAGATGGAAAGGATTAAGAATATGTGTTATGCTTGAGAAATAACATTCATGATAGTTTCTACAAATATAAAATAAGATCTTGACATTTAAAACATGAAAACAATAAATAAAATAAAAGTTACAGCCACATGACATATATTGTAACAATCATCAATTGATATGTTAATTAGCTCAGTATGTGAGTAATGCTCATTAATCAATATCAATAAGTAAAAACAATATTAGAAAAGTGCACAAATAGCACCACTAATCAAGAATGCAAATGAAAATAATATCATACATTTTTAACCTATCAAATTACCAAAGATAAAAGGAAAACGCAACTGATGTTGCAGTTGAAGAGAAACTACCTCTCTCACATACAGTTGGTGGAAAATAGTCATCACACAATAATTCTTAAAAGCAACCAGGCAATGTATATCCAAAGCTTTGAAAAATTACATATGTTTTATATACCATTAAACTGTACTTTTCTATTTCAACTATATTTATCTTCAAGAATTATGTATATATAGATGAAATATAGCTATGGGAAAACAATTACAGTTTGCCTATAATACAGACCATAAAACAACATAAATGGATCAACAACATGGATTTAAGGAAATTTTACTTATGCGATTTAATCACTAACAATGATGTAGCAGAATATGTAGTCACATGAGAAGACATTGCTGAAAGACTCATTCTTGTAAAAACTTATGTTTTATGTTATTGAATTCTAGAGCGATATTGACCAAAATGGTATTAGCATATATTTTGGGATTTTAAGAGTATAGGTTACAATATTCTTGTTTTAGTCTATCTGTATTTTCTAAATAATTATTAACAAATAGACATCATTTTCTCAAGAAGTTTAAGAAAAAAATTAATGGAACAAGGATAGTATTTGAAAATATGAAGTAGAGTAGAAACAGTAGAGGAAAGAGAAAAATTACTAATTTTATTCCACGTTTCTTTTAGAGGTTTTTGTTTATTTACTTTGTTTTCTTATTTAAAAATTGAGGACACTGGATTATTTAATGATAATCAATTTCCTTATAAACAATAACTTTCTATAAACAGTTTTTTTTTTCTTAAATAGTATATATTTTAATTTGGAAGAGTAGATCATTGTTTCCTTAAAATAGCAAAATAAATGCATTTTGTTCTTTACTTCAATGATTAATTACAGATTACTTACCATTAGAAAATTTCTGGCTTCAGAAGCCTCAGGTTCAAAGTGAAGTTTAGAGATACAGGAGGCTTAACTATCCATACTCTATGTTTCTAAAGTTTGCTTACAAGTCAATTGATTGAAAATCAGAATATTTTCTCACCTACTAAGAAATTTTAAACTGTCATTAAGCTCCCAAAATGATCCAGAAATCCCATTTGCCGTATTTATTGTATTTAATATTTCTAAAAAGAAATCAAACTAACTATTTAGGACAAGTTCTGAACGTTCATGGAGTCACCCACAGTTAAGCGACTATATTTCAATTCAAGAATGGAAGAGTAATCAGATTTAGGGGGATGAATCATATTGAACAATTCTTTTTCCTTGACTCTTTGAGGACTCCTACTGTTTTGTTATGAGACTAGCATAAATATTTGCAATAGATTAAACTGATATATACATATAAAGTAGTATATGTTTGTGGTAGGTTGAATAAAGGTGTCCCAAAGGTGTCCCTGAATCTCTGAATATGGTACTTTCTATGGCAAAAAAAAAAAAGACTTTTCAGATGTAATAGAGTTAAGAATATTCATATGGGGAGATTATGCTGGATTATCCAGGTGGGCCTTTGGTAATCAAATGGCCTTTATAAGAGGGAAGCAGGAGGAGGAAAGCCAGAGAAGGCAATGTGATGATGGATGCAGGGAATAGAATGGTGCCTTCACAGAGCAAAGCCTCTAGAGGCTGAAAGAGGCAAGGAATAGATTTTTCTCTTTTGGAGCCTCCAGAAGGAACCATTCCTGCCAAGACCTTGATTTTAGACCGTTTGAAAATCATTTCACACTGCTGGTTTCCAGAAGTATAGGAGAATAGGTATATCTGTTGTGAGGCACTAAATGTGTGATAATTTGTTACAGCATCAACAGGAAATTAACAGAATATTGAACACATAAAATACACACATGTCAATATATACTTCATGGAATACTGGAGATGCTTTAAACTCTCAGACAGTAAAACTTTTCATTTTTGGAAAATACCCAGATCTTATCAGCAACATAAAATTTTCATTTTGCTCTCATATTCTTTTTTTTTTTTTTTCTGCCTTTGGTCTTTCTACCTCCCTCCGTCTCTCCTCCTACCTTTCCTTCCTTTATCTTCTCTCTTTCTTTCTCTTCTTTCCTTTCCTCCTTCAAATATTTTCTATAATAATGTAAAGCAAAACATTTCTGAAGGGTCATATATGCAAGAGAAAAAATTATAAATATCCAAATATCTTCCATACAAATGGTGGAATAAACCAGAGAACATAATTCTTACGAAGACATATAATTCTTATTATGTGCCATTAGGTGTTAAACGTTTTTACACAAAGTAACGTATTTAATTCTCATACCCACTTGCTCTACAACAGAGTTAGCAAGTAGCAATACCAGTGTATTAGTTAGGGTTCTTTAGGGAAACAGAATAAACAGGAGATATCTGTAAACAGTATGAGATTTAATAAGAGTCTCTCACGTGACCGTTGGGTGCACAAGCCCAGGTTCCACGGGCAGGTTACAAACCAGGGGCTCCAATGAAGTCCAGTGAAGTTCCTTGATGAGTTTCTGGGAAACGTTGACTGTCCAAAGACGAGCTGGGAAATTCTCTCAGAATGCTGAAATCACTTCCCCTTTTAAGGCATTCAACTGATTGGATAAAGTGTCACTCATTGCTGATGACAATCTTCCTGGTTGATGTAGATGTAATCAGCCATCTATGCAGTAAATTTACCAATGACTAAAACCCATAAATGTCCTTGCATTACAATTAGCCCAGTGCTTGCTTAACCAAACAACTAGGCACAATTACGTGGCCTAGTTGACACTTTAGCCTAACCACCACAACCACTAATGTGATTTCATAGCCTGTGCTCTTAAATGCTATGCTTTGCTATCTTTTGATAGATTTCTGACCAAAAAAACTTTATATTCCTAAAATATTTAAGTTTTACTAACTTTTTCATATAAAGTATGTCAAATTACATGACTAATGCTCATTGTGGCAGTTTGAGATTATTTTATGGATCCCAAAAAGAGAATGATTATGTTTATAAACTAATTTATTCCTCTGAGTGTGATAGTCTTTGACTGCATTAAATTCAGTTGAGGAAACTTTGATTAGATTACTTGCTAAGATTACTTTAGGGCTTTTGATTCTACTAAGTCTGTAAGGTGTGACACAGATTGAGTCCCTGCCCCCTTGCTGGGTTGGATATAAATGGACTCACATGGACAGGCAGACACAGGAAGAGAGAGCTCTGCCATTTTTGATCCTGTCATGTGATAAGGCTTAAACAATTGAGACTCTGGGGATAGACGAGCCATTTGTCTGATAGCTTACAGCTGAAATTGGGAAGAGAGCAGAACAGCTGAGACTGATATAGGAGGACACAAAAGAGACAAGCCCTATGCCAGCTTGCAGCTGAAATTGGAAAGAAAGCAGAGCAGCTGAGACTGAGAGAGAAAGACCAGAGGGGAAGGCAGAGATCAGCAGAGATATCTGCCATCTTGCTTCAACACATGGCAGCTGACTTTGGTGAGAAATCACCTCTTACAGTACCTTGAGTTGGACTTTTCATGGCCTTGGAACTTGTAGCAGTTTGATATTGTTTATGAATTCCAAAAATAGATATTGAATTATGTTTGTAAACTGGTCTGTCAGAGGTTTCACTTTTACTTGATTAAATTATGATTAGGAATTTGATTGGGCCATGTCAGTAGGGTGTTGAGTCCCCACCACTTGGTGGGTGGGAATTCACAGATAAAGACATGGCAAAGTACTGAGTTGGGAGTTTTGAGCTGGAGCCTGGGAAGTAAGCACACAGAGAAGCAGAGCAGCTGAGTCTGGAGAGATCGAACCCCAGGGAGAGAGACAGAGCCAGTCACCTGATATTCTACAGCTGGCCTTGTGCAAAAAGCAGAGCAGCTGAGCCTGAAGAGAAAGGAACCCCAGGAAGAGAGGAACCCAGGAAGCCTGAACCCTGGCACATGTCAGCAGCCATCTTGCTCCAACATATGGCAATAGACTTTGGTAAGGGAAGTAAATTTTACTCTATGGCCTGGTAACTATAAGCTTCTACCCCAAATAAATACCCTTTATAAAAGCCAACAGATTTCTGGTCTTCTGCATCAGCACCCCTTTGACTGACTAATACAGAACTGTAAACTTTATAAAGGGTATTTAACCCTTTATAAAAGCCAACAGATTTCTGGTACTTTGTATCAAAAGGTTTCTAGCACTTTGCATCAGCACCCCTTTGGCAAACTAATGCATTCATACTTACCACTTTGTGCGAGCACACAACTTCTTTTTGAACATTCCCGTTTCAAAGTCTTGAAAATTTTAGTCCTACATATCACATAATTCCAATATATTTGTTCACTTCTGTTTTTTGTAGGGAGCAGTTTCTGATCTCAACTGGAAAAATTAGATTATCTCCCACAGCAATATTTAATTAAAATCTTGTCCTTCTCTTCCTGTAAATTCCTTCTCCTCAGAGAAGACAACTCATAACTTTTTTGTTGCATTTACCTAATTTGTAAGTTAAATATTAATACTATTTCTTGATTTCTTTTAGTGTTTATACTTTGTATATTGACTTTGTATTATAGAAGATGAAGATGTGGCAGTCTTCTTACTCTAACTAAAACCAACAAACATATTTCCTGATGTATACAAATGAAAATATTTCAGTTTTCACTGCTTTGCCTCTGCCTTTGGAAGCACCTAGTATCTTCAATTCTTGAAATATTTATGTTACAATATGAGTTTTTCCCACTTGTCCAATTGCTAACTTATAAATATTTATTTTTAATTTTCATATTTCTTTCTCTTTTTATAATTATGGATTCCATTTTTCTTTTTTTTCTTCACTGTATATTTTTAGAGATTTTTCCAGAGGGAAACTATATAAGCCTATGGTTTAACAGATGATTAATATGACTCTTACATCTGTAAAATCTGATTAGGGATCATTTTGATCTCAAAAATAAATGGAACTAAAACAGATAAGCATAAAGATAAGTTATTTTTTCTGTGGAAAATGTTAAATATGAAAAAAAGAGGCTAAAGAGTATATGGGGGTAAGATTATAGTCTCCGAGCTAAGACTTCTTAGCAATTAACTTGGTTCTTCCACTTGCCAACTCTAAAATCTTGTGCTGGTGGCTTTACTTTTTTGTGTCTCACCTTATTAACTGTAAAATAGAGATAATAGTATAGAATTATATACTATTGGTTAAGTTTGGTAATTAAGCAATATTGTAGAGTGGATAAGAGCCAGTTGATATCCTTGCTCTGGATCTCTGGACCCAGATACCACATAATGAAACATGGTAGACCAGTCCTCCTACAACAATCATCTAAAGTAATACATAAATTACTAAGAAAATAGAGAGATGTGGAAGCAATGATAATTAAATAGATTAAAATCCCAGAAAAAAGAGAAATTTTCCAAGGTAAGCAGACAATTTCTGGTCTTCCTCCCTGAGGGAGAGGGGGTTGTTTAGAAATTCTGGAAATGTGCTGCATATTTGTCTCACCCAGGAAGATAGTTTATGCTTGGATAAAGCATGTTCCATCAAATACATGGGGCTGTTGTGATAAAATGGAGACTTGTGGCACAGGAGCTTGTGGTCAGTTTCTCCTTGGGACATTGGATGAAGCCTAATACTGCATTAGAAGGCTGCAGAACAAGAATGTGAGCTGCAGAGAGGCAGAGTAATATATCCAAAAAATCTTGTGGTGTTTAACAGCAGAGAACTACTGGGGACAGGGCCTTCCTCCAATAGACCCAGAGTTCTCCATTTAAGACATTTGCTAAATTTTAAAACTACATAAGTCAGGAGGCTAAAGAACTATATTAGAACTTCTGTAGGGCAGAGTAGGATCTCTTGTCTTTCAGGTGTAAGGAGACACAAAACAGCAAATTCAATCAAAAGCCTGACAAAGCAACCAAAAAAGCAGTATCTAAAGGGAAAGACACAGAACCCTGATAAATTTTTCTGATTGGATTAAAATCATTAGTTCCTTCGAAGAGGACCTCAAACGTCAAATGAGACTACTGCCCTAGCTTGACTTCTGCCCTGTGATATCCTGAGCAGCAGACCCAATTAAATCATGCCCAGAATTCTGCTGATCAACTGAAACTGAGATAAATCAGTGTTCTTTTAACCTAATGAATTTGTGCTTATTTATGTGGCAATAGAAAACAAAAACAAAGAAAGTGAATTGAAAGACTCTTCCATAGAATTCAGATTGAAAAGAAATAAAAGCAGACCAGAGGTTGGTATTATGGCGCATGTAGAAAACTTCCATCATACATTTACCGAGTACTTCAGAAAGAAAAGAGAAAATGGAAGAAGTGATATTTAAAATACAATGTATGAAAAATTTCAAAACTGGCAGAGCTTTCAACCCATAGATTTAAGAAGTTCAACTAACCCCAAGTAGTATAAATATCAATTAAACCACACCTAACCATCTTACAGTAAACTTACTGAAAACCAAAACCAAACAAATAAAACAACAAGAAGAAAAGTCTTAAATCCAGGAAAAGAAACTTGACACATTACTTCATGAAAAATGATAAGAATTATAGCTGATTTTTCAAGTAAAATAGTAGCAGCTAGAAGAAAATGCAATTTTATCTTTAACAAAAAAAGAAAGAAAAAGCATTGCCAATCTAAAGTTCTATGCCCATTAAGAAATTCTTTATTTATTTATTTATTTATTTATTTATTTATTTATTTATTTATTATTTTTTTTTATTATGGGTAAAAATCAAAATTCTCACAATACATACAAACATTTGTAAAATGATATATAAATATATATGCATATATGTGTATTTGCTTACAAAAATGTTATTTATATATATATATATATATATACATATATTTTAAGAGGTGCTTAGATTACAAGAAATTCTTTTAAATAATGAAATACAAAATTGACATTTTTAGAAAAAGAAAATTGAAGGAATAATTTGTCAGAAGTCCTACACTAAAAAAAGGAAAACCACTTCTTTAGGAAAAAGAAAATTGATCTCAAATGTAAATATAAAAATATAAGAGAAAATAAAAAATAATAGAGTAGTTATGTGGGAAAATATAGATATTGAATGTGCAAAACAGTAATTGCAATGACTAAATTCATGTGGCTGCTGTGATTAAGTGATGACTGGAGGCATAGGAACTCGTGGTCAGTTTAAATTACACATATAATTAAAATAACAATTGTACAAAATGCCCAAAGAGTGCAAAATGCCCAAGGGAGATAGAATTTTAAGATTTCAAGGGTTTAGAAGTATTAAGGAATTAGCAATAATATCAAAATTTTTTTTAGTCTGTAGATTTCAAGGATGCATTTTATTGTTTCTTCCCTAACAGCTGAATTAACTAAAAGTATATGCATCTTAGAAGTTAATACAAAGGAAAAATGGAATTATAAGCATTTAATCAATTAACAAAAAGGCAGAAGGAAGAAAAAAACATATAAAGCAGATGGGCCTGGAAAAATTAATAAGTATTGTATTATATTAATTGTAAATATAATAAAATCTCTAAGGGAAAAGAATAAGATTTTCAGACTGGTTTAAAATTCACACCTGTATTTATCATGTTTAAAGGTCACCATTTATATATAAGAACCACAGAATGAATGAACATGAAAGGATGAACAAAATATAGCATGTAAATGGTAACCATGAAATTACTGGTTGAAGCTATTTTAATATTAAAGAAAATATAAAGCAAGAAGCATTGCAATCAATAATGTTGTATATTAAATAACAATAAAATTGCTGATGTATCAGAACCTAGCCAATTCTAAATTTGTATATATCTAATGAGATATCAAACCTCTATCAGTTGCTGCCTGAGCAAGCAAGCAGACAAAAACCAACAAACACTTTGAAGATAAGAGCAATACACTAAGAAATTTGGTTTAAATGAATATGTGTGAATGTGTCTGTGTGTAAATAGCACCCCAAATTGATACAAAACGGATATTGTTAAAAGTGCACTGTTTACTAGATTGAGTGATATGGGAGCCAGAATGAAAGCCACCAAAATTATAATATTTAAAACTATTTAGAATATATTCTATCACAAAGAAATTAAGCTAAAACTTGTTGCCTAAAGGAAAACTAGAGAAATCCCAGATGCCTGGGATTTAAACCAATGATTTAACTTTCCAAATTAAGAAACTAGTAAACAAACAAATAAAATAAAAATAAACAAAAAAGCAGATAAATATTAAATAAAATTAAAGATAAGGGCAGAAATGAGTGAACAGAAGTGTAGGAAAAAGACAAAGTCAAAAGTTGTCTTTGGTAAAAATTAATAAAATCAAAACACATTAGCAATTTAATTAAGAAAATAAAAAATAGCAAATGAGAGAGAGGGAAAATAACCAATTAACTGCTACAGTGAGTGAAAAAAAAAGGACCCCATTTTGTGTTCAGTACAAGAAAACTACAGTACATAAACAACTTTACCCTAATACATTCTATAACTTGGATGAAATAGAAAAATTTCTTAAAATATACATTTCACACAAGCATATATTAGAAAAGAAATAGAAATTTTGCGTAATGCTACTTATGTAGAAATTTGAATCCATAGTAAAACATTCCCACATAGAAAATTCTCAGTTTCTTCAGTGAATTCCTCCAAAAATTTAAAAGAAATAACTTCAAATTATAAAAAAAAAATATTCCACAGGGGAGAAAAAGAGGAAATAATTTCAAAATCCTTTTGTGATACAAGCATAACCCTGGTCCCAAAGCCTAATGAGTATATTACAGTAAATAAAACCTACTGATAAATCTTTTTCATGAATATAGATGAAAATATCCTTAGCAATGACATATAAATTGGATAACATATCCTGACCTCAGGGGTTTATTCCAGGTATACAAGATTATGTACTTTAATAAGCAATAAAGGGATTGGATTAGAAAAAAGGCGAAAATTATATAATCAGCTGAATGGATGCAGAAAAAAGCATTGACAAATTTGAAGACATACTCATGATAAAAATTCTCAGGGAACTAGAAAAAACAAAGAAAAAAGAACATTCATAATCGGATAGAGTTGAAAATGAAGTTTAAAAAATGTGTGGTAGTACTATATCTTTAAAAATGTGCATAAAAACTCTATACTGAGAACTTTAAAAATTTATTAAAAGAAAATAAAGACCTACATAGGTTAAGAGATATTCCATGTTTATATATTCAACTTTATAAAGAAGAGAATTATTTGCAGAGTAATATACCCATTCACTACAAACACAATCAAAATGCTAGCATGTTTTTTATTTATTTATTTTTATTTCCCAGAAATTAAAAAAGATAATTCTAAAAGTCACATTTAAATACAGAGTTACAAGAATAGCCAAGGCAATCTTGAAGAACAAGTACAAATTTTCAGTTTAAGATCTATTACAAAATTACCACGATACAGACAGTGTGGTATTAGCGCAAAATGGTAAAATGAACAATGGGACAGAAAAGAGATTGAAGCTATATACCCACCCATGTATAACCAACTGATTTAGGACAAAGTAGGCAATGCAGTACACTGGAGAAAGGATCATTAGTTTTTTTTAATAGAGAAGGTCAATTGCATAGCTATATGAGAAAAATTGATAATCAGTCCCATCTCACCTTATGTTCAAAAATTAATTTCAGCAATATTTGATAACAAATAGCTATTAAAGGGAGATATAAAAACACTTCCTTTTTCATCTTGGAATAGGCAGCAGTATCTTAATTGGTGTTAAAACCACTAACCATGAAAAAAATATATACTTCATTAAATTTAGAAAGTTCTGTACATCAACAATATCATTAAGAGAGTGAAAACACAACCTTCAGAATAGAAGATGTTTGTAATACTTATTCATAAGATAAAGAAATCTTACAAATCATTAAGAAAAATCAATAGACAAATCAATAAAAAATGGGCAAGTCATCTGAACACCTCCCCACATATCCCCACATCACCAACACCCCGCTTCAGTGGTCCTCCCCTGCCACATTTGTGACCCTTCTGTAATCCAAAACCTTCCCCCACACAAAGCCAAAAAATAAAAATAAAAAAAGTCATGACCTATCTTAAATTTAGTTTCTTCATCTGTTACATGAACATGGTAATAATAGTACCACTCTCTTAAAACTGTTGTGTGGATAAAGTGACATAATGATTAAAGGGCTTAATATAGTTAGATTTTATTACTATTATTTTAATATTTATGTTAGAGTGTAATTTACCTAGCTATGGGAGTTTAAAAATAGATGGTAGCTGTTTTGAATAGGGCCACGTATAGTGGAGAAGATTCCAAATGTTCAGTGAGGTTTTAAATCATATAGTTCCTCTACATTGGTCAACACATAATATTAGCTACAGGAAACATGATTTTAATCAATACTAAACATGTTAACAAATATTTACATATGCTTGTTGGAAGTAATAGAAACAGAAGCAAAATATTGCATAGTTAATTACCCATATGCATAAGATATTTGTAAGTCCAATACTGAAATCAGGGAGTATTTGCCTAACCAAATCAGATTTTGCAATTCAAAATCTACTTGAAGTTAAATATATTAGATCTATCTGTCTGCATACAGAGAACTTAATTTATTAGTCTTAATTTCAGTGTGATTAGATTTTTATTGAAGTGATGCAAACTTATATGAAACTTAGCACATCCAGAAACTACTACTCATAATATTGTAATACCCCAAAACTCAGTGTTGAATTTTTCTTTTTAGCTTATTCTCTGTGATTTATATTACCCCTCTATTCATGTTATATTTTATTATTAATTTTATAATTTTATGCATAGTAAAAACTAGAAAGTTGATTATAATTTACATTTCACATATAATTATAATGATGCAGTATTTTTCACATTTATATGGAACATTATACTTTCAAATTGCATTATATTCATTATTCATTAATAAGTTACAAAATTCTCTTAAATGGTTTCTTAAATTTCTCTTAAAATATTCTTGACTGGAAATAATGGAGGAAAAAGAAAATTATGGCATGTTGAATCTCAAAATTTGGCATTTAAAATTTTTACTTGATTAACAAAATCGTTTGTGGCAGTTTGAGATTATTTTATGAATCCCAAAAAGAGAAAGATTATATTTGTAAGCTAATCTGTTCCTCTGGCTGTGGTACCCTTTGATTGCATTAAATTCAGCTGAGGGGACTTTAATTAGATTATTTGTTAAGATTAGCGCTTTTGATTCAACTACATCAGTGGGCGTGAGTCTGCCCCCTTGCTGGGTTTGATATAAATAGACATTCAGACAGACATAGGAAGAGAGAGCTCTATCATTTTTCATCCTGCCATGTGACAGAAAGGAGAAGGCTCAAACAGCTAAAGCCCCAGGGAGAGATGAGCCATTTTGCCTGATATCTTACAGCTGACCTTAGAAAGAGAGCAGAACAGCTGAGCCTGAGACAGGAAGCCCAGAGGGGAAGACTGAAACTTCAGAGTTTGCCCTCCATCTTCTTTCAACACATGATAGCTGACTTTGGTGAGAAAGTACCTATTATGGAACCTTAAATTGGGCTTTCACAATTTTGGAACTGTAAGCTTTTATTTCAAATAAATATCCTTTATAAAAGCCAATAGATTTCTGATATTTTGCATCAGCATCCCTTTGGTAGACTAATACACCATTGTTATAAACTTGCATAAAAATCAATTCAATATTAATATACAAAATATTAGCTACCGTGTTGGAATATATTAAGCACAATAATAATTGCTTTACTTTTTTTCACATTTTTAAATACTGATATATTTTCTTCTCCATCTTTGCTCTTTCATCTAACATTATTATCCTGTCATATAAGACTTTCCATTTCCCCCAGTTCTCCCAAGATCATACCAACTTTCCTTAAGAAATTCATAACATCAGGAATGTCTCTTGCTTTCCTAACATATTCTGTTTATTGAGCTTCCATCTTCCTAACATACTGTATTAGTCAGCCAAGGAGGTGCTAATGTAAAATACCAGAAAAGGGTTGGTTTTTATAAAGGGTATTTATTTGGGGTAGAAGCTTTCTGTTACCAGGCCATAAAGCATAAGTTACTTCTTTCACCAGGCTGTTGCCACATGTTGGAGCAAGATGGCTGCAGACGTTCAGCCTTCCTCTTCCTCTTAAGGCTCCATGGTCAGGCTCTCTAGGCTTTTTCTCTCTCCTTGGGGTTTGATTCTCTCTGGGCTCAGCTGCTTTGTTCTCTCCACAAGGCCAGCTGTAGACTATCAGGCAAACAGCTCATCTCTTTTCCTGGGCCTTCTCTCCTTCCTCACCACCAAGCTCCTCTGTGTGTTTACTTCCCAGGGCTCCAGCTCAAAAACTCAGCATCAGATATCCAATGTCTTTTATCTGTGAGTTCTCACCCAGCAAGGGGTGGGGACTCAATGCCCTACTAACATGGCCCAATCAAAGTCCTAATCATAATTTAATCATGCCCAGAGGAACAGACTAGTTTACAAGTATAATCCAATATATATTTTTGGAATTCAGAAATAATGCCAAACTGCTACACATACCTGTTTCACATCTTAGCAGTAATGTAAAGTTAATAGTCCTAACTGGACCCAGTGATAAAACCATCTGGTTCTTTGAAACTTCTTGAATTCACATATACCGAGAGGGAAACTCAGCCTTCTTAGAGCATATGGCATATGAATATATCTCAATAAGACTGCATAATAAACAAATAATTATGCAAGAATAGCCAGAAATGGCAGCTGTGTACAGCAGCGGAAACAGGATTGAGAGGTGAGGAATTTTCTTGTTTGTTTATTTTGGGTTTATTATTATTATTATTGAAATGATGAAATGCTTTAATATTTTAAATGAAGTGATGAATGCACAACTATGTGATTATACCAACTACCATTGACTGTACACTTTGGATAAATTGTATGCTTTATCAATATGTATCAATAAAATTGATTAGTTAAAAAATATAATGTAAATTTAGTCTAAAAGCGTGCTCTAATACACATGAGTAGTATTTTCCTCACACACCTAAAAGTTTTTTCTCTGTAAATATTTATTTCTTTCATCATGAGTTTTTATCTCCATCTGGTTTTCATTCAGGAGACGGGATCGTTTTTCAGATTTCAAAGAGGGAATTATGAAATGGGCACCTTGCTGTAAAGGTCAGCAGTATTACACAATCAGTCAAGAGTCAACCAACTGTGGAAAAGTAAATAAGCAATAAGAACATATTTTGCAAAGAAATGAGCATTTGGTTGGTGTTGGCCTTTAACCTCATTTTACACTTAGGGTTGGGTGATATGCTTATAAAGATACAAAGAAGAAAATATTCCTTGAAGCTCATTCCACAAAATGTAATCGACAGATCCTTGGAAGGAAATATAATCAAATCTCATTTATCATTATAAATATTTGCATTCTTCTTAACTTTATTCTGGTTACTGAAAGAAAGTAGGGGAGAAAAAGAATAATAAGTTTCTTTGTGACTCTATTTAAAACATATTGAAATCTATTCAAACGTCTTTAACTTAACCATGGTTCTTTGACAGGGGGAATGAATGATTTCTATATAAGTAAGTAGCCCTGGACTAAAGGTGAAGAGATTATCTGTAAAATCAATATGTTAAGTTCAATACTGACTTTAAGTTATCCTTGCTGTACCTATGTAAAAGCTGGTCATGATAACTTCCATTGAATACCAATTACTGCAGAGTAATATTTGATAATAAACAAGTCCACCTTAGATTCTATAGGAGGAAAAACAGACACTAGAAGTCAAAATGATCTCATTTTAAGGTTTCACAGCCTAAAACTGTACTGAAAATCTAGCTGACCAATCAATTGGTGACTTAGTAAACAATTAACTTAGTAATATGAAATATGAAATATTACTTAATTTCATATGTGTTAAGTCAGTAAAACTTCAAGGAATCTCAAAGTCTCCAGACACTTGTATTGATTTCTTTTATTATAACCAAAATGCCATTAAAAACTGGTTACAGCTAGAATTGTGGAAATGATTGGTAAGGAATCCATTAAGTTGAAATTCCCATGAAGGAACCGTACCCAGAATGAGTCGTCCCTGCAAAGTAATAGTTTGCTTTGTAAATTAGAGAACTGCAATTTTTTCTCTGTCCTCAGAACTATTAAAATCATCATTATCAAGTTCCTGCATGCTCCTCTGGAGTGCACAATCTAAAAGAAGTATACATTATTTTCTGTTATTTCTTAACAAACTATGTGACCAAAACCCAAATCAATTTGGAGTGGAAGAATGTTCACATTTATCACAATAAAAGCAATTTTATCTCTCTTATAACAGCTTATACCTTCTCCTTATGATGTGATAAGGTATGTATGAAGCAAGGTGCTTTTGAAATGAAGTGTCTGCTACCTTAAATATAGAGAATACATGTACTACCTCCTAGTAAGTGCTTAGCAGCATTCAACTTTAAACAGAACTGACAGTATTAATTAAAACAATATATTGAGTTCTGTCCATTAGTCAGGTACAATGCCAATATTTTTTCTGTTTCATTATCAATTTCACTTTCTGTAGAACTTCTGAGGATTTTATAAGCAGCTCCCCCCCCCCCCAGTTAATATTACAAATGGAGAAAACACTACATGGAAAAACTGCTCTTGGACTTTTTTAAAAAAGCAGTTTTATTGAGATATTCGCATACCATACAATTCATCCAAAGCGTAAAATCAGTAGCTTTCAATCAGTGTCTTTCAATATAATCACAGTGTTGTGCATTCATCACCATAAAAATTTTTAGAATAATTTCATTACTCCAAAAAGAAAAACTCCACACCCTTAGTGGTCACCTCTCAGTCCCTATATACTTCCCCAGCCCTACATTACCACTAATCTAATTCCATCTTTATAAATTGATTTATATTTACATTTTATGTAAATGGAATCATACAATATGTGGTACTTTGTGTCTGGTTTATTTCATTTAGCATAATGTGCTTTTTTTTTTTTTTTTTTGCCTGATATTAACATCTTGTAACGTTAACATACATTTGTTTAGTTTCAAAGAAAAACAGTCTTATATATACAATATTACCTATATTCATATTTCACATAAGGTTTTACTATGGTCTACAGTCCCATGTTACATTTTTTAGCCTTCCATCCAGTAGTCTACATAACCTTAGACTTTCCCTTTCAACCACTGTCAAGCCCATATAATAGAATTGCTAGTTTCGAACACTATGATATTTCTATTAATTTCCAAAGATTAACAAACAACCTTTTTAGACAATTCTGCACAGGTTAACCCTCAGCTTAACATTTTCTAAACTTATTCTATTTTCTGATGACCTATATTCTAGCAATTAACTCCATGAGTTTACACAAGATATTTAGTTCATAATTGCACAATCATACAGTATTTGTACTTTTGTGTCTGGCTTGCTTCACTCAACATAATGTCCTCCAGGTTCATCCATGTTGTCATATGTCAACTTCATTTTTTCTTACAGCTGCATAATATTCCATCGTGTATATACACTACAGTTTTTTTAAATCCATTCATTGGTTGCTGGGCACCTGGGTTGTTTCCATCTTTTGACAATCATGTATAGTCAGTTATGAACATTGGTGTGCAGATATCTGTTCATGTCACTGCTCTCAGTTCTTCTGGGTATATACCTAGTAATGTTTTGCCAGGTCACGTGGCAAATCTACATTCAACTTCTTTAGGAACTGCCAAACAGTCCTCCAGTGTCTGTACCATTCTATACCATTCCCATCAACGTGAATAAGTGTTCCTATCTCTCCACATCTTGTAGTTTTCTGTCTTTTTAATAGTGGCCATTCTAATAGGTATGAAATGGCATCTCATTGTAACTTTGGTTTGCATTTCCCTAATCATTAGTAATGGTGAACATTTTTTCATGTGGTTTTCACCATTTGTATTTCTTCTTTGGACAAATGTCTGTCCAAGTCTTTTGTCCATTTTAAACTGGGTTGTTTGCCTTTTTATTGTTGAATTGTATGAGCTTTTTATATAACATGGATATTAAGTGCTTATTAACCTGAAGAAATGTGATGTTCTGGATATGCCTCTCAAAGCATAACTCTGCAATTGATACTTCTTTGTTAAATTTTAAATAATTTAAATTTTACAAAGGTTGTTCAGAGATAGTCTCCTGTTTTCAAGTCAGATAAGCTGAGTGTTTCTTTTCGGTTTAGAGTCTGCAACCAGAAAAGAGTTTTACTAACAGCTTTTGAGGGAGACAGAAAGGATTTAGCTAAATCATATATATCTATGTGTGTGTATGTATGCATAATAAACATATGTATATATACATATATAAAATATCAAGTGTATTAGTCAGGGTTCTCTAGGGAAACAGGACAGGAGATTATCTGTAAATAATATGAGGTTTTATAAAATTCTTTCACATGTGTGTGTGAATGCGCAAGTCCAAATTCCTCAGGGCAGGCTGCAAACCAGGGGCTCCAGTGAAGGTCCTTGATGAGTCCCCAGGAGACATTGGCTCTCCAAAGTGGAGCTGGGAATTCTCTCTCTGAATGCTGAAATCACTTCCCCTTTTAAAGCATTCAACTGATTGGATAAGATGTCACTCATTACTGATGGCAATCCCCTTGGTTGATTATAGATGTAATCAGCCATCTATGCAATCAACTCATTGATGTTTAAAGTCCATAGAATGCCCTTGTTTTACCAAACAACCTGGCACCATTACCTGGACGAGTTGCCACAATAGCCTAATCATCACACCAAGTCACCCATTATTTAATCTATCTTGAAATTAAAAGGTACCTACTCTAGATTTGGAGTGGGTTTAACTTGGAAATAGTGGAGTCATAAATGATTTTTTTTATTCATTAAATTTATTTATTCATTAAATTTTAAAATGTAGGATACATGCTTCTAATGAATTTCAGAAGATTAGAATGAGAATTATTATTATTACTATTGAACTGGAGTACAACACATTTCAAATCTATTTTTATTATTAATAATTCTGAAAAATTCCTTCCTATTGATTTTTATCATACTGAATGCATAAAATTATCCTTTCAAATATTTGTCTAAGGCAGCTATTCTCAAACACTTTTGTCTTAGGACCCCTATTATATTCCTAATATTATCAAGGCCCCAGAGCTTTAGATTATGTGAGTAATAGCTGTCAATATTTTCTATTTTAGAAATTAAAATATTCTTTTAATTTTTAAAAATAAATTGATTACATTAGTAATAGTAACACCACTGTATATTGACATAAATAAGAAATGTTATGAAAAACAATTGTTTTTTTATCCAAAGGAAACTGTGGTGAGAAAATGTAGCAATAATTTATTTTTGCAAATCTAGTAAAAATACTAGACAGCAGCTGGATTTTCATCTACCTTAACAGCTGACACGTAAGATTTTAATCATTGCTTCTGTGTTCAATCTGTTATGATATTTTGTTTTGGTTAAAGTATGTAGAAACTTTGGCCTCAAGTATTTTGTTGGCAAAAGGAAGAATGTTTTAGTTTGCCAAAGGGCTGCCAATGCAAAGAAGCAGAAATGGGTTGGCTTTTATTAAGGGGATTTATTTGGGTTAAAAGTTTAAAGTTCCAAGGCTGTGAAAGTACAAATTGAGGGCCCATAAGAAGTGCTTTCTCACCAAAGTCAGCTTCCATGTGTTGAAGCAAGATAGCTGCCAATCTCTGCTGAAGTTTGAGCTCAGCTGAGGGCAGCCAGCATAGGGCTTGCCTCTTTCTGGCCTCCTCTATCCGTCTCGGCTGCTCCACATTCTTCCCAAGTTCAGATGCAAGCTATTGGGCATTGTATTAGTCAGCCAAAGGAATGCTGATGCAAAGTACCAGAAATCTGTTGATTTTTATAAAGTATATTTATTTGTGGTAGAAGCCCACTGTTACCAGGCCACAATGCATAAGTTACTTCTCTCACCAAAGTTGTTGCCATGTGTTAGAGCACATGGGTTCCTCTCTTCCTAGGGCTTGTTTCTCTCCAGGCTCAACTCCTCTGCTCCCTCCACAAGGTCAACTGTAGACAATCGGGCAAATGGCTCATCTCTCTTCCCAGGGCCTCTGCTGTGCCCATTTGAGCCTTCCCTCCTTCCTCATGTATCTGCTTCTCTATGTGTTTACTTCCCAGGCTCCAGGATCAAAACTCCAGCATCAAAACTCCAACTAACTCCTCTGCTCTGTTGGGTAGTTTTTTCTGTGTCCTACTGATGTGGCCCAATCAAAGCCTTAATCATTATTTAATCAAATAAAAATGAAACCTCTGAATCTAATACAATCTAATGTGCAAACAGGCCAGTTTACAAACATAATCCAATATCTATTTTTGGAACTCATAAACAATATAAAACTACTACAGGCATACTGGCTCATCTTTTCCTGGGCCTCAGCTCTTTGAACCTCTCATAGTAGGCTTCTCTCCTTGCAGCTCATCTGTGGATGAAACTCTTGTTTTTCTTCTCACATGGCAGGATCAAATATGGCAGCCTCCTTCATCTGTTACTATCTGTGTCTGTTTTTATCAGACCCAGCAAGAGGGCAGAGACTCAACATGAATCATGCCCCAAGACTTGATCCAATCAAAAGCCCTAAAGCAATCTTACCAGGTAATCTAATCAAAGGACCCTCAATGGAATTCAGTTCAATCAAAGAGTGTCACACCCACAGGAATAGATTAATTTAAAAATATAATCTTTCTCCTTTTGGGATTCATAACATAATCTCAAACTGCCACAAAGAGTAATTTACTAATGTTTTCAGATAATTTTGGATATTCATTTATACTACACAAAAACTTGACAATTAATAGTTTATTAAAAGTTAATTGAAGTGTGAATCTGAAAGCATTTCAATAATTTTTTTAATGCTCTGTTACATTAAATGCACTGGTTTATCTTGCACTTGGAATGGATCTTTTATGTAGTCATGATTTTGTAACATAATGTATTGGTCATGTGGAAAATATTGTTCAATGAGTTATAAAGACCTTCCAAATGTTTGACATATTTCATTATCAATAGCAAAAAATCTCATTATTCATATAACCATCAAGCTCAACAGAAGATTGAATATAGAGAGGCTGTCATGCTTACAATGGCAAATCTAAGTTTTCCAAGGTATTTGCTTAAAAGTACACATGTTATCATTGTCAATGAATACTGTCAGTTGTTTCTTTGAGAAAATGGCTGCCATATACCCAAGTCTGAAAAACTATTGTTTGTATGTTAATTTTTCTTTCAAGTAAAAAGTGTTCAAAGTAAAGAGCAGTTCTTTCAGATAACTCAAAAACTTTCTGTAGTGCTTTTCCTCGAGACAGCTATAGCATTTCAACATGTCACAGGTATGCCTAATGTGCATTTCCCAATCCTCCCACAGAATATTATAAAAGACAGTTTGTGTTAGCTTTGAGTTATGTACCTCAAAAAAATGTTCTTAATCCATTCCTGTGGGTGTGAAGCATTATAAATAGGATCTTTTGAAGATGTTATTGTTAATTAAGGCATGACCAACTAAATCAGGATGTGTCCTTATCCTGTTAGTGGAGGCCTTATAAAGAAGGCCAGAGGGAAAAAGCCATAATGAAAGAATCTGGATGTCATCAAACCCAGAAAATAAAAGAGAAGCTATGAAGATTAGGAAACTAAAACACAGGTAATCAAGTGTTAAAATTTAGTAAAATTAATAATATGTACTGCTTCTTCAAGGAAGTTCAAATGAAACTAGCATTGTTTTACGCTAAATTGTATAAATTAAACTTCGTTAAGAATACAATGACTTCTGCTAGTTTGATGCCACAGTTTTGACTCATACTAGGATGACAACCATTACCCATCATTAATTTTGTCCCATCAGTACAAAAGTCAACAAAAAGTTCTTGAGTATCTTGGAATCTATGACTACACTTTGAGAAACAGTGATCTAAGCCATATCTACAAATAAGAATTAAATATGAATATTTTGAGGGTGTATGAGTAGCTAAAAATCTTTATTAGGCACATATAAACAGTAGGAAAATATGGATAAACTATTTTATGACTGAATATCACTTTTAATAAGGCACAAATATAGTAATTTCATAAAAAACTTCTACAGGTGACCTACAATTGCGTTGTATCTTTTTCTTATTTTTCTTAATAATATTCTTGGAACTTGTGGGAGTTTGATATTATTTATGAATCCCCCCAAAAAAGAAAAATTATATTTGTAAATTGGTCTGTTCCTTTGGGTGTGATTCCCTTTTGTCATATTAAATTCAAAGATTTTAAGTTTACTTGATAAAATATTAGGGCTTTGATTCGACCATGTCAGTAGGGCGAGACTCAGGGTTGAGTCTTTGCCCCCTTGGTGGGCTGATGTAAATGGACACTCACACACTGAATATACACTGAAAGAGAGAGCCCACAGATGCCAGAGAAGAGAAGGCTCAAACAGCTAAAGCCTGGGGAAAGATGAGCCATTCACCTGATAGTTTGCAGCTGAAGAGAACAAAGCAGCTGAGCTTATAAGGCCTGGAAAGAAACTAACCCTATGCCAGATTGATATAGGAAGCCCTGAGAGATGATCCCTATGCCAGCCTACAGCTGAGATCAGAAGAAGGTAGGCCCATGGAGCCAATACGTGGCAACAGATATTGGTGAGAAAGTACTTCTTATGGTGACTTGAGTTGGACTCTTTAGGGCCTTGTAACCATAAGCTTTTACCCCAAATAAATATCCTTTCTTTCTGGTACTTCGCATTAGCACCCCTTTGGCTGACTAATACAGAATTAATAGATTTTCTTAAATTTCTATGTAATTTTGACATGCATTTTTTAAAGCATGACAAATTTCTTGCTTTCTCCAAATTTCAATTACTGTGATGGTAATAAATTTCCTTAAGTCAGTTTATTAAAAGTGTCTTTTGATAAGTAAATGGATGTTGGATAGTGGGAACCATGTTTCTGAATCTTGGAGAGGAAGTTATGACCAAACATCCCAGTTTGCCTGCTAATGACATGGCATTACCACTGAAAGTCCCATATCTTGGAGGAAAAAAACAGTTCCAAGAAAAGCAAGACAGTTGTTCATGATAGGAATTTCAAGTCATCAGGTGGAATGGGGAGAGAAGTAGGAAGAATTGTGTGGCACTTATTCACAAATAAGTGTTGGGAATATCAATATGAAATAATGTTTAGCTTAATATAGATTGATATGGATAGATCCTGAAATAAGTACAGATATGTGTTCATATATGTGTTAGTATATATATGTATATTTATTAGCTCTGTGCATTGGGAGGGCCTAGAAATAGTGTTACCATAAAAGCAATGATCACCCCAAAATTCTGATACCAATCTCTAAACCCATTTCTCCAATAAAAAGATTCAGAGCTTTTTGGAGAAATGACTGATTCTAGGGCTAGGACAGGAAAAGTACAAGATGATCCTGGAGCATCTTGTAGTCCCAGAAAGTAAGGAAGTAGTTAAAAAACAAAAAGATGGGGCATGTCAGAGAGACACAGGAGCCAACTGGAAAGAGTCTCAATAGCCAAAGTTGGAACAAATTGAGCAATAAAGTAAATAATGTATCACTAGATTGTAAACCAAAATATAAAATAAATATACAACAATAAACTCTGATATAAATATATTATAATTAGGAGAAATGACAAAACTTCTTTGCAGGAGAATTTCACATACTTATATGGCTCCTCCTCTCTTGAGGAAGTAGACTTTGTGACAGGCTTCCAAACAGTACAGAATGGGAAGGAGGAAAAAAAGTAACTTTTGAGTGGATATATCTGACAAGGACTACTCTAACCAAGTGGTCAAAGTAAGCATCATCAGTGCTAAGTCATGTTGATAGCATGTATCCCGTGTGAAATGAAAAGAAGAGTTCTTCACCTCTGTGGTTGTACATCCCAAACCCCATAACTCCAGTCTACCCATGAAAAAAAAAATCACATGCACAAAATATCAAAACAAAACAAAATGAGGACATTGTAGAAAGCACCTGACCCATAATCCTCAAAATTGCCAAGGTCACGAGAAATAAGGAAAGAATGAGAAACCATCATAGTCACAACAGATATGACAATTAAATGGTATCCTAGATTGGATCCTGGCACAGTTGAAAAATGAGTGAAATCCAAATAAATTCTACGTGGAACAAGTTTCTATACCATGTATCATGGGAACACAGGCTCAGAAGAAACTTTCAGTAAATGACCACTTTTTTTCCTTGCAGCATAAAAGGTCCAAAAGGAATGAGGAAAGGTCAACTTATTGTGTCAGGTCAATGGATTGCCAGTCCGCACACTTCTCTTCACATGGGATAGGAGAAAGAAATCAGTGCTGCTTGAGGGAGGGGAATTTATAAACCCAGGGAAAGGGAGCTCTGCTACTGAGCACAAGGCATGTATAAGGCAAATTTTGTGCAGAGTTGCAGCCCTGATAAGCAGCTGAAGTTGCTTGTTCCCATTTTGGAGTTCAAGGTATGGTCAGACTGTTCCATTTTCTCTCCTGTGCTGTGAAATGGAAACTTATTGAAATATTTGCACATAAAGAAAAAGTGGGGAATAGGCAAAAGCTGGGAGATGGCTGTTGAGGGTGTCTGTCCATAACTTCCCCAGCAGTCTGGGGGTTAGTTAATGATAATGAGCCATTCTTAATTTACTTGTTTTAACAAAATACCAAGGTAATACAAACTATTGATATTGGAGGAAATCTGGTGAGTGATAAATGGGAACTCTGTATTATCTTTGCAACTTTTTGGTGAATTGAAAATCATTCTAAAACAATTTTATTAAATAAAAGTGTCTCCTGTATATAATCACGATTATTATTTTGGAAGTCAGCCTGAAACAGTAGTTTTGCATACCAATATGAAGTGATATTATAGATTCATTTATGATTGGATTTCAAGTCAGGATAAATTGAAATGAATAATGGCTGGATATACAGAGCTTGTGCCTACTGTTAATTTGTCAGATTGGGTTTTGAAATTTATCATCATCATCCACTGTTTTTTCTTTTAAGAGAATTTGAAAAGGTAAGAACTAGCTATTTTCTAAGACCCTTCCTAGTTTACTCATTTTATGAAATCTCTTATTGATTACAAGTGTTCAATCTTTTTATAATGTGCATTAAAACATTATTAAAATTAATCATGTACATGCACTCTGTTTTGTGCATAAGGTACTTATTTTCAATTATTTATAAAATAAAAACACATTTTGTTGTCTTGTAGCACATCAATAATTTTCAGCCATGGGAAATGCATAAATATAATTATGGGAGAAGATGGATGTTTATGCATTAGAAAATTAAAATTTATGTCTGAGTTTATATCTCTATATTCTGCTTATTAGAGAAAAAATATTGTGAATATGTCCATTACTTTCTAGACAACTGTCAAATAGGCAAGCAACCTGAAGGTTACATGACAGAAGAGCTTTCAAATTGTTATTTTGTTTTCTTTTTTAAGTAAAGCTCATGATTTATTGACATTTTGTCCCACAATATAGTTAATTTCTTTTTTCATTGAATCTGCGCAGTGTGTGTGTACATACATGTGTGTGTTTGTGTACTGACATGAGAGAGCATTAAGAGCGTAATTAAAAACAGAATATTCAATCTTAATGAAAGAGTATTTTAACATTTATTCCAGTATTAAACATCATACTACTGTCTGATTGCTAGAAACTAGAAATGATCCCCATATATGTGAGTCAATACAGTGAACACATTTGGGGCAAGAGACTTTTGTGCCATTTCTGGGTGTGAAAGGCAGTTTGGGTAATGCTTTTTTGATGACTTTATATTTAAATTTCTGGGAAATGTTGCTACTTTATAGGGACAACAAAATATTTGAAATCAGGGCTGCCTTAGAATTACCCAGAATTAATGAGCTCTGTTTGCAAGCTCTCTCTTCCTGACAACCTGCAAAAATAACAGTTGTTTTAGGGTCTTCCTTTCAGAGCTCCATGAAAATCACACATTTGCCATTGGCAAAACAATAAAAATGTTTCTTTTTGTAGGTCCTATATGTAATAAGGATTTGATCAGTCATGAAGAGAACATTTATGCCAACATGAAGTTTGTTTTTTTAAAAAAATCCAGCTTCAAAATCAGTAACAATTTACTCTGAAGAAACAAATGTTAAAATTGATCCAGGACCTGCACTCCCCCACCTTCCCAACCCTGTCCTGAGCAGTTTCTTTGCTGGTTTCTCCTCATCTTCCTGGTTTCTTCCTATTGGAGTGGACTATGGCTTAGTCATTCATCATCAGTTTTTTAATTGACTTTCATTCCTGCATGGTCTCATCTAAAAACCATGATTTTAATACATTCTAACAGCTGACTCAGATCCCAATTTTATATCTACAGACCAGGTCATCTCCTATGAACTCCAGAAGCCTCTATCCCAATTCCCTACTTGAAATCACCACTTGGATGTCTAATAGACATATCAAACTTAACAAAAGCAGACTCCTGGTTTTCCCTCCAGAACCTACTTTACCTGCAGTGTTCCCTATCTTGATTGATGGCAACGTATTTTTTCAGGTCTCAGACCAGAAGGCAACATCATCTTTGACTTACCTCTTTCTCCCATACATCCCACCTGCTATTACAGAAAATACTCTTGTCTCTATCTTCAGAATATATGCAGGCTCTGACCACTTGCCACCACCTCCAGTTTATCATCCTGCCCCAAGTTGTCGGTTTTTCCTGGATGATAGCAATAGCATCAGTCCTCCTCCCCTTTGAGTTTACACTCAGTAAAGCAGCTGAGTAAGATTATGTTTCA
Organism: Tolypeutes matacus; assembly: GCA_026826555.1. Taxonomy (NCBI): domain Eukaryota; kingdom Metazoa; phylum Chordata; class Mammalia; order Cingulata; family Chlamyphoridae; genus Tolypeutes; species Tolypeutes matacus. The sequence goes on from JAKSZT010054515.1 coordinate 6,362,797, forward strand.
CCTCTTCTCAAAACCCTCAGAATCAAAGTGAAAGTTAGGGAAAAGTACTGTAAGGTCCTATAGGACCTGGCCCCTCATACTCCCTCTGGCTTCATCTCCTAGTACTCTCCCCACTGGTCATTGGATTCCAACCACACTGACCTCTTCCTTTTTCTCAAACACACACACATCTTCTCTAAACTTCCTCTCTCCTAGATAATTCCTCAAATCCAGTCAATAATTCTCTTCCCTTACCTTCCTGTGTTTCCCTCATTGCTAGGACTTTCTCAAAATTATAATAAAATTCCACATTATTTTGTAAAAATCTTTTCCTCAAACACACGAGGCTTCCTCCCACTTCCTAGCACTTGCTGCTGACTCCCTAGAAGAGTCTTTCCAAACATTTCTTCACAGCTTTCTCATGATCTGCTTTCATGTCTTTGGTGAAACATCACCTTCTCCAGAGGCCCTAGCAAATTACTCTATGTAAAATGACAATATGTCCCACACTTACAATTACGCTACTCTGCTTTATTTTATTTTTTCCTATGGCAATCGTCACAATGTAAAAAAAATAAAACATACATTTTACAGAAGTATTTTGTTAATTTATGTTCTCACAAGATTATAATTTTTCCTGTAGATAGGCATTATTTTTCTGTTTATTCACTGCATTAGTCCCAGTATTTAAAACTGTCTCTGTCACACAGTAAACATGCACCAAATAAATGACAAACAAATATGTTGTCTGAATCCAAAGGGGATGTTTTTGGAGTTATTAAGGGATCAGAATATGTGAAGAGGAGAATCTATTCTCTGAAATAGTACATTAGAAATGCTGCCTAGTTGAATATGGTAGTTAGCCTGTTGCAATTGTTGAGTGGTCAGTGAAGTACAGCACAGAGGATTGGGTTTAATCAAATCAAACACTTTGATTTTTATTTCTAAGCTCTAAACCCTCAGAAAGGTATGATTGTGGAATTTCCCAGTCTATCTTACGAAAACGAGATGATATCTTTGAGAAATCTGGGTATCTTGTTTTATCCTAATTATCTAATTAGTAGTCAGGTTTGATCACAGGTATTTCTGGAAAATGGGTCAAAAAGTATAAATTAGTTTCATTGCTAATAAGAATTCTTGGCTAAAGAGCAGTTTTGCTTTAGGGTCAATAATTAACCTTCCTTATAGTAATGATATTATGTTTCCTCTTTCTCTAGCATTATTCCTTTGTTAATTTCCCTTAACCTATTATTGATCTCTGAAAATTCCTTCCTAACCTTCCTATCTCCTAAATCAATTCCACAAATCCAATTAATAATTGTGTTTTCAGCTAGCTTCCTTCATTTCTGCATTGCTAGGTCTTTCCCCAAGTTAAAATGAAATTTCAAATTACTTTGTAAAAATCTGCAGACAAATTAATATGCCTCATTTTATCATCTCAAGGGACAGAAAATGAATGGAGTAGATACCCTTCCTCTGGTTAGCTTTTCAAGAATATAGATAGTGTACAATTCATTTACTTTTGTTTTAAACACTCCTCATTTTAACATTTTTATCCTCTGTAATGTATTTTATGTTGAATCTAAGGGGACAAGAAATTATTGTGTTTGATCAATAGTGTTTGAAGAAAAATGTAAGTGCTAGAAAAGCAGTTAAGAGGATACTAGAAATATCTATAATGTACTCTTGTCCAGTGACAACAAACTTTTGATTGACATGCACAGATAGCAGTTAATTTTTAAAACATTATAATCACATGTGCTATCTCTATTAATCAAATGCAAATCAGTACATAATAAATGAAATAAAGGTAATGGTTAGTAAACTCTACATAGAAAACCACAATATTATTTATATTAACATTTCTGTCGTATTATTTCAATCTTCTTTCTAATTTATTTATTTCCTCCATTTTGAATCCTTCACTAGCTTTAGAAAGAGGAAATTAAAAGCTACTTAGAGGAATTCCAGTGTAATATTTATATTCATAGTTAAAACAAGGAAACTGAGATCAGTGATATTGAGTATCCCAGATGAAAATTAGTTTATAGTGGCAGAAATGTCTAGAGCATTTATGTCCAATGTTTTATTCTCTACACTTCATAGATCCTCCTACTTGCCTTCTGGAACACAAATGGAAAATCTACGGGTTCATCCCACTTTCCCCTTAACCAATATGTATATTCTCCTTATTAAAAATATTATGAATACTACTTTGTCACTGTATAACCTGCTATATATCTATAGCATTGTATTTATCCAACAAGCACTGTGGTTAGTGTAAAATATAAATATTTCTACTGAATATCTCTCAAAACAGTGCACAGAAATCTTCTAGGATTGCACAGTGCCTCATGTTTTTAAATAATAATAATTTAGAGCAGAGCTACAATAGTACAAGGTAAAGATTAACAAAGATTGTGTGCAATCCTAAAATTGTTTTGAGAATTCAACACTTCATTTTAAAAGTAAATAAAGTCAATTTAAAACACAATTATGGCAAAATAGCTAGGTTGTATTATAATTAACAACTTAGAAATATTATCATTTTAGCAGGATGAGAAATATTCTTTGCTGCAATTGCTCTATAAAATAAGAAATGGATTTTAAACCTAAGTATAAATACTATAAATCAGCTTAAATAGAATTTTTGGAAATAGGCAAGTACAAGAATATGCAACTAAAAAATTAAAACATACAGTGTTTGCTGAAATAAAATATCACATTTAGGGGTAAAATATGTAGAATATATATTTAATTCTCTATAAACATTCCTTCTACCTGTGCCCTTTGCATTTATTTTGTGAGTTAAATCTAATACAAGCACTAAACAAGTGGAAACATTGTCTCCCCCTTGGCATATTAGCTGTCATAACAAAATATCTTCCAAACTCAGTTGTTAAAATTTTTGTCCCAAATTAATATATTATTCTCTATACCAGAAGAAAATATTTCCAGATGGTTATTTTTCTTTGAATCTTCCTTCTCAGAAATGATGCACACTCTACATTTTAAAGGACAACAGCTTGTGCTTCAAAACTTCATGGAAAAAGAACCATATGAATGTACATATCTTGTCAGGTGTTAAAATAGATTATTTTTCTCTTTAATGGGCATCTGTATACATATATTCAAATGCTTTCTGAAAGAAGGTATATGTTATGATGTTATCCCTGACTTTCAAATGTCCAAGCAGTTAGTGTAAGAGTATTCCTATGATTAATGTAATTATTACTTTTCCAGGTGGCTTCATATATTTATTTTATAACCAAATACATTTGAATGGGCAATGCTCTTTAAAAATTAATATTCAAAACATATAAACACTATCATTTTAAATACCTTCTCATTCCCTCATCCTCTAGCTGCCCAATTCCTTTTGCAACATCACCAATCCTTGATCACTCTTATGAGTTTCAGTTTCTTCAGAGAAATATAAGTAAATACAGATACTCTTCTTTCCTCTTTAGTATTATATTACCTAACTGATCTGTTTCTTCATTGTTCACTTACCAATAATATTTCTTGGAGTCTTTTTTCATTTCTTTAATAGCTGCTTAGAACTCCAGCTTATATGTGTGCCCTAATTTTTTAGCTAGTTCTTTGTCTTAGGGAGACAATGGGAATTTATTGACTCACACTTTTGAGGCTAGCAGAAGTCTGAAATCAAGACCATAACAAGGCAATGCTTTTGCTACGGTCTTTACATTCTCTTGCTGGCCACTGGCATTCCTTGGGGTTCCTTGGCTTATATCTCTACTTCCTGTCATGACCTGACGATGTCCTATCCTTTCTCTTTTTTTACTTACTTATTTTTTTATTTTTTATATATATATATATTTTAAAGGTGCTTAGATTACCTAAATGTTACACAGAAATTACAGGGATTCCCATGTTCCCCACCTCCCACACCTCCTATAACATCCCACATAAACATTTTTCATTAGTGTGGCACATCACCTGCAATGGATATACACATCCTGGGGCTTTGCCACTAAGCATAGACCACAGTTCACATCGTAGACCACACTCTCTTCCACACAGTTCTGCATGGTATATGCTGATGTAAAATGGCCTATATCCGTCGCAGCAACGTCATTCAGGGCAACCCCCAAGTCCTGAAAAAGCCTCTGTATTACAACTGTCCTTCCCCTCCCTGCCCCGAAAGTGTCTAGTGGCCACTGGCGCCACCTCACTGTTATAATTTCTTCCATTGCTTGAATCACAATATGTCTACAACAGAATACCATTAAATCCACTCTAGTCCATAGCTCTTCCCCCAATCCTGAGGGGATTGGGATGGTGATGTCCACTCCACCTCCAAGTGAGAGTGGGTTTATATCCCATGGATATAGTGGATGGGATTATCCTGCCTGCAGCTGCAGGCTCTCTCCATTCCCTGGGATGGCCATTGTCCATCATTGTCTCCTCACCAGGTGACTTGGGTGAGTCCATTGAGATGTTGAGTAGGAGTTGCAGCTCCACCGAGATTCCAGGCACAGCTGGCACATAGGCAGGCCAGAAGCTCCAGTCTCTGGAAGTACACCTACAAACTCTAGCATCACATATAGGTTTGAATAGAAGGGACTGATGGACCATGTGCAGGGAGGACTTATTTGAGTCCAACTCTGTCACTCTTAGGAGAACAGATTCCAAAGTAGAGCCCACTGATAAAGCGTCAATCTCTGGGGCTATCTTCCCTTATATAGGACCTGGGTGTCTCCAGAGCCCTCAGGAGCCCCTCTGTTTGGGGTGATATCTGCTTTGGTGTATATGAGATTTTACTGAGGTGTGTGTAAGCATTACCTCTGGGATGACCTCCTGACTCTCTTTGAAGTCTCTTAGCCACATGAACTCATTTGTCTTTATCTTTCACCCCTTTTATTCAAGGTTTTTTTCCAGTCGTGTTGCCAGGTGGCACTTGGTATTAATCCCTTGTTGCCAGGGAGGCTCATCCCTGGGAGTCATGTCCCACATTGGAGAGAAGGTAATGCATTCATATGCTGACTTTGGCTTAGAGAGAAGCCACATTTGAGCAACTTATCCTTTCTCTTTTGAGTTCCTGCTTACTTCCTGCTTCTCTGGCCCTGGCTTCTGATTTCTTCTCTTTATAAGGCTTCCAGTAATCCATGTTAGGGCCTGGCTTCATTCAGCTGGGCCACTTCTTAACTAAAACAACATCTTCAAAAGGTCTTATTTACAATGGGTTAACACCCACAATGACATGGTTTAAGATTAAAAATATGTCTAAATTGGAGTATATAATTCAACTTACCACATTCCTTAAGATGGCATTTTTAAATTTAATACTGTCACTTTGATTTTGAACTAGCCTCTTGACTTGCTTGTATCAAACAGAATGCAGTGGAAGTGACTTTATATAATTTCTGAACCTAGACTAGATGAGGCAATGCAGTTTCTCCTCTTCTTCTCCCTCCCCTTCTTCCCCTCTCACTTTCCCTTCCCCTTTCACTCCCTCTCCTTCCTCCTTCTTCTCCTCTCCCTCTTTCCATCTCTCTCTCTCTCCCTCTATGCCTGTTTTCATCTGGATCCCTGATCACTTGATCATATATAGAAATAAATATACTAGAAGAGTTTGAGGAAAGAAATATTCCTAAGATCCAATACCTACAGTAAAAATCATGTATTCTTGAGCAATTTGTATCAATATTTTCAGGAAGTTGCTTTTTCATATTTTCCATTTGTGTGATTTATTCTACCTGAAACTTCCCATTAGACTATGCTAGAATTTGGTAACATAAAAGTATTGCCTAATACATTCAGGAAAATAGATGCATCTTTTTAGAGAAAGGTAAGTATTACTTCAGGTTTATTTGCTAAGGACTTGAAGAGATGAGTAAACAAATATCTGGAACAAAAGAGGGACTGACATGTGAAAACATGGAGTGTGATTGAGGTTGGGGAAGGCTTGGTAAATGAAGTGCATGAACCAATAAACTTGCAGACAAGAGACACCAGAAAGACCCAGTTGTAATTATCATAGCTTACAATGTTAGCTTTGAAACCCTGTGCCCTTGAAGACCATTCAGAATATCTTTTTTTTTTTCAGAATATCTTGAATACTCTTATTCTGAAAATTATAAATAAGAACTCCTTCCAGTGTATGCTTAATATATTATAGTCTTGTTTAGATAAATGTTTTACACTTAAAAAGAAAAACAAAATAAAATGTTTTTTTTTCCCTTAACAAATGTTATTAAGTAGGTAAAAAGATTAAGTAAAGGTGAAAAAAGTGGCCAAAGTATTCAGCAACTTTATTTTGACAGATAACTTCTTGTTTTCTTTGGGAGATGGAATGCTTTTTCAGTGGCAAGTTACAATTCTCTCGACTCCCTTGGAATCTTCACTGCTCATTTAAACTACATGCTTGATAACTTCTTTAACTTACCCGAAGGGTACTTGTGTTGCAAAGTGACCCACTGAGGCAAAATTAATCTTCCTAATGGTGAGGTGACTGTACCACTTCAGTTGGCATTGCAGGTTATTTAGCATAAACATATGTGTTCTCATTAAGAGACATCCTCCGAAAACACAATGAGTCACCAGTGGAAGAAATTTTGTCTATAAATCTGAAACTAATTTCTCCAGTGTGCTTTCTATATGCCAAGTTGTAAAACTACACAAATGTCACTCATAATGTACAAGTTATGTATGAAGAGTACATGCAAGGATTTATATGACTCTTTTCTTAACATTCTATATAATCTATCACATAGATAAGAAGTCAAAATTGACCTTGGGTGTTCTTTTTCTTTCCTCATAAGAGAACACAAATACCATATAACCTCTATTTCAGTTTAAAGGTTATGACTTTTTTTTGAGAGGTAAAATAATTTAAAATTTATGCTTTTGTATTATCGGTTTCTCCAGTTGTTGAAAATTAGGGAAAAATAAAGCTGAGATTATGGATTTGTTATATAGGTGGGTCAGCCAATATTTACCCTACTTAATGGTCTACATAATATACACATTTAATTCTATTTACTTAACTATCTTATAAATTAATTTACTTAACTATCTATCTTATAAATTCATTCTGATAATCAGAAATCTAATATAAAACTTAGAGAAAGTACGAATGGATCAATGAAAATATGCACAATCTATTGGATATTAGTCCAAGTCTATGTTTTATTAACTTGGACAGTGTCAAGATCTTCAAGCCTAAAAAATAAAATGCAATTACATGAATAACAATAAATAATACAACGTTAGCAATGAATATTACCTGTATTACCTTAACAAGCCTAGCAATTTCATGAACTGTCTTTCTGAATTTGCAAAATTATTTTGCATTTTTATTGTGTAATATTCTTTTGTATATGATTATTGCATTTGTACAGTTGGCTGATGTGAAAACCTGCAAAATACCTTCTGGAGATTAATGCCTCTTTACTTTTGCTTAACCCCATATCTAATTTTTGTGTATTTGGTGTTCATGTAGGATTTGTTATAATTTGGCATTTATGAAGTGTTTATCTGTTCATGGTGTTATATAATACTAGTTAGAAATATCAGGTAAATTTCTACCAGTTTTCCATATTTATAGTATTTACTTCCAACATTCTGAAATATTTGGTAACATTGCATCCAAATAAATAAAAAAGGAAAAAATAATAATACTAATAAAGTCAATGCAATGCCGCTAATATAAGGCATTAATTAAACAGTGTCAATTTATTTTTAAAATACTTTACTATAGTTTATTGCAAATAGTTATTTAAATAGAGTATAGCAGACATTGCTTTATAGTATTTCCTTAAGAAATTATAAATAACTAGATAAAAAATGCTTGACTAATTGTCAATGAAACACATTTAAAAGAATCAGCCATATCTGTTAGTGCAATACTAGTGACTTGATGTAAGTTGTCACCAATGTAAGAGCAGAGTCCCGGGTTAAATCAATAGAGTTTTTCATTCATGCATAGCTTGATTCCTGTGAAAGAGACAGAGAGGAATCTGGAAGAAGGAAATTGCAGCTTCTACTTAACTTCACACTAGGCATTTTAATATAAGTCTTGGGAGAGGAGGGTCACCAAATATCAAAAATTTAGTATTAAAGAAAACTTCTGGAAGAGGCTGTTGATGCATATATCTAACATTTTATAGAGATAGAAGAGGGTCAATAAGACTAAAACTTTAGATTTAACTTGTCCTAGTTTCTGCTTCCACCCCTTCTCTTAATTCAGTATTTTTAATAGTCTTGTAAAATGCTACACATGGGTATGCTTATGCAAGTCTTTTGCCTTTTAGATTAGTAGACATTTGCAGAACTATTCAGAAGGGGAAATTAAATGCTAATTCTTAACTTGTCACATATAGGAAACCTCATGAAAAGGAAATTCTTGGAACCACTTTTATATTTATGAATTTGCATTAAAATATTCATTAGTATGGGATTTTGAAACAGTTGTCGAAGAAATTTAACTATGTACACAATTATGTTTTTATTTATCAATAGTTTGATGTATCTTTGTATAAAATACTAAAAAAATACTTTATCCTATGTGATATTAGGAATTTAAAATACTTGTGGTCAGCACTAGTTTCCATGCTACTCAGATTACTATTTTTGGATAAATGGCACAAATAATCACTTAACAAGCCTCAGACCTGACAAAATTGAAAATTTTAAGATATTATTTCTGCAATAAAACATGATATGAACAAAGGCGTTGCAAAAAGAAATCCATTTAATGTTTTAAATTAACAAAATTTAAAAACATATTTAACCTCAGTAATTCTCAAAGAAAGACTTTCTTAAAAATAATGAAATATAATTTACATATCAAACTGGCAATGAGTAGCGTGAAATATATGAAATATATACATAGTTTATTGCTGGTGATATAATTGTAGAACAATTCTTATGAATCTAAGTTTCAGTATATATCAAAGTATTAAAGGTGTTCATATATTTTGGTGCAGTAAGATTCTTCCGACCCTAATGAAAAATAAGTGAATGACCAAATATTTATAATATGTAATATACATCATATATATGTATATAAATATACAAACACACAAAGACACACAAAGTTATTCAGTGAAACATTGTTCATAATATTTTAAAAACTGAAATAGCTTACATGTTTATCAGTTGAAGAATGGTTCAACGAATTATGTCAAATCAAAAAATTAAATATTGTGAAACAAAGAAAAATCTCTTAAAGGATAAGTAATGAATGATAGAGAATTTATATGGCATTTTGTTAAATCAGAAATTCAAATATCTCTATCTTTAAGTGTATATATGAATGTGTATATATACATGCATACATATATATAATTTACATATATATGTAGTATTTTGGATATTCATGCATTTATATGTATACAACTATTTATATTTATATATAAAGTAGGAAGGTATATTTCACATTATTAACAGTTTATCTTTGGAAGTTGTGGTGATAGTGATTACATTTTGTTTTCATAAGTGTAAGATGATACTGCCCTTGGATACAGATGAGACCCTCCATAGTATTTTAGAAGACTACACCTCCAACAGTGCCTCTTCCTATGGGACAAAGAGTCCACAGGGCCCAAATTTCCTTTACTTGCAGACTGAGATGGCCACATTCTTGTGAGCAAGGTCCCCTGCTGTGTATGGTCCCACAGTGAGTGGGAATTGAAGGGGATTGATGGGAGCTTGGGGTGTACACTATCGTCATGCTACCACATTTTGATAAGGAGCTCTGAGGATCCAAAATTTCTAAATTCTGTATTAGTTCCAGGTTGTTTTGAATATATAATTGTCAACAATTACAAGATGGCAGAGCACATTATATTTAAATATCTTAAATAGTTAAATATATGCTCTGTGGGTCTTCATTGAGTTGAAAGGGAAAAAAGGGAGATCATATTTTTAAAATATTAAACCCATAAATGTAATGTTAAGGAAATCCTATATATTCATGAAGTAGATCCCCTCAGGACAGGGAAGAACAAGTATTCAATCCGTACAGTCTGGAAATAGGTTTGAAATCTTGACTTCATGTTTTTATTGTTGCTGCTGTTGAGTGTGTGTTTTGCTAAATCCTTTCAGGTCCCAAATAACACATTGTGAACTAAACATGGAGGACTCAGATCAGTGGATTTCCCTTGTGTCATCAAGGATCAAGACTCAAGTCAACTGAGGAAAGGGTGCTCAAAGAAAAAGTATCTCCCTTTAAGGCTCTGAGGTATGAAAGATGAGGAGAAGAAAGACAAGGGAAGTGAGCAAAATGAATAGGATTTATCCTAAAAATCGGAAAAAGGCTGGTGGTAGATGAGTGATGGCAAAGCTCAGAGAGGTTTCTGCCCCTCTTGTCCCTCTGATCTCTCTTTTGAACTCTATAGGAGGCTGTTCCAAAACATCTTGAAGCATACTGTAACTCAAAGGTACAGAGCTGTTAGGCAAGTGGAGACTTGAGCTCTAATTTCCAGGGCCACTCTTACTTCCCATGAAACCTGGATAGTTTCAGGAATTCTGCAATGTCTTCTTCCTCATTTGAGAGAGATTCAAAGTAGCTGATATGAGAAACAATGTGCTAGCCGTGACAAAAGGGTGGTGATCAACACAGGTAGAATATGTTGAAGAGACTCTCTGGGGGCTGTAGGAAGCATTAATGGGAGCTGAGAGAGGCTTCCAGGATCTAAACAAGCCTAGCAAAGTATATCCAGGTGAATGAGGGTCATTCATGCTGCCATATGCTACGGATGCTACCAAAGGACCCTGACTCACCCCCACCACAACAAGGTCATGTAAGTTAAAAGCCATTCACCCAAAAACCATCTCAGAGACGGTAAGGGCAAAAGTAAATAAGAAATATTGAGCAATTATTCCAAATAATTTAGCACTAAATAAAAAGACATAATTAAGTGATTAAATTGGACATGTATTAAAAGGTTGGTATTTGACACATATATTTTAATTTAAGCTATTTCAGCATAGATAGTGTAATATTTTATTACATCTGTATCTGGGGTAAATTAGTTGCCATTATCAGGGATTTGTACTCCAAGAGTGGAGTTAGTTATCTTTTGGGTAAAAATATTACCCCAGTGCTGATTGCTGAAGTTTCTGCCTCCCTTTTTATTTTTTAATCTCCCATCAATACCAATGCCTTTGCTAATTAGGATTACAACTAATGGAAATGGGTTTTCATTAGCGATATAACTGACTACATAATTTGCAGGTGGACCAGGTGCAAAATGAAAATGCAGCACTCCTTGTTCAAAAGTTAAGGATTCCAAGATAGTTTGAGAGCAGAGTATTAAAACATGTGTGTTGTCATTTTAATGTCAGCTTCACTATGACTGACTGCATAGGTTGTATGCCCAAGAAGCCAGCCACAAGTCAGATTAATGGCCTGTAAATAAAAGTGATTACTATTAAAATGTATTCTGCTTTCTATGGACTAAAGTAGACTTTTATCTAAGCAATGGAAGAACTTATAATATTGATATAAAGGCAGTGGCCACCAGAGGTTCTGAGGGAAGGGAGAGGGAGAAATAGATGCAATATGGGCATTTTTGGGACATTTGGAGTTGTTCTGCATGACACTGCAATGATGGATACAGGCCATTATACATTTTTTCAAAACCTATAAAATTGTGTAGGGTAAAGTGAAAAGTATAAAGTAAACTACAGTTCTTGATTAGTAGCAATGCCTCAATATGTGTTCATCAATTGTAATAAATACACCACACTATTGATGTGTTAATTAACAAGATGTTGTTAATGTGGGAAAGTATTGGAGGGGGAGGGGTGGGTTATGTGGGAATTCCCTATATTTTTTATGTAACATTTATGTAATCTAAAGCTTCTTTAAAAATATTAAAATTATATTCTGGGGGTTTCAAGAAAAGCTACATCTTCTTTTCAAAAGCATTCCAAATAATTGTTGATACTCCCCCTTCCAGGAGGTAGAGCTGAATCCTGATCCTCACCCCTTCTTTTTATTTGAAGAAAGAGAATAGGTAAAGGGAAGAATAGTTACTTTACAGTGGAAAACTCAGGCAAAAACTGTCTTAACCAACTGATCAAGGAAGACATCACCAATGAAAACTCATGCAGATATTATGTAATATCTGATATGATGTAAGCAAAAGGGAGCTTCACGAAAGCTCCCTTTTTGTTTGTTCAGACAAACTCAAATTGAAGGACAGTCTACAAAACATCTGATCAGTACTGCTCAAAACTGCCAAGATCATGAAAACAAGAAAAGACTGAGAAAGTGTCACAAACCAGAAAAGACTATGGGGACAAGATGATTAAATGTGCTGGGAAATCCTGGATAGGATCCTGGAACAATGAAAGGACATGAGTTGAAAAACTGGTGAAATCAGATTAAAGTCTGGAATTTGGTTAATGGTAATGAACAAATATTTGTTTCTTAGTAGCAACAAATGTTCCATGGTAATGTAAGGGAAATTAAGTGAAAATGGGTGAGGAGTATATGGGAGCTCAACATATTTTCTTTGAAGCTTTTCTGTAAATATAAAATTATTCCAAATAAAAAGCTTATCCAATAAAATTGGAGTGTGATTTAGTTAGTTATTCAAGGTATGTAGATTGACTTAGAATAGTGAAGAGGCATCCATTCACCCTTGCATGAACAATTTATTAACTCCTAATGGACAGTGACAGAAAGCAGTCCAGGTTTAATCATAATATAGTTCTCTGTTTCAGTTCATGTTCAGAAAAGTCTTGGTCTCGTGATTAATGGGTGCTGCATCCTACTATTAGTATATTGTCACATTTGCTTCAGTGATCCTGTAATGCACAATATTTTCAGAGCAAAGTTCATTCTAAAAAATGTTTTGTGAAAATAGCATCATATAGTTATTTAAATTCTCTCTGAGTTATATGCTCAATATCACATGAAAATCTCAACAAAAATAATTTTGTATAATATCTCAGGTGAAATGCTATTGAATTTTTATTTAAATTAGTTAAAAAGAAAGGACTTCCCAATGCATCACTGTTTAATGCTTGATAATAATCCCTTGGTGCCAGGGAAGCTCATTCCCAGGAGTCATGTCCCACATTGAGGTGTAGGTAGTGAGTTTATTTTCAGAGTTTGGCTTAGAGAGAGTTCGCATTTGAGTACCAAAGAGGTTTTCAGGAGGTAACTCTTGACATTAATTATAATTATAATGAGCAAAGTTTCATTTTTACAGGAATTAGTTTCACATGTACAAGCAGTAAGATGGAGGACTTAGCAAATAGGCCTGTTTTCTTTGACTAGCCATGACTTATATATTCCATAGATTTATGCCATTTTATTTGAGAAAATTGCAAGGCTTCCCAAGGATAGAAGTTTAATATTTTGTTCGCTGCTCTGTGGGCCTCTATCTATTGAGAAAACATGCCTATAAAAACATGAACACATTCATATCCCATAGAAGTATGTTTTAGGGGCATTTTCCCCCAAATATCATCACACTATGAACACTCTGTACTAATGATTTGTCTTTGTTATAGATCTGAAACCAAAAAAGGAGAAACATTAAATAAAAAAGAGTGGGGGATGCCATTCCAGAGGTTATGTTTATGCAGGTCTCAGACAGGTTTCACTAACTGCACAGTATACAACGTCTCAAACAAGAGTGCTCTGAAGGCTTTTGGGACAACTGGACAACAGAAGCAAGGCACACAGCATCATCAAACCAACACCCCCTTGGCAGGCCCTATCTGGAAATATATGAAAATCTATTTTCCCAATATAACAGTTATATTCATTTATAATTCCCCTAGTCATGATTCTTCTACTCCTTTTAATTGAACCTATAATTATCAATGTACCAGTTAAATATATTTCACAGAGAGTTAATTAACACTTTGGACTCTTCAAATGCTGGTTGAGACCTGAATCCCAGCAGAGTAGCGGATAATTTTTACTCTCAGTTCTTCAGGCTTGCCCTGGACAACTAACAGTTGATGACGATGGACAGGTCCCATCCCCCAGAATAGGGAGTATTTGCTGATGCGGACAGGATAATCTCTTTCCTTTGCCCCATCGTATCTGGTCCCCTTTTCAACTTGAGGTTGTCAGAGCAGATTTGCCTTGGGTCCCTTGGGATTGAGGAATGAATAGTTTTGTGTGTGTGTGTGTGTGTGTGTAGGCGTCTGACCACAGACCAAAGTAGATTAGTTGTTATTGTGGATGTTATCTTGTGTTGGTGGAAGAACTTGTAACATTGATATAAAGATAAGAGTTGCCAGGTGTTCAGGAGGGAGGGGGAAATAAATAGTTAGAACAGGACATATATGGGGCAGTGAGATTCTTCTGCATAACACTGCAATGATGGTTGTATGACATTTTGCATTTGTCAAGGCTTATGGAACTGTACAGCACAAAGTGCAAACCACAATGTAAACTACAGGCTTCGGTTAACAAGTTAACAGCAATGCTTCAATATTGTTTCACCAATTGTAACAAATGTACCACACTAATCTAAGGTGTCAATAATAGGGGTAACTGTGTGTGGGTGAGGGGTGGAGGCGTATATGGGAATTCCCTATACTTTGGTGTAACTTTTCTGTAAATGTAAATGTAAAACTTCTTGAAAAATAAAGTTAAAACAAGAAAAAAAAGAAGATACTTAAACAGAAACCATTTTAGGTGATGAAAAAGTTGGGTAATGGATATTGGTGATGGTAACAAAACATTGTGAATGGAATTAATACTATTGAATTGTACACTTGAGAGTGGTTAAAATGGGAAATTTTGAGTTGTATATAAGTTACCACAATAAAAATTTAAAAAGTTAAAAAAAGACTTCACTGACTCTTAAACTTAAAAAGAGAGAAAGAACTTAACCAACAAACAAAACATGTTTTATTCAAGTTAGAGTCATTCATTATCACAATTTTTGGAAAATATATGAAATTTCTTTTCCAAGACTTATCAAATGACTATTAATTATGTCTGCTATTTTTTTTTTTCATTTAGAGGCACCTTATTTGACATAACTTAAGAAACATTTGGAAAAAATGGATCCTACTGTTAATTTCAAGACTTCTTTGCCAAAATAATATTTTGATAAAATTTCACTGAATTTGGTATGTTAGCCAACAGTATGAAACAGCAGATTTGGTTTATTCAATTTATGAAAAATGTCTGCTATTTAAATTGATTAGCAAAGCTCATCTCAATGTCAAACTAATTAGTAATATTATAAGTACTTCTTCTCAGAAACAGTCCAACTGCATTTTTTTTCAGTCTAACCTTAAAGGTATCATCACCCCTTTAGAAGTACAGTAAAAAAGTACTTAGAAATAAATTGTATATACATATTTTTGAAAACAGTATAAAATTATGAAGATAATTAATATATTGATTTATATTAAATTATAAAAAGAAGATAATCAAAAATCTTTTTCATTGAATGAAAAATGCAATGCAATGGTTAGCTAAAATTATATTATCTATGAAGTAAGTTATTAAAATCCATGATATTGTTTAGGTAAATATGCACAAATATGCTCTTTTTCTTTGGAAAATAGTAAATAATAATTATTATAAAAATTTATAAAACATTCCATTTAATTCTCTTCACCTCATTATCAAATTTCACTATGTATTCAATGAAAGATAAAATGCATACTATTAAAACTAATTGGTTCAGCAGTTAGCATGTGATTCTATTTTTAACTACCAGTAGATAGAAAATGTTTAACAGTTTATAAGATGAGAAATGAGGATTAACTGTAATTATAATACATACTTTATGATATTCTTTGATCAAATAGATTTTAACTATCTTAAATAACGCACTGATATTCTATGAGAAAGCACATAAAATGTATCCATAGGTTTTATCCACTGCAAATTGAAAAAAATTATCAATTATCCTTGAAAATATTCCAGTGACAATTAAACATATCAATGTTGCTAGAGTGTTTTCCTTGTACTAATCGCCATCCTAGAGATAAAAATAAATGAAAAGAATTGCTTACTTTGGAAGCCATGGGTTGATGCCCAGTACTTCTTATCAGTGTCCTCTTTACTTTGTTCTCAGAAGACTCCACCTTATAAGAATTCTTTGTTTGATAATTTTCAGGGGTTGGTGTTGGAAAGGTGAATGTATTAGATGAAAACTGCGAGCTCTAACACTCCACTCTCCAAATATATTCGATTCGAGATGATTCCCAGTAAGGTCCTAACCCCCACTCCCATGGCTATGCTTCACACCTAACAGAAATGTGTATGAAGCGGTGAAATCCAGGACCCCTGCAAAGATTTAAATATCTTGCTTATTTATTAAAGAAATATTTCCAATTGTCCCTTTATTTTATGGCATAGATTTTTTTTTTACTCCCATAAACAAGGAAGCACATAATTTTTAGGTATACATCCTTACGTAATGCAGCATGCAACAGCCCAAATACAATAGAACGGAAACTGCTGACAGGAAGACATCTTTCCTCAGCCTTTGCACACTGGCCTCACCTTACCAAACACTCCCAGGTATTCTGCTACAACATTCTTTTTCTGTTTTCCACAAGAGAGTACTAAGAGTAGCCAAGAAACCAACAGCTATTATTTTCTAACTTTATTTAAGATTATGTAATAGCTCAGACATACCTGTGTTTGCTGATTTATTGGTTCCTGTTCTCCTGACTCTTAAATAGCATTTTTTTTGGGGGGGCATTATATTATCATTGGGATGAATGTCTTATCTTCTGCTTTCTGGTTCAGGTTCACTTACCAAATAAGAGTACTTTCTGACCTTTCCAACCTCTTTTATCTGGCATATCCTCTCTAACAAGGTGATATAGTTAGCCATATGAATAATAAAGAATTCCAGGTAAGACCAAGAGCTCCACTCTTCACTGTATTGCAGATCCTAAAGCTTTAGAAATCTTCCCCAAATAGTGCCTAGTATAGTTGATCTCCTGGAATTATCTCCTCAGATCTTCTTGAAATTATTTCCAGATTTATATTTTTAGACCTAAAAATTCCTAGTCTCTGTAAATTTGGAGATTTAGTAATTTAATAATACTCCTGTATGAAATGATATTTTATCTAAACCCTCCCTTGTCTGTCCTTAAGTGATTTGTCTGTGATGCAATTTGCTTCATACTTTAGTTCATGGAAAATTTCAGTTTTTTTAAAAAAGTCTAAATTATGCCCTCTTAGGTTTCCCTTATAGAACAATTTTTTTCACTCTACACTGTTATGTAATATTATCCATTATTACCATTTACACTAAGATATGTAACTGACTTGTTAGTTTGAAGTCATTTATGAATTCTGGTTATATAGATCAATCATAACTTTACTTCAACAAGTCTTTGCCAAAATGGTAATGTATAGTGAAGTTCCATAGTTAGTGTTACCATAAGTTTAGCCATAAGTGTTCTTGAAATATCCAGGTGGTTGTATCTGATTAGTAATTTATTTATAATAGTTGATCACAGAGATCTAGAAAAATCTACAAGCTTTAGAAGCCAATACTTTGATTTATTGCTTTAAATGCCAACATTATAGTATAAATTCAGTAATAAAGTTTTAGTAATACATTATTAATTCTTTTATTTTAATCATTTATCCTAATAGATTGTATTAGTTAGCCAAAAGGGGTGCTGAGGCAAAGTACTAGAAATCTGTTGGTTTTTATAAAGGGTATTTATTTGAGGTAAAAGCTTACAGTTACAAGGCCCTAAAGAGTCCAACTCAAGGCTGCTTTCTCACCAAAATCAGTTGCCACATCTTGAAGCAAGATGGCAGGTGATCTCTACCTGGTCTCTCCTTCCTTCTCCTTTTAAGGCTCCATGGGTCCAGCTTCTTCAGATCTCAGCTGCAGGCTGGCATAGGGCTTGTCTATCAGGGCTTCCTCAGCTGCTCAGCTGCTCTGTTGTCTTCAGCTGCAAACTATCATTTGAATGGCTCATCTCTCCCTGGGCTTTAGGTGCTTGAGCCTTCTCTCCTCTGGCATTTATGGAGCTCTCTCCCTCTACTGTGTGTCTTGAGTGAGTTTCTGTTTATATCAGCTCACCAAGGGGGTGGAGACTCAACCAGAGTCATACCCTACTGATGTGGTCAAATCAAAAACCTAATCTTAACATAGTTTAATCAAAGACATTTCAGCTGAATCTAATACAATCAAAGGGGATCATAAATAATCTCAAACTGCCATGTGGATTTTTTAGACCTTAGAGTTATCTTCAACTCCTTCTCAATTCTCATTCTTCCTTCATCAAAATGCCTTTTGGAGGGCTTTACTGTTTAAAACATAAGAACAGAAGCATATCAACTATTTGGTCATCATGAGGAGGCCTGACATTAAGCTTCACACAATAGCCAAAAAATAATTCTCTGTATGACATATTTTGACTTGATGTGTTTGCTTGTTTTAGCTTTGTTTTAATATATTTATACAGAAGTGGTACTTCCAGTTTGCAGTAGAATTTTGGTTAATTTAAGAAAGAATTATAGAAGAGCTTGATTCACATTAAATATATTTAATAGTATGAAGGTAGCAAATTATCTTATAAAAGCAGAGAAATATAGAACCGGGAGTCAAAAAGAGTTTGCCATAATATTTTGTGATCTGGAAGTTAAGAACAAAGAGCAGCTTCTATAGGGATTATATAAGGGTGGTCATGATGGTATGTGATTTTCATCCTGAAAAGATATTTGGGCTATAGTATGAAAAACTAGGTGAGGAAACAACCAAGATGACCTTCAATAAGTACATGGATAAACAAAGGGTGGTACATCCTAAAATGGAATACTCTTCAACTATAAAAAGACATCCAAAAATACTTGGATTCTTCTAAATTAGCATATTCTAAGTGAAAGAAGTTGATCTAAAATTGTATGATACCGTTTATATGACATTCTGGAACAAGCTATACAATAGAGATAGTAAATACTTCAGTGGTTGCAGGGGCTTGGGAGGATGAATAGGTGAATCTCTTCTCTTACCCAGAAGAAGGTATTTTAAGGGTGGCAAAGATATTCTGTGCTATACTGTAGTGGTGGATATATGAATTTGTCCAAACCTATATAACTTTATAGAACAAAGGTTAAACTTTAATATAAGCAATTTTTTAAACAGTCATTTAGGACGTTGGGGATTCAAGGATGGAATACAGACTATAAAAAAACAATGTGATTGCATTACAAATGTGTGGAACAATTTCACTGAAGAGGAGAAGGAAGTGGGAAAAAGGTTCTGACTTAAGTAACTTTGGAAATGAGTGGAGGCTAAAAGACCATAGGCAAAAAACAAACATACACACATAAAGAAAAGAATGACCCATATGGTAATGGACTAGGATTGTAGACACCTATATGGATGCATGTTCAGGTTAATATACACCCAGATGAATACTGATAAAATATTTATAGATATATGTGTATACATGGGTTTATTTATACCCCTATATTATATTAGCGTATCCACTGAGAGGTCCTAGAATCAATGGCATGCCAGTAGCAACAAGCACCTCTAGCTTGATCTCTAATGGCATTTTCCACATTATAAAGGAACCAGCGATCTTTGTAAAAATGGCTGGTTCTAGGACTTTTGGCAAGAAATACACAAGATAAGTCTGGAGCATCTTGCAATGATATAAAATAGGAAAGTGCTCAAACAAAACACAGTACTGAAGTATATCAGTACACATTAAGATGATATTATTTCTAATCTTCAGGATGATTCAGTCATGAGAGCATTCCTATTTTACAGATGAGAAAAGCTAAAGAGAGATGAATTAACTTGCCCAAGATCCCAGAGCTAGTAAGTGGTTAAATCAGAAGCCAACATGTCTGTCTTCAAAACCCTCACTGTTTTCATGGTGCTATACTACATTCTAAAACAGAAGATATAATTTTACTGTCACCAAACATTTAGTTTCTCCTCCTTTCCATATCTCAGTTAATAGCATCTCCTCCAACCCAGTCATTTAGCCTGAAAAATGGCCTGCATCATCCCCTCTTCATTATTTTCAAAAATGATTGTTCAAAAAATACTGTCATTTAGGCTCTCGAATATCTGCCTGTTCTCTCTTCTCCTTCCTACACCAAACCACTCCCATATTTGAGGTCATATTTTCTTTTTTTCCTGAATTATATCAATAGCCTCCTGATTGCTCTCTCTGCCATTCATCTCCTCCGTGTACCTGATGAATTCTACATAGAAATAAGTGAAATCTGTGTATGTAAGTCTCCTGTTGTTTCCTAGTTTTCTCCACAGTGCTCGGGAAAATAATTGCAATCCCATAGCCTGACAGAGAAGGCTATCTATTATTTGGCTTCTGTATAATATTCCAACTTTATATTTCACCATATGTTCCCAGGCACTTTTGCTTTAACCATAGGGAACTAAGGTTTTAAGTCCCAAGAACATGATGTGTTCTCCCATATGCCTAAAGTATTGCTACTTTTTTTGCATTACATTGAAATGATTTTTTTCACCCATCCTGCCTTGCTTTTGTTTTTATTTAAAAACTCAATTTAAGGATTACCTTTTCTTGGACATTTTTTTTTCTGCTACCTTATTCCACATTTTGTGACCACCCATGGTTTCATTCACATTCTCTTCTGCACTACATTTACAGTCTATTCATACCACAATTTTAACTCTTTTTTAAAAATATGATTTTGTGCCCTATTTTTCTCTTTTGATTATGAATTCCTGAGGACAGGCTCTCTTGATGCATAGTGTCAATTAATATTTGCTTTTCTTA
This sequence comes from Tolypeutes matacus, assembly GCA_026826555.1. Classification (NCBI taxonomy): domain Eukaryota; kingdom Metazoa; phylum Chordata; class Mammalia; order Cingulata; family Chlamyphoridae; genus Tolypeutes; species Tolypeutes matacus. Next base: position 6,383,488 of record JAKSZT010054515.1, read on the forward strand.
AATAAACATTGTAATGGGGAAATTTTAGAAAGTGCCTCTTCTAAATGAGGCACTTTCTAAAAGGTGTCACTTTATAGGAAGTTAGTAATTTAAAAATAAACCAATTGTAAAAGACAATCAGTAGTAAGTGTGTTTTCCAAGTAAGTATATAAAATTTAAATTTGACTGCAGAAGACAAAGGAAATATAAGAGCTAGAGTAACATGAAAAAGGCTAATTATCACGAAGGAAATGGATAGATAATTTTAGAGACCATTTCACCTAGTGGTGACTGATAAAGGGCTTAAAGAATTATACTGTAATGAAGATTGTGGGCCATTGTTATAATATAAATTGCCTTGGAGACATAAAAACATATTTATATGTTGATGTGTGTTTCAAAATGATGACCTAATGGTATTTTGATGTTAATACAATGTGTTTCTTCCAAAACTACTTCTGCTTGAGTCTAGAGTGAGCTAATAATACATTTAAACTATATTCTTTTTTAAAATCTATAATTAGTGATGTTGGGAAAGAAAAGACAAAGGGATAGGAATATGAGACTGGGGAGGTAGAAATAAAAGCTAAAAGATAGAGTTGGCAAATAGTAAAGAAAACATGCAAAGGTGTAATTAAAATAAGAATTGCTAAAAGAAACTTCTTACTGAATGTAGAATGGAGGAAAAGTATAAGCATTAGGAGGTTGCTGGGCAGATTAATTTTAATATCAAGTCAGAAAGGTTTTTAGGACTTACATGCTACAAAGATAGGCCCTAGGGTCCTCATTGGTTAGGACCAACGACAATAGCCTGCCAAGCATAAGAGTGAGAGTTTAAAAATAAAAATACCTGGAATGAACAATTTATGCCAGGTAGTAGTCTCTCACTAAATTACTGTATGTATAAAAAGGAATAGTATCTCTCCCTCAGTAGCCATTCTCTCATTCTTCATTCTACATTTTAATAAGGCATACAACCAGCCTGAGGTTAATACATTTCCCAGCCTCCTTTGCAGCTTGACATGATCATGTAACTAAGTTTTCTTCAATGGGAAGTGAATTGTGAGCAATTGCCAAATCGTGCCCTTCAAGTGATTGCTTATTCCAGACTCAGAGATTAAACTGTCAACAGGGTGATTGTGAACCAACTTGACCCCTGAGGATTGGGGAAATACCCCCCAGAGAGTGGCAGGGAATTCAGATAGAAGGAACACAAGCTTTTGGATCCTCCTGTGGTTCGGAGCAGCCTAACCAATCAGACCTCCCTCCTTTCTCTGCATCATTATATGGAAGAGAAAGAGAAAGTTTTTTCTTATCTGAACTGTTAATTTGTGGGCATTTTTATTGCAGCAACTTAGTTTATGCACTAATTAATACACAAGGCAAATGCTTGTGTCGGTGTAGCTGTATGCTAGTAGGATAATTTCCATTATCAATGATTGCTTACTTAACTGGAGATGTGGAAAGGTTGCCCAAAAGGAAGTTATAGAATAACAGGGTGAAGAATAGCCTTTTGATTAAAAAAAAAAAGAGAGAGAGAGAGAGAGAGAGAAAAAGCTTCTAAACCCTAAAATGGGTTAGTTGGAATCATAGATGTTACAGTCTTGATTTACAACACTCCATAGTCAGTCTGAGTTCCTTTCATGGAGTAGGGGTCTTGAAGGGTACCTACCTATTTTAGGTATGTGATAGCACACCTGCCCCCTCTGCCCTTATTAAAATGCCCCATTTTGTAATGCTTTCCTTCCTCTTTCCTCTCCTGTTTCGGTCTCCTTTAACAAGTTACTAGGTTATTTGCTGCAGGCAACTGACAGATGTGCAACATTGTCTTAAGAGATTATTTATGAGATAATTTTATAGGTTTAAAAAGGCTTATTAATTCAGAAACAAATAAAACAAAAAACAAGAAGCAGCAGTTTTTGAGGTACTGCCTTTCTAAAATAGAAAAATCAGTTGTTTTCATAACACTACAACATAGGTCAAAATACATCTTAATTTTTTTTCAAATGGAAAAAATCCTGCAAGAGAATATAATTAATTCTAAAATATCAACATCTTCAGGAATTTGAGATAAGTGGATATTAAATTTATGATTATTTCTTTATACATCTTAGTGTTGTCTGCCAATTTATTTCTTAAGTGAGATATTTAGGGAAGCACATTTTTCCTTTGGTGACTCTAAATAATAATTAGATCAGTTTCCTAGATAAGAATACATTCTTTTCCTGTTTTGTCATCAGTTGTTATTTGATTTTATTGGAAAATATTTATGGCAAAGAAAACCTTTACTCAACAGTGAAACCACCTTTATTTCAGTTTAGACTAAGATCCTAAGTGGTTTTTCCTATCAGATAAGTTAGTCACAGCATGCAGTGATCAAATCTGTGATAATATTTAAAATATGGAAATGTTTTCATTGTTTCCATTAAAAAGAAAACACCTAAGATAAACCTTGTTGGAACAAACATGGCTCTTTACATTGGTTGACCAAAAAGGACTATAAATATATTAGCCAGGCAAACAGAAGTTATTTACTGGATACTGAAATAAAAGGCAAAGGGGAAGATTAGGCAATGTATGTGATGACGTAAAAAGGGTGCTAGTTTCTTAACTAAAGGGAAGGATTGAAACAGTAAAAATTTATGCTTTGCTTTTATAAATATATGTATACACCTGTATAAATGCAATTTTATATAAATAGATTCCAGGTAGTACTGACACCCATGTCCAGTATGACCCACTTTAAGCAACTAGAGCTGTGTTTTTCAGGCCTGGCTTCACTTTAGAATTTCTTGGAGAGCCCTGAATAACTAGTAGTTCTGAGGCCCTACCTTAAATATTGATTCAGTTGTCTTTTAGTTTCCTGGCTGCTAAAAACAAATACCATGTAATGTGTTGGCTTAACAATATATTGGCTCATGGTTGCAGAGGCTAGAAGGCTTGCTTCCTCCTATGATCTGTACATTCTGGCTGGCCAGCAATCTTAGGGGTTCATTGGATTTCTGTCACATGTCAATGTACATGGTGGTGTCTTCTTTCTCTTCAGAGTTCTGTTAACTTCAGCTTCTGACTTTTCTCTTGTCTGACTAAAGGACTCCAGTAATCCTGAGATTAAAGCTCAACCTGACTCAGTTGGACCATACCTTAACTGAAGTAACATCATGAAGAGATCTTATTTACAATGGATCTATACCCACCAGAATGTGGATCCAAGACCAAGAATATGCCCAAATTGAGGTACACAAATCTACCACAATCTACCACAAGGTGGGGTGAACCTCATATATTGATTTACTATAAAAAGTTCTATGCTGATTCTAATGTGTAGCTAGCTTGAGAAATAGATTCTCAAATAATTTTGCAATAATCTATTATAAGTGTATGCATGTCTGTGTATGTCTGTGTGTGTGTGTGTATTAGTTTGTAGCTGTTATTTCTGCTTTTGGTTTGGTCTGGTAAGATGTTTGAATAAATGTTAATGATGACAGTTGTCCAACAATTAGGAATTTCTATCTTACTTATAAAATAATTACACTAGAGAATAAACTTGTTTTTTGTTTCTCTACAATCAATCAACTGTAAAACTTTCCATAATTAATTCAATGCTATGAAGTTTTTTTAAGTTGGCAGATGATCATGTGAAGGAAATAAAGATGAGAAGGCAAGCTCTACTCAAAAGCAGATATTTCTTCAGAAAACCAGATTTCAATTAATTAAATGAAGCCTGCTTCTACTGTTCAATAAATTGTCCTTCATTAAGTTATATTTATTCTTGAACCCGTACTGAAACTATAGTATGACTAAAAAATATTTAAATCTCTAAAACAGTGCTGTGATGGGTTGGATTATGTAACCCAATTTAGAAATATTCTTAATATTAATCCATATTTCTATGGTTGTGACCCATTATAAATAGGACATTTTGAAGATGGTATTGTTTGTTAAAGAGTGGCTGACTGAAGCAGAGTAGATCTTAATTTTGAGTGCTGAAGTCCTTGAGAAGTAAAAAAAAATCAGATAGTTAGCAAAAGCCATGGGGTGGAGCTGGAATGGGACCCATAAGAGAAACAAGGGGACGTTGCCTTGTGACGCAAGGCAGGTATACAAGCTAAGGAACCCAAAGGATTGCCAACAGCCAGCACCAGAGTGCTACAAACTTTCAAAAGAAAACATCACCTTTCTAATACCATGATTTTGGAATTCTCCTAGCCTCAGAATTGTGAGCCAATAAATCCCCATTGTTTAAATCAAGTGTGATGGCTTGAAAATGTATGTACCCCAGAAAAGTATGTTCTCTAAGTTAATCCATTTCAGTGGGTATAGACACATTGTAAGTAAGATCTTTTGTTGAGTAGGATTTTAACTTAAGATGTGAATCAGCTCATTCAGGGTGGGCCTTACTCCTCTTACTGGAGTCCTTTATAAGAGACTGAAATTCAAAGAGTGAGAAAGCCACAGAAACAAGCTAGAAGCAATGAAACTTGGAAGAGAAGAAAGAGACCAGCAGATGCTGCTATATGCCTTGCCATGTGACAGTGGAGTCCAGTATCGCTGGCAGCTGGTCTTCAGGAAGAAGGTATGGTCTTGATGATACCTTGATTTGGGTATTTTCATGACCTCAAAACTGTAAGCTTGCAAGCTAATAAATTCCCATTGTAGAAGCCAACTCATATTCCGATATATTGCTTTTGGCAACCTGGCAAACTAGAACACCAACATATTATGTAGTATTTGTCATGGCATCCTGGTAAACAAAGACAATCACCAAATAAATATATACTCTTTCTTTCTTGGAAGGTATAATTTGAGAAAGATTAAAAAACTAGTATATTTTTTCCAAACTAGGACATACATCTCTTCTTTTAATTTGTGCCTATAAAATGCTCTGTTAATAAAACTTCTTAAGACCTGTGGAGTATACATTTAAACACAAGACAGACATGCTGCTTATTAATTAGTAATGGTTATAATAAATTAAATATGCCCAAATTAATTAATAATCAGTAATCAATAACCAGGATTTTTCTGATGATCAATTTGCATAAACATCTCTATAGACCATGAAAGGCATGGATATCTGAAGTGTAATGTTCACTTATTTTATTAAATGCTCTGTAGTTATTTTATCATGACTACCACTCAGGGACTGCTTATCTCTTCACCACACCTCTCTGGAAAGGGGGTGGCTTAATCAAGAGTGAAGGGTCTAAGAAGAACAGACTTTGCCTTGCCTTCAAGCAAAGGAGTAGACCCTCTCTGGGAACATAAGGCTTGTTCCATAAAGAAGTGCAAGAGAGGTTTGAAAATGTTCATATATTAGGCAGTTGCCAAAATTCCAAGTAAACTTAATATTTAATTTTTAAAATAGTCAACAAAGCAGAATTTTCTAGATGCTGGCACAAACAAAATAATTTTTTTTTGGCACATAAAAATAATTTTTCCACTGTTCCTTCACATTCCGTAAGTAATAACATTACACTAGATTCAAATTTTGCCACACTGATTTCAGCTCTATGCTTGTAAAGCAATTACTTTTTCATATGTCTGAACACATTGAGATAACTCAACTTTATGACAAAGGGGCCCAGATGGTTTCAGTTACAACCAGGTTTGGTTCTTCAAAGAGAAAAGTGTTCTGGGACTCTTTATAAGTTCTAGGTCCAATGTCACTGACAATGATGATGTTCAGTCATAATTTCATTAACTCATTTGAAGAACATTAAATGGGAAGCTGGCACAATTTCTTGTAGCATATTTGCAAGCATTCCTTATTTCATGTATTTCATTAGTATAAAGGTTTGTTTTTGAGAAAGGTACGTTCAAATCCAGAAGGGTTTACTTAAAAGCAATAATTATCACTTACATGAAAATAGTTAAGATCATAATTTATTATTTCCATTTCCCCAAGTAAAACAAAAAATAAATCACTGTTAAAATGTTTCAGACCAAAGTTCTCCTGAAACAATTATTTACATAATTTCTAAAAATTTTAGAACGAAACTAACAGAAATCATTCTAACTACAAAACCCAACATGCAAAAAAGGTTTTGATACATTAACAGAGTTCCATACAATTTTAGCTTACCTGAAAAAAGTTATACCCAAACTTTGTAACTTTGTTTCACCAGATGTAGTGGATGACATAGACAGATGTAGTATTTACCCATGGGCATAGATATGACTATGTGCAATTTTATGAACTCCTGCTTTAATTCCATCTATTTCTCACCCACTCAATAGAGCAAATCCAAATGCTCATGAGCATGAAATACAATCCACTCTATGTTTTTAAAAAGTAAATTTTGCATATGTTTGAGCTTAAAATGAACAATTAGTTACTTGTAAGCATCACAATGCTAATTTTTGTATATTGTTTGTCATAAGACTGAGACAAAGACTCACTCTCTGATGATGCTATGAGGCATTCTGTTATTATCTACCCCCCGCCCCCGAAGTGTCATAGGAATAAACAGCAAAAGTTGGATGATGTTGAGAGACCTAGAATGGGTTCACAGAGAAAACTACTTAGGAGATACACTGTAGCAGTTAAGATCTAAAAAAAATCCAAAGAAAATGCTGAGAGTTAATAAACTTTATATACACTTCTCTAAGGTGAGCTGGCATCAAGGGTATGTCATCGGGAAAAATAGAGAGACTGGGCATGAAAAGGCATGTTTATTCCAAGTACTATTTTTGAACCATTGATAATACCCAGAAATACTATGTTAAGACATATTCAGGGGTTTTACAATTGGCTCAGTGGAAATGAATACTTGCGAACTGAAGAGCAATATCTGCTATAAACATAAACATGGGCCTGGGGAAAGGTTATGGCATTTTTGCCAATTCTGGACAAGTCTTCTTTACCAGATGAACATAATTATTAAGCCAGTTTAATATAAATACACACATACATATATATAAACATAGAGTTATACATTATAAATTATAAATATATACATATAAAATTCTTTTCAATGAGTACATTTTTGATGGACAATCTGGTAAAGTTAATGGTCAAAATAATCTCTTTAGAGGATCAAAATGAAAAGGATATTTAGTTATAACCATGTTTTCAGATTTATGGTTATATAAGTCAGCCTGGGGAAATGAGGTACACTAGTAACTGCAATCTTTGGAATTTTACATAGTTGGAGAAAAGTATTGACAGGACTCAATTTTGTCAAATTTTTAGGAAACTTTTCCTCTGATCCTTTCACTTACTGGATACATAGTTGTGAAATAAAATTCTTCTGGCTCTCTAGGTCCAGAAGATGTTTAATTAGTTGCTTAAGGTATATTTCAAAGAATTTGTTCTTGACAATTAGCATAGTGCTCAAGTACACAGTTACTGAAATCAGATTATTGCAAACCATGAAACATCTTTAATAAGCTATTTATACTCTCTGTGCCTTGATGTCCTCAAATGTAAAATGGAACTTCTAGCAATATCTATTTAACAGAGCTCTTGTGAAGATTAAATAAGTTAATACACATAGATGGGCTTAAAAATTCCTGGAAAACAGTAAGAAATACATGAATGTACACTGTTGCTACTATCACCAATACTATCAGTACTTGTTATACAAATATTACTAGAATAACGTGATATAGTGAAAAATGTCCCAATAGATAATCTTAGAGAGTCAGTTAATCTTATCTTGGTCCTTGGTTTACATCCATGTAGCTGAATCCTTTACACAAGTCATTTAATATACCTGTCTTAGCTACTATGTCTACAAATTATTATTGCTATTATTATTACCTAGGGCTTATTGGGCATATATCATATATCAGACACTGTATTTAGGTTTTTGCGTGTGTGTGTATGTGTGGCTTTTTCTATATTTTTTTCTTTCTTTCTTTTATTAGAGAAGTTGTAGGTATACAGAACAATCATGCATAAAATACAGCATTCCCATATACCACCCCATTTTTTCCAATTGGGTTGTTTGTCTTTATATTGTTAAGTTGAAGGGTTTCTTTATATATTTTGGATATTAATCCTTTATCAGATATGTAGTTTCCAAATATTTTCTCCCATTCTATAAGTTGTCGTTTTACTTTCGTGATAAAGTCCTTTAGGAAATTAAAGTTGTTTTTTTTTGTCTGTTTGTTTGTCTGTTTTTGAGGAGGTATTTATCTATTTTTTTTTTCTTTTTTTTGCTTGTGCATTGGGAATAAACTCTAAGAAACCATTGCCTATAACACAAGTTCCTGAAGATGCTTCCCTACATTTTCTTCTAGGAGTTTGATAGTTCTAGCTCTTATATGTAAGTCTTTGATCCATTTCAGCTGATTTTTGTAGATGGTGGCAGGTAGGGGTCCTCCTTTCTTTTTGCAGCTGGAGATCCAGTTTTCCCAAGACCATTTGTTGGAGAATTCTTTCCCAATTGAGTAGTCTTTATAGTCTTTTCCACCTTGTCAAAATCAGTTGCCCCTAAATGGGGGGTGGGGGTGGGGGACAGATTCTGAAATATCAATTCTACTCCATTGGTCTGTATGTCTGTCCTTGCCCCAGTACCATGCTGTTGTGATTACTATGGATTTGTTATAATTGTTAAGATTGGAAAGTGTAAGTCCTTTAACTTCATTTTTCTTTTTCAAAATGGCTTTAGCTGTTCAGAGCCCCTTACCATTCCACATAAAGTTTTTTTCTTTTTTTTAAAAAGTCGTTTTATTGAGATATATTCACATACCACACAATGTATCCAAAGTGTACAATCAATGGCTTTTTTTAAACAAAACAATTGTATTGTTACATATAAATAAAGCATAAATCCATCCAAAGTGTATGATCAATGGTATTCAGTGTAATCACATATTTCTGCATTCCTTACCCCAATCATTCCCAGAGCACTTTCATTATTCCAATAATAATAATTAACAAAAACCAAACAACCAAACTCATCACCTCTAAATCTCTCTAAGCCTTGCCTGCCATACATAGCTGCTATTCTTTTTCCTTCTCTCTACTATATTTTTACTTATATTTTGTAAAATCAGTGTTATATATACAATATCCCCCATATTCATGTTTTATATGAGGTTTTACTCTCTTATACAGTCCCATCTTACATTTTTAGCTTTCCTTCTAGTAATATACATGACCTTAGACTTTCCCTTTCAACCATTGTCAAACCCATACAATAGCACTGCTAGTTACAAACACCATGATATGCTTTAACCATTTCTATTCATTTCCAAAGATTTACAAACAACCTTTTAAACAATTCTGTACAGATTACCTTAGCTTTCTGTTCTCTACCTTCCATTTTCTGGTGACCTATATTCTAATTATTAATTACATGAGTTTACACAATGTATTTAGTTCATAATAGCACAACCATACAGTATTTGTCCTTCTAATTATATACCAATATCTGCTATACTTATTTATTGTCTACCACATATTATTCAATTGCTGTAGGCTTATATTAAATTTTCTTTCCTATATAAAACATTGAACCTCTGTTCGAATTTCAAATTCATTTATTTATCACTTTAAATTTCCAATACACTATTTTGCATAGAAATCTTATTATGCTAGATACTGATGATTCGTTTACAATAATTAGATTGTGAAAGTGTTAGACGAATACAAAGAAGTTTTAACAATGAATGACCATTTAACTTGTGTCTAGATCACATTCTTCCAGATCTGTTAAGAAAATAGCCCCTTTACATGGTACATTGGATAAACCAAACCAAACTGAACAAAACATCAAATCCTCAAGGTAGATTTCTAATGATCAATAAATTAAAGTTAGATAATTAATCATTGTTTCCTAAAAGACACTTTCAAGCTGACTTAATAAATTTCTACAATTTTGAAATCAAAAGTCCCTTGCTATCTCTCTATACATGATATATTGACATATACAATAAGTCTGAAAATAATTTGTTGCATTTTTAAATTAATGTAAGTTATACGTACAAATTAAAAGTAAAAAAGCTTACATAAAGCAATATTTACATATGTAAAATATAAATAAATAATGGTTAATTAAGATGCTATAATATATTGACTTGGAGAAAATCAACTCTTCAGTACGTTTTATCTCTTAGAGGAAAACCATTTTATTTCAAAGCTTGTGTAAATGGAAAAGAAAAGAAAGAAAGGAAAGGAAAGCATAGACTGCACTCATAGCGCAGTCTATTGTCACCTATTATGTTTTGCTCTTGTCTCTAAGAGACAGCAGGCACCCATTTCATCCATCTACAACCTGAGTGTCTTGAGTTAGCAACATTTTAAAGGATGAATAAGACTATTTGAGAACTGGAAAAATTTATGTCCAATAATGAAAAAAGAAAAAAGAAAAATATCTGTAAATTGAAAATAATATATGTGTATCTACAAAACAGAGCCACATACCAATTTATCCATGCCAACTCAGCTCATATATAAATTATTTTTAATGTGGACCCTCAGTATATTTTGATAAGTTTACAATCATATGAAAAGGAGGCTCCAATATTAAGAGCTTTTAGGATCTATAAAAGGTTTACAATTGCATTGACCACATGAGCCATGGAGATACACAGTTGACTGTGACTGCAGAAACTGTTTGGAATTTTTTTTCTTACATGAAATGACAAATAACTGGATAGCAAGGAGACCCCTAATGGAGCTTATGGGTGGACCTTATCTTTGGGGCTGCAGCACCTTGTGATGGTTTGCCTGAAACATTAATTCCCTTCATTGGGTTTTGCTGTGAGGTGAGGCCAGGCTACCCAGTGCTCAACACTCTTGGAATCCTGCCTTGAGATATGGTTCTTAGTAATTAGCACAATACTAGCACCCCAGCTTATACCTCTCACTTCAAAATCATTTCTATTTATTAGGACTATAACCAATGAAGTGATTTAAGAACAATTACTCTAAGGAAGTTGCTTTTCCCACAAAACACACATAGAAAAATTAAAAACAGGATACTTCATGACATTATTATTGATGTCCTACATATAATATATTGGAATATTGGAAAAGATGAGGAAAATTATTATTTTAAGATAACATACAATTTATGCTTAAATATAGAGAAATGCATGTATGGAAATACCTCCTTTTCCTACAGAGAAGAATTAAAACAACTCTTTTAGACCACAAAAATTTAAAATTTTGAAAGTTGATTAAATAATCCAAAATCTATTTGTAGTGTTTAATATAATCATTGATATGCAAATTACATATTTAAAACCACACATGTAAATACATACTTTTATATGAACATGCTTGTGTATGAAAATCTTGCTTATTCTGCCAAATTAATGAAATAATTTTATTTGTATTTTATCTACATCATGAGAATTAATGAAGTTATCTAGTGTGTACTATCTTTAGTTCCATCTAAAGTCTTTGAACTGTTGAGTTTTTAGAATACATGTATGATACTGTCATTGAAAATGTGATCCCCAATCTCTAGTTTTCACTAATAATATTTTGTTAAGTTTATAATATCTATATTTACTAATATTATTCTGAATGATACCATAATTTCTTAAGCAGAGCAGATTATTTATATATATTAATACAGATTCCAGATCCTTTTTGCCCCAATTCCTACTCCTGGAGTGATGCAATAAGAACCAGATGTTTTCCTACATGTAATACAATCTACTATAGGTGAGTTACTCTAAAAAAATCAATTTGTGTGTATCTATAAGAGAGATATAGCTGTTCACCCCTTCCCTTCTTTCCAGGAAGAAGGGACTTTGCTCTTTAGGAAGAGTCTTACAATTTGGGATTTAAACAAAAATCTCCAGGATTAGCCTCTCCAAATTTATAAGCCCTGGGATATCTCTATGGTCCCTAGCCTTATCCTCCCTTGAAATGTAAACACATACTCTAAGAAGGTAAATATCTCCAGATTGTGTCTCATTACCTAATTAGTTAAAAAGTAACTTCCAAGGCTTATACTTTTAGCCATGTCTCAAGTTTCAGTAACTTTTGCTCAGAAAACTGTAAACGTCAAAAGATAAAATACTTTGCTATAATCCACATATTAGTTCAATTTTATTTTAAAATTTATTTAAATAATTTTAATTCCTATTTGCTTGCTTTTTAAACTACTCTTTGAAAGCCATGTTTAGAATTACAACCAAAACTTACAACTATGAAGGTATGCACATAGGAAAAATTACCAAATATGTGCCAAGATCTTTATATTTAACTAATTCAGATGCACTGACTTAAAAGCATTCAAAAACCACATTATTTATTATTTCAGCCTAATAAATAATTCAGCCAAGCAATATTTAGACGTTTCAATTAAAGTAAATGAGAGAATGCCAATAATATGACAGCATTTATCAGAGCTCAAATATAAGGTGAAACTCCTCTGATAATATTTATTAAAAGAGGGGATCTTCATTTGTATTCTGACATATATAACAATTTTCTACCTGCTAATATCAAAGGAATTGAAAGAAACACTGTTAGAACGCATAATAATGTTAGATAACATATTACAAATATCTATGTAGAAATTATAATGAAAAAATGTCACACTTCCACTAATATAAAATACACTTTTGAATGAATAAAACATATAATTTATTTTATTTATTTGAAGAAAACCTCAAACTCTACTAAGGGAAATAATTGACACTTAATAGTAGACTACCACACTTTATGGCTAAATGGGGTGATTTGTACTGCATATGAACCTCCACATATTATAAACATTATAGTCAAAAAATAATTCCCAATATTATGCTTGAGAAAATTATCTAACTTGCTTCAAGAAATTATTAAAATTAAAACGATTATATTCATAGAATCTGTGGGAATTAAATACTTCTTTAGTAGCATGCACCTTTGATTATCATTGATTAACTAGACTATTTCATACAACTCTGTAGAGATAATACTTAAGTTGTACAAAATGTTTTCCTGTCAGTGATAATACATATGATTCTTGGCCATACAAGTGCCAATAATGTTTATTTCATAATGATGCAATTTATATCCTGCTTTTAGAAATGTTGACACCAAATAGCAGATTTAAAAGTATTATTGGATATTAACGAGTTTAATATTTATTAGCAAATCATTTAAGCATTCCTGACTGTATGTGTGTGTTTATGCGTGTTTCTTTTTAAGCTTCTCATTTGAAATGAGTATAACACCTCGCTGGTTCTTTCTTTAATTAATGAGTTAAATAAAATATTTGACGTGTGTGTAATCTATATTTGCATGAGGATAATGATTTTACTTGTTTGTAAATTAAAATTAAGCGGTTTGAACGCCCTACCTAAATGACCACCAAAGAGGCCATAGGCTACTTAGAGTATGTCTTTTCTTAATTCCCAAAGTTAATCCCAAGTGACACAAGGTTGTTTTTGCATTTCTAGGAATTTGTCCATTTCATCTAGGTTGTCTAGTTTGTTGGCATACAGTTTCTTATAGTATCCTCTTATGATCCTTTTTATTTCTGTGAAGTCAGTTGTAACTTCTCCCCTTTAATTTCTGATTGTATTTATTTGCATCTTCTCTCTTTTTTTCTTTGTTAGTCTAGCTGGGGGTTGTCTATTTTATTGATCTTCTCAAAGAACCAGCTTTTGGTTTTGTTGATTTTCTCTATTGTTTTTTCGTTCTCAATTTCATTTATTTCTGCTCTAATCTTTCTTTCCTTCTGCTTGCTTTGGGATTGGTTTGCTGTACTTTTTCTAGTCTCTCTAGTTGTTCAGTTAAATCTTTGAGTTTAGCTCTTTCTTCTTTCTTAATATAGGCGTTTAGGGCCATTTGCTCTAGTTATTTTTTTTTTCAGGATTTTAAAAATTAAGAATTTAATTTCCTTAATAGTGAAAGAACTGCTAAAATTATATTTCTTATAGTGTGACTGCTGCAGTTTGTATTTTGAGAAATTGGTCCATTTCATCTAATTTGCCAATTTTAAGTGTATATAGATTCTGAGTTGGTACGATTTTTTGTTGTTTTGTTTAAGCACTTGAAAAATGCTGGCCTACTGGCCTCTAAAATTTTTGATGAGAAATCTGCTGTCATCCATATTGTTTTTCTCTTAATAATTAGGTAGTCATTTTACTCTCCCTCTTTTCATGATTTTCCCCTAGTTTCAGAAGTTTGCTCTGATGTGACTTGTTGAGTATTTCTTTATGTTTATCCTGTTTGTAGTTCACTCGGCTTATTGAATCAGTAGGTTTATTTCTTTTGCCAAATCTGGAAAGCTTTTAGGCTTTATTTCTTTTAATCCCGTTTTTATTCCTGTCTCATTTTTTCCAATCCTCTTCTGACAAAAATATTAGATTTTGTTGTGATATTCCCATAGAGCCCTGCAGCTGTGTTGCTATTTTTCAATCTATTTATTCAGATTGAGTAACTTCTATTGTTTTAGCTAACAATTCACTGGCTCTTTCTTTTATTCCTTTCATTTTGCAGTCAAGAGCAACAAATGATTTTCCTTTTTAAAATTTAAGTTATTATATTTCTCAGTTTTAAAATTTTTATTTGGTGCTTCTTGGCATCTTCTTGTTTGCTGAGATTTTCCTCTTGTTTGCTGCAACATTTTAAAAAAAATTGTCTCAAGTACATATGTAACTATTATTGAAGCACTTTTAGGATGGCTGCCTTGAAATCTTTCTCAAATGAGTCTAACATCTCTGATATCTTGGTGCTGTCATCTATTCATTGTCTTTTTTCATTCTGTTTGAGATCTTTCTGGTCCTTGGTATGAGGAGTGAATTTGGATTTTAACCTAGACATTTTTGTGTACTGTGTTATGAGATTCTGGTTTTATTTAAATCTTCTCTTTTAACTGTCTGCTTCTTAGAGACTTTCTGCAGAGAAAGGATGGTGCCACCTCTTTACTGGCAGAAGGGAGTAGAGGTTTAGGTTCTCCATGCAGCCTCTGTTGACATCAAGTGGAGAGGCTCCTTGTTAATGTTGGGTAGGGGTGGGAATTCTGACCCACAGCTAGGCCTACCTGGCTGGGAGAGGTAAGAGGGTCTCAGAACTGCTCCTCACCTGGCCTCCATTCAAACTGCGTGGGTGGGAATGACCAAGTTATGGCTGGGCAGTGGTGAAAGTCCAGAAGTGGATATCTCAATTGGTAAGTTTTTATGCTTCTTTGTTTACTTTTGACCTTGGTTAATGTTGTTGAACTGGCATTATACACTCTCTATGTGTCAGTTTTTTGTGTGTCTGGTGTCTGTAAATGAGAAATGCCTTAAAGTCTCATGGTGTGACTATGAAATATTTTTCTACCTCCAAGGACAATTAATATATTAGATTATACCATCTTTTAAATGAAAAAATCTTTGTTCTCACTGATTTAAAGATCTAAAAAAGTACTTATATAAAATTCACAGTAAGCAAGAAATAAAAATTATAAAACTTGAAATATGACTGACTTTTAAAAAAACATCATTCTTCAGAGTAAGTTTGCTCAAAAATATTTTACAAATTCAAGTTTCCATAATAAATGTAAATATTTGGAAAATCAAACAGATTTAATAATGTTAATTTACATTTCAGGTATATCTTTTCTTTAGTTAGTGTTAAATACAATACAAACATAAATTCCTTCATAAGATTTCAGTTGTTTCTCATGAAATGACTAGTCATCTGAACTTCTTAAACATACACAAATTTACTGATGAAATAAGCTAATGTTACTCTAATATAATATTGAGATTATGAAAAATGTATTGTGTGTTAAACCTACTGGCTTTATTGTTTTGATAAATTCTCTATTAACAGTAATTATGTTTTGTATTATGTAAGCATTAAGATAATTTCTAAGATTATTGGGTAACTGAAAAACTTGGATTAATATTAAATGGAGTTAATTCGTGGATAATCATTGAATAACTAGATAAAATCTAAGTAATTTGGAATAATTAAACATTGATCACTTAGCATAATTTAAAATTTTTGTACATTTGTATCTTATTTTTATATGTTATAGAGTAGTGGCTCAAACCAAATTTTTTCCCATTTCAGGAGGTACAAAAGGGATAAGCATGTCTTTAAGAAGTTGTGATATTTGAGTTCATTATCTTTGTAAGTGTGCATAAGTGCTTGTGCATGGCAGAGTTCTCAAGTCATCTCTCTCCTGTTTTCTCAGTGAACTAGAAGAGTTATTTAGTAAAAAGTAATAATTAATATATTAGATTGAAACTATACTATGTGCCATTGTGACATTGGATTACAACTCTTTGTTTCTTCATTTTTTAAAGAAAAAGGGTGTAGCTTCATCCCAAAGTAAAATATCAATTTATTCCAAAAAATGACAGAGCATAGTAAAGGACAAAACTGCAGCAAAGTAAATTAATTTGTCATAATTTATTATACCTGAGTCTTAAATAAGCAATGGGATATGTTAAAATGTTGTCAGAGCTTGTAAGATTGGATGGGTTTGCTGATTAAAGCTTCTGTCTTCAATATGTAACCTGCCTATAAAGCGGTGATCTGTGTAATATCAAAATAATTTTCTATATTTATGCTGACTTTAAAGTGTCCTTGATTATTAAAAAATGAAAGAAATGAAGCTTCCTCACTTGTAAAGGAGCTAAACTTCTTCACAAAAAATGTTAATTTTTCCGTTTATTTTAAATATATATAAATTTGATTAAACTTTATTGTTTTTCAGGCATCTGCAATATTACCTTAATAGGTGCATCTCTTCTAACAAGGTAAAAATAATTCTGTCTTCTCAAAATTGTATCCTAAATTTAGAATTAAATTATATTTTCAGTATAACTATTACACCTAAAGTAGGTCCCTGTAAAATCACAGATATTTGTTCTCTTACCTTATACAAAGAGAGATACTAAAAATAATTGATTTGCTCCATATTTCTTAAATTGCTTCATCACAAATTCAAGAGAGGGATAAACTTGTCAACTCTTTAAAGGAAATTCTGCTTTCCTATGTTTGTATAAAGTACTATGAATATAAATATTTCAGATATTGTATACTTTATGTGAATGCCCAGTATATTTGTCAATTTCCTTGATGTCCATAATATATTTTTATATTTATATTTTTTACCTTCTGGGGAAACATTGATTAAACTCTTTTATGAAATGGCTATTTTGCTCTCCTCGTTTCTGATATGAAGGCTTACTGTAATAAGTTACCCACAGCCATTTGCTTTTGTCATCTTAAAATAGTTTTGTTTTACTCTGTTTGCCTGCAGAATTTGCTACAGGCCATAGTTAGTATCTTCAAATAAAGGAAGACAGTCTCAGAATATCATGAAAAGGCATATATTTCAAATAATAAATGCTTGTGAATGAAATTACTTAGAGAATTTTCAGTCCATACTAGTGGACTGAATCAGGATTTCTGGGACTTTTTTATTTGGGTGGTAGACAGGTTTATGAAAGCAGGCTGTGGACCCAAGTCCATAGGGATCAAAAAAATCATTGCATAGGACTGATTTATAGAAACGATGAGACATTTTATTATGGTATTTTTTGGAATATGGTTGGTGTTATTTTAATGGTGATTTACTTGTGGCTATGTGAGATCCTAAATTAATTAGACTCATGACATGTTAATGAAATTTAAAATGTTACTTTTCATGAGAATATGCTTAGTTGCATAGGTTCAATAAGAAACTTTTCTTATTTTTAGTAGAATATAATTAAATCAGATTTGTTACCAAAGATATGGAATATCATATTTGAGAATGATTTTTATTTAATCAAGTATGGCAGACAACAATTAAATAATAGGGGTTGACTTATATGAGGCAGTACTAATACAAAGAAAACCCTCCAAGGAAAGCTGACCTGGAAGGTGGTTAAAGAGAGCCAGTCTCAATGTGATAAGAAAAGCCACTTTCTGAAATGGAAATTTTAAGTCTTCAATAAGAGGGGGATTTCACCCATATTTATAGAAACTATTGGTAAATTCCATGAAAATAATTTCTGGCATTGTTCCCTAGCTGTGGGATAGCAAATCATAGAAGCTTTTAAAAGTCCAACCAAGATCCTTAAGAAAACTTCCAAAGAGAAGTTAATTTTGTGGACTTCGTGTTTATTCCAAACAATATGGCTCTATATTTTCAACCTATATGGTTGCTTAATGGCACCCCTCTTGTCACTGTGTAAACAATTAGGTCAACAACACCTTTCAGGACAAGGACAATTATAATCAATATCTTTAGAGAGAGAAGATAATTATTTCATTGAAGAAGAGACAAGCGTATCATAACAAACATACATTTAGAGACAAGGAAGAATGTTTTAAGATTAGTTATGGCCCTGGAAGTTTAATATTAAAAATCTTTTGATATTTAATAACAACAATAAAACAACAACAACAAAAGTAAAGTATAAGGACATATTTAAAGGGCCTACAGATATCCTGGAAAAAGAATAAAAATAAGGTCCAACAAAAACACATCATCATTTCACTTCAGCAAAGTAGGGATAAGAAGAAGAACCTAATATTTCCAGATGAAAAAATAGACATTAAGACATGTTACCTAAAATAATTGGAAATTGAAATATCAGACTTCTTCAAAGAAATTCTAAAATGTAGAAGCTAATAGAGCAATGCTCTCAAAGAAAATGATTTCCTACCTAGAATTCCAGGTCCAGTCCAAGTAACAATCATATTTGAAGGGTGAATAAATAATTTTTCTGATAGGTATGTTCACAAAAATTTCAACTCCCATTAATTCTTTTCAGAGGCTATTGAAGGTAATATTACCCCACAGTGAGGGAGGTATTTAAAGGATAATATTAAATACATTGAAAAGAAAATAAGCCACAATAATGAGACCCAGAATTTTCAGAATTTTCAGGATTATGGTAAGAAAAAAACCCCACTGAAAATAGAATGCAACTGCACTAGTGGACAACCAGAAGAAACACAAGTAAGAAGGCCGTGGGATCCAAGAGGAATGCCTCCAAGAAAAAAAAGAAAAAGAAAGAAAAAATGTCTGCTTTACGTTAATATATTCAGAAGAGCTCCTCAGATCTTTTGAACACTAGTGACTGATTTCTCAATGATATCTTAGAATAATAGGAAATAAAAAGGCAACTTTCCCCGATGACCAATGATGACCATTTCTTCATGTGCTTATCGGTCATTTGTATATCTTCTTTGGAGAAATATCTATTCAAATCCTTTGCTCATTTTTAATTCAGTTATTTGTCTTTTTGTTGTTGAGTTGTAGCAGTTCTTCCTATATTCTCAATATTAAACACTTATCAGATATATGGTTAGCAATTATTTTCTCCCATTCTATAAGTTGTCTCTGTTTGAAGTGATAAAAAAGTTTGGGTAATGGATGTTGGTGATGTTAATATAATATTGTGAATGTCGTTAAAACCACTGAATTGTATAATTGAAAGTGGTTAAAATTGGAAACCATGAGTTGTATATACATTACTACAATAAAACATTTTTTAAAGTGTTTCCTAGGGAAAGCAAAGGATTTTATAAGAAAGGAAATGATTTAATAGATTATTACATTTCCCAGGTATATAAAATTTACATACCAAATATTGATTAAAAAATCATATAGGGACAGGGTAGGAAAGGAAATATGCATGTGGTTTTCATGGAGGGTGTAGAAGGGAGAAGGTAAGAAGGTGAGAAAGTTTCATCTTTTTTAGTAGGAAATCTAAAATAGAAAAGCCAACAATCACAAAAACTCTTCAGTAATTGTTATTCCGTTTCTTTATTTTAACATAGTGTTAAAAAGGGATGAGAACCTGCCAAATTTTCTGAAAATGGTTGCATTTGGGTGGGAAATACCACATGGCACTTAAAGCAATGTAGAAGTATTACTATAATGAAAAATAATGTTTTGCCAAAAAATCCCTGAGGATTAACTAAAGTTGTTTAGGTGCGATGATAGCATTTAAGGAGCTGGCTGATTATAAAGTAAGTGTTTAAATATCAGTTAGTTTATCCTATGTCAAAAATATTGTTTTTAAATGCTGTAAACTATTTTGTTACCAATATTAAATAATAAAAATGCAATCATTCAGAATAAATTAAATAATAGATGTGAAGACCTGACAACAAAAAATATAAAACTTTTTAAAATGTCATGAAAGGGGGAAGCGGCTGTGGCTCAATCAGTAGGGCTCCCGTTTACCATATGGGAGGCCCCGGGTTCCGTTCCCGGGGCCTCCTGGTGGGGGCAGGCCCGCCCGCATGGCGTGGTTGGCTGACCCAGCGAGCACAAGCAGCAAGGGGGGGGATAAATGAATAAATAAATAAAATCTAAAAAAAAAAAAAAAAAAATGTCATGAAAGGCACAGTGAATAAATGGGAAGGTATACTTTCTGGGGGGATGGGAAGTGTCAGTGTTGATAAGGTGTCAATCACACTTATGTTTATTTACATAATTAACAAGTTTCTATTTAAAATTGGAATGGACATTTAAAAAAACTTGAAAACTGTTTCTGAAGTAATGAAAATTTAAAAGATAGACAAGAAAATTGTGAACATTATGAACAATGAGAGGAGAGTAACTCTTTCAATATTCAAAGATGCTTTAACTTAATGAATATGGATATTGACCCACCATTAAGCAAACCAATGGAAGATAACAGAAAATAGTCTGATAATGTTGACAAATGTAAAATTGTATTAAGCATGCAAGAAAAACAAAAGTACTTTGTTAAAAAATCTTATACCTTTTTTCTAACCCCCTCCCCAATCCAAATATTTATATAAACTTTTAGAAAAAGCAATGGGAAAAAAGTAATGAATTACCCAAGAGTAATTAGAAAAAGAATATATTCAAGAAAAAAAAAGAATAGAAAAAGGTAATAACTATGAAAAAGATACTGAAATGTCCTAGCAATAAAGATGAATGAGTATGGAAATAACCCATCTAATAGATTTTGAATTCTCTGAAGTACTCATCATTTGAGTAGGAATGTAAATTGGTAGGGCTCTTCTAGAGATCAGAAACAACATTTTACTTCCTATTAATATATTCATAGTTATAATCAGAAAAAATGTTGAAAGTAGTATATAGAAGAATATTAATCTCTAGCAGAAAAAGAATAAAAATTCTTGATTCTAACAGGAAAAAATAAAAATAGCCTAAATATTTATTATTTAAATGAGTGAATGCTGAAAAAGCCCTTAGAAAAGAACCTGGTGCATAATAAATGGCCAATACATGTAGGCTCTGTCATTATTGTCATTATAATAGAGAAATAGAGAAAGATGTACTTAAATGATGATCTGATAGTAAAATAAATTACAGCAGTCTGAAAGGATATTGCTCATTCATACTCATCAAAATAGAGACATTTCCTAAAATAGTGATGGATTAAAGATTAAAAAGTTCATCCATGATTCCAAATTGTTTTGCATGCATGTATTTACCAATATATTGATGAATTTTTTTTACTAAAGGAGGTATTTTGAGATATTTTTAGATTCCCTCTTAGTTCTTCAAAACTTTCCACTGAGCACACTTTAACACTTACAGAAAACAATGGTGAAGGTATGGGAGATTGTTACTAAAATTTAAAA
The DNA here is from genome assembly GCA_026826555.1 of Tolypeutes matacus. Classification (NCBI taxonomy): domain Eukaryota; kingdom Metazoa; phylum Chordata; class Mammalia; order Cingulata; family Chlamyphoridae; genus Tolypeutes; species Tolypeutes matacus. The sequence continues at coordinate 6,404,948 of JAKSZT010054515.1, forward strand.
AGGCAGAGCAGAATTTCATAAAATGAAAAAGATTCACAAAGAAAATTGCAACTGACTTAATAATTATTCCCTAACTAAGAAAGTCCAAATTAAAAAAGATTATTCTTAATTTAGTGAGATTTTACCCACGTCAATTGAAGCAAGAAGTAAATAGTGATTGACATGTAAATCAATAGTTTGACTTGATTACTTGATAATTTTTTCCCAATCCCATGTTTCTTCTAATTATTTGGTTCACATGTGAATGATTTGTATTTCACCCTTAAAATATGTGTTTTCCCTTTATCAAGATTTCAAATATTATAATGTGATACATATTTTGATTTCCTTTCTAAAACAATAGAGATTTAGTGATTTATAAGGATTCCATCCTTTTTTACTTTTCTTGGCCTAGAAGTTAACTTACAAAGGAAACAGGTACTAAGTCATTTTCAATCTATTACCTGAATAATTTCCAGGCAAGATGTTCAAATTTCTCACAATTGCCCTATAAACCTAGAAAGCAACCAGTCCAGATTAAAACAGAAGAATCTAGATTCTAGGAAGGAAAAGTCAGGGGGAATCAGGGGAAGAATGTGATTTACAGCCTTGAACATCTGGAGAATATGATGCATACACACAATGAAAGAAAAATGTTTCAGAAATGCCCAGAAAAAAACAAGAAAATATATAGATTGGCATGATCCAGAGAAAACACTGAAAAAAAAAAAAATGTTTCAACAGTAAAATTGAGTAAAAAAAAACAAACAAAAAAAACCCCCAAAGAAAACAATTTCATTTGTCTGAACCATGAATTATACATAAGGTATATGAATAATACTTAAGTGCAAAAGGAGTTTCATGTGGTTGGTTTTTCTTCAGAGATCTAAATACACTGAAATAAGATTTGAATTCATCAAATTTAATCCTTTTTGTGCTTCAAGAAATACATATACTATATATTTACATATTCAGACATATACTCTGATTAATGTACACATTAAACAATATCACACACTGAAAAGACTCTAGAAATCTATGAGTCAGTATACTAAAACTAGTAATATCTAGGATATAGCATTTCCAGTGATTTACATTAGCTGTTTTGTGCTCCTTTCTAATTATACAATGTTATAATAATAAACCTGCATAATCCACATAATTTTTTTGAAAAGTCAATGTAGCTAACTAATATTTGTGGAATAAAAAGGTACACATAAGCAGTCATTTCAAAAGTGCACATATTTTTAAGTATACCTATTGAGAGTCAATGTCTCCATACCTCCTAATGCCATTCCGTGTTTTGTTTTCCTCTTTAATGTAGTGATTATTACTTTTGGCAGATTGATAACTCTTGAACCTTCCATTCCATCTCACAGTTGAAAAAGACTAACAAGCAACTGAAATGGGAAAGTGGCATTTTTGCACCATTTCTCGGCAGCAGTGAGTTTTGATTATATTGCTGGCTTGTCTACCATGATTGATATTTTTGGGGTCAATCTTTTCTTTTAAAATTACCTAGTTATATACACTTGTTTTTAAGGTTGAAAATACAAGAGGCATATTAGTTTTATGACAGAAAAATTACAGAGGAAAATATGTAAAAGCCAAGATTTTTCTATCAGCCTTGATTGCAAATATAAGTTAGCAAGACTGAGAAGCGGTTCTGTAGTGCTATTAAATGTGGGTACTTTAGCCATGAAAATGGTTATAATGTTGGCAGCAAACACAGCGATTATTCAGAAAAAAACCTGAATGTAGTTTGACACAAAAGTATTTCAAAACTTTTATAGGAAAAAAGCCCTGCAATTAAAGAACTCCCTTTTAACATAAAGGTTAGATTTTTAAATGATTTGTTACTGAATGTCTTAGCACAGGTGTTCAGGTGTTCTGTATAAACGATTTGTCAGGAGTAATTGGTAGGTTATGTTACCTTAAAAAAAAAGGTAGTTATTTCATTGGTGAATAGAAGAGGAGGTACGTGTAGATAGTTTTATATTCTCATTATGTTAGGTAAAAATAAAATTCCATACATAGGTTACATAATTTCTCTGCATATTTATGACTATAATTTTAAATAAAATAGGTGACATTATTTGATTTTGCAATTTTTTAATGAGAAGATTGCCGTTGGTGTTTAGTGAATTTCAAAATAGGTATCAAATAAATGAGGAGTTTTTCATAATGACTGCACATCTTATAAGTGTCTTCCATGTAAATCTCATGTGCAACCAGGGAAAATATCTAAAACCATGGTGATTTTTGTGTGTTTCTGATTAGTTTGAACAAAGTATAATTTTGCATACTGTTCTGTGATTCATGAGCATATTACCGTTTGCTAAGCCTAGACATTGTAAACTTGTCTCAAGCCATTTAAACTCAGAAGACAGCTAAATCCTATAGCATATATTCTTTTTCTTTTTCTAATTGCACTTTATTTCAGTCTGCAATAATGTGCTATAATATGGCATGGACTTTCTATGTTAGAGTGTAGCTAAACTAAACTTCTTATTTTTTACTTTACATATGCTTAGACTTAATTCTAGTATCCAGAATGGTTCTATGAGTTCTTACTAAATTTTTTTTCATAAAATAAGGTGACCTTGCTAATTTAGCTCTATGTGAAAATTAAAGGTATGGGTTCAACCTGCAATAAGCCAATAGACTAGCAAATACTGTACACTATTTTATTTAGGAAAGAACAATTTTTTCTCTAAAGTTTTTTAAAAATTAAAAAAAATCTTTTGTGAACTTCTCCTTCAGCACAAATGCCAAACTACTTGTCCAGATTCATGTTATTTGTATTCTGCTTTATTCAAAGTTTCAAAATGCCACTAAATTATACCATCATTGACCTGACAGATCAATCCAGTCATAATCATTTAAATTAGAAACTGTTTCCAAATCATTCCTACATCCAGTCATATTCATTCACTCCAGTATTACTGATTCACTTCCCATTCATATTAATTCTTCAATTATCTGAACAATGAAAAGTACATCTCTTTTTTTATTAATTCAATTATGAAAGTGATTTCTCCCCCTACTCGAACAAAGGGCTATTTCTTGTGACTCCTTCAAATTCACAGAACTAAGAGTTTTGAGAAAATGTTTTCATAAGGAAAAGAAAAGAGTGAATATACTTGTTTCATGTTTTATTTTTGTTTCTCATTTTAATTTTTGCTAGATATTCGTTATTCCATGATTTTTGTCAAGTATCAAACATTGTTTCTTTTAATCCAGGGCGGTGGATATTTTGGCAATAACCTGTCAAAAATTTAACTGACTGCTTATAAATTTTACTGCAGTTAGTTCTATGTACCAAAGGCCAATCCCCAGTTATTTTCTGATAAATTTCTTGTTTTTGCTATTTTTTTCTTTGCTTTCTTCCCCTGCCAACACAATGTTTCTCATTCTCTTGAATTAACTGCAGATACATTTGTCCTCTCAGGCTTTGGTAGGAGAACTACATCCTTAATCTCTTTCCCTGAGACATTTTGTCCAATTGAATGGATGGATTTAAGTAGTGCTATAACCTTAGCTGAACCTTTAATCCCGGACATGTTACTACATACAGAGCTTTTAACAATGTGCGTGTCAGCCATCCACTTACTTTGATCCTTGCCACGAGGCTTAATTTCAACTAGCATTTTTTTTCTGTTTGTTTAAAGACCGTTTTAGATTTATCTTTTAGCAGTTGGAGTTGAAAAAAATTCCCTTCTAAATTTGCAAGTCCCTGTTTTCTGACTCTATTTCATTTTATCCCTGCTTGTAAACTAACTCTTTTCTAAGATTATCTCTTTCTTGAACTACCTTGTTAAATTCAGCCAAGAACAACCAACACACAGTATTAACATTTTGTTTTATGATTTTGATTCCAGAGTTATCACAGGGAACATTTTACAAAACAATTCACTTCTGCATAACAGGAACACCATCCTTCCAGCTTTAGGAAATTGTTTACTTTCTGCCTACCAATCAAGCCCTATAGTGTTTGAGATTATAAATACATATATATTCATATGTGTATATATATATATCCATATACACATATATAATTAAACTATATATATGCATATATATAATTCAGTATATGTATACACAAATACTTTTTATGGTTTTACAGCTCCCCACTTATTTGTACAATTTTTTTGTGTGTTTTTACATCTCTTAGGATGGTCTAGGTAATGTTGGAGGATTGGTATAATTCCCCAAATTTCAGTAACTGAAAACAATAAAAGTTTATTTTTTTGCTTATTCTATAGGTCTATCACAGGGTGGGTGGAGCTGTATACTCTCATCATCATTCACAACAAAACACTGATTGAGCAGCCATCATCTTGATTACCACTGGTCATAACATGTGGTAAAAGAGATCTATGACATCTGGCTCTTAAACCTTCTGCCCCTAAGTAACATTTAATTTCATTTTTTTATTTCATCATCTGATGTAAGTAATATGGCCATTTCAAACTTCAAAATAGGCAGAATGTACAATCAAACCATGTGCCCAGACATATTTGAAGAACAGCAATGTTATCTTTCATATATATCCACTACTTGATTCCAAGTCCTATATATTCTGGCAACAGAAAAAAAAAAGTACTAAATTGTCTGTTTTAAGACCTAGTTAATGTTCCAAAGCCCATACACCATCATATAGAACAGTATCCCAGACAACTTGCAGTGTTGTCTCCCAGCTGGAGCCTAAACTGAGTATTCAATAGACAATTCAAACATACTATAAGGCCAACAGCTTCTGGGTAGTGGAATATATTTTAATAGCAGTGAATTCCATGGATGTGAACCCACCAATGTACTTACTCTAATGACTACTAATTTCCTTGGACATAAGCGGTAGTAATGATATTCATGATAATGAAAGTACATTCTGAAAGTCCATATATAGTGGCTGGCATAAGCATTGCAGACAGGAAAACATTCAGTGTGTTTCTCTTCCAAAAAGGACAAATCTCTGTCTAAGATGCAAGGTGTCAAATGTAAGCAATCTGTCCCCAGGTGGCGGTCTAGTCTCTCTGGTGGACTGTGGCATACCATGCACTTTGGTTGATCTCTGCTCTTGGGAGATTGGTCCAGGTTGAGGCGGTAGCCATGTCAGCATCAGAGAAGGAAATCTTTAGTTGCTAGATGCAAGTGCAACCTCCATTCCTGCCAATTTTGCTTTTTATTTCTAGCCTCCTCTGCAGTGGGTACCCTATGCAAATCTTCTTGTCATGCACAAAAATCTATACACTCTGTACTCATTCTAAGAAGTCCAGTTATATTATTCCTGTTCAGACCTTCTTGCCACCAGTCTTCCAATTTTGTTTTTTTCAAATTCCTCACCATCTGGCCAAAGTATTGGCCACTACCTATGAGTTAGTGCACAACCTCTGGCTACCTGCCATCAGAGTGAAAACCAAAAATAAAACAAAAGTATTCCTTGAAAGTTTGACACTTGGAGGTTTACCCTCTCCATTGTCTTTCAAGGACATTTCTGAATGGGATTTTTTTCTTTTTCCTGGCCTCTATTTTATTTTATTTTATTTTATTTTTTAAAACTTTATTTTGTACATTTAATAATTGAAAACATAAACAATTAAAAACTAAAAAGTAAACACATGAATACAAACTATGTTCTATTCACACGATAGAATATTATGCAGCTGTAAGAAGAAATGAAGTCATAAAGCATATGGCAACATGGATGAACCTGGAGGACAGTATGTTGAGTGAAGCAAGCCAGACACAAAAGGACAAATACTGAATGGGATTTTGATGTGACAGATGCCAGCCTATCAGGAAGACCCATTCATATATCTGGCCAGGGGGGTTCCTTTTGTTTGTTTACTTCCTCAGTCAACTACTCATAAAGAAAATCCATAAGGCTGTAAGCTGTGGGATGTCCACTGAAGGATCATTTATGTGGAAGCTGAGAATCAAACTGGAAGCCTTATGTACTTATAAAAGAAACAGTGAGAATTTAACACTGCAAATCCCTTAAAAACTTAATATTCAGAGTACTGAAATGGAAAATCTAAGACAGTCTCAAAATTTGAACACAAAGAAAGCATGAATCAAAAGAATAAAAAACACAGACTGACAACCAGCAAGATGGCAGCAGAGTAAGGAGCTCCTAGAGTCAGCTCGTGCTACAGGGCAGTTAATAATCAGAGTTATCTAAAGCATCTGTATGAGGGCTCCAGGAGACCAGAAGAGCAGCCTGCAACATCCTCGAAAGAATGGAAGGAGGTGACTGCCCATCTGATGAGAAGATTCAGAGGTAGAGCACTCCATACTATGGAGGCTTGTGTCCATCTTCCACGGGCAGCACAAATCACCTCAGGAGGTATTCCATGGTTGGAATTAGAAGCTCCACTTCCCAAAAACGGGGGAGGAAGAGACAATTGGGCACCAACCTCAGCTACTGATTAGTAAACTTGGCAGACTAAAGTATAATCCTAAGAACTGCTAAAGTTGGAACCTGTCCAAGTCAGAAAGAATCCAGTAGCTGCCATTTTAACTCTGCCTCTGGCAGGAGGGGAAGTGGGACGGACTGAAAATCACAGTGCTGGTAGGGACCAGTTTCTTTCCATCCAAACTGATTGCAGCTCTAGCCTAAGCCTGAGCCCCACCTCTGGCAGGGAGGAAGCTGGTGGGACCTGCACCAGCCTCTCCAGGAAACTACAAGCCACACCAAAGATGCTGGTGATCATCCTATTCCTGTAGCTCAAACCTCCTCAGGAGCTATTTTGTGGCCAGAGTTGGAAGCTCCATTTCCCAAAAACAGGGAAGGAATTGATGGTTGGCCACAGACTTCAGCTACTGATTATTAAATTCAGCTGGCTAAAGTATAACCCTAAGAATAGCTAAAGTTTGAACCTGCCCAAGTCGGAAAGAGGCCAGTAGGCACCATTTTGACTATGCCTCCAGCATGAGGGGAAGCCAGGCTTATTGAAAATCACAGTGCTAGTGGGGACTGGCTTCTTTCCACACAGATCAAAGTGCAGCACTAGCATTAAGCCTCAGTCCCACCTCTGGCAGGGAGGAAGCTGGCAGGACCTCCACCAGCCTTTCCAGGTAACTGCAGGTACATTCGGCTGGCACAGACTGAATAGTTGGAAATCTACCCAGGCAACTGCAGTCATTTTGGACCTGCAAGGCATAGATTGCAAACCACATTTGCAGCTCCATCACCGACCTAGGCAGGGGAAGGAGGGGCTTGAGGCTTCATCAGTTTCTCTTGGCAAATACAATCTAGGCCTGCACAACTTGGATTATTACACATGGCTGTAGTTCTTTCCCTACCCCTGACAAAGGAAAAAGTTGGGAGAAGCTTCATCAGTTCCTGGGGCAATGTGGGTAGCTTGAGCCTCCACAACTTATAGCACCAACTATATCCTCTGTTACTACTACACAACCAGCAAGGGAAAAAGGGCAAGAAAGCCCTATAAGGAGAGAAACTGCATCCAGAATAAATACATCTAGCAAGCCAGATGCCAAGACACCAACAAAAAATTATAATCCATACCAAGAAACAGGAAGATATGGCCCAGTTAAAGGAACAAGATAAGCCTCCAGATGATCTAAAGGAGTTGAGACAACTAATCATAGATGTTCAAACAAATCTCCTTAATAAATGCAATGAGATGGCTAAAGAGATTAAGGATATTAAAAGGACATTGGATGAGCACAAAGAAGAATTTGAAAGCATACTAGAAAAATAGCAGATCTTACAGGAATGAAAGGCAAAATAATGAAATTAAAAATACACTGGAGTGGGCAGATGTGGCTCATATGGTTGGGAGTCCGTCTCGCATATGGAGGGACCTGGGTTTGATTCCCAGGACCTCCCGGTAAAAAAAAAAAAAAAAAAAAATACACTGGAATCATTTAACAGCAGATTTGAGAAGGCAGAAGAAAGAACTGATGAGCTTGAAGAAATGGCCTCTGAAAGTGAACATACAAAAAAACAGATGAAGAAGTGAATGGAAAAAATTGAACAAGGTCTCAGGGAATTAAACCACATCAAGATATGTGCAAATGCACGTGTCAAGGGTGTCCCAGAAGGAGAAGAGAAGGGAAAAGGGGCTGAAGGAATATTTAAACACATAATGGTAGAAAATTTCCCAACCCTGTTGAAGGACATAGATACACATATCCAAGAAGCACAGTGTTCTCCCAATCAAATAAATCTGAATAGACCAACTCTGAGACACATACTAATCAGAATGTCAAATGCCAAAGTCAAAGAAAGAATTCTGAGAGCAGCAAGAGAAAAGCAATGCATAACATATAAGGGATATCCAATAAGATTAAGTGCTGATTTCTCATCAGAAACCATGGAGTAATGAAGACAGTGGTATGATATATTTAAACTACTGCAACAGAAAAACTTCCAGCCAAGAATCTGATATCCAGCAAGATTGTCTTTCAAAAATGAGGGTGAGTTTAGAGTATTCACATAAACAGAAACTGAGAGAGTTTGTAATCAAGAGACCATTTTTTCAGGAAATACTAAAGGGTGTGCTACAGTCTTAAAAGTTAAGACAGGAGAGAGAGGCTTGGAAGAGAGTCTAGAAATGAAGATTATACCAGTAAAAGAAACTAAAAGTGTCAAAAGAGTGGTGAAAATAAAATATGACAGATAAAACCCAAGGTCAAAATGAGTGAAGTACGAAGAGCCTTTACAGTAATAACATTGCAAGTTAATGGATTAAACTCCCCACTTAAAAGACACAGACCAGTGGAATGGATAAAAAATATATGAGCCACATATATGCTGTCTGCAAAAGATTCAACATAGATCCATGATACCAATAGATTGAAAGTGAAAGGCTGGAAAAATATGGAAAAAGACATTCCACACATGCAGTAACCAAAATAAATAAATAAATAAATAAATAAATAAATAAATAAATAAATAAATAAATAAATAATGCTGGAGTAACTGTAATGATATCAGATGAAATAGACTTTAAAAGACACTAGTAATGCACAATCTGAGGAGTAAGTCAGGAAAAAACTCCATTTACAATAGCAACTAAAAGAATCAACTATTTAGGAATAATCTCTACCAACTATGTAAAGTACTTATATTCAGAAAACTACAATACATTGTTAAAAGAAATCTTAAAAGACCTAAATAATTGTAAGAACATTCCATGCTCATGGATTGGAAGACTAAATATCATTAAGATGCCAATTCTACCCAAATTGTTATAGAGACTCAACGCAATCCCAATAAAAATTCTACCCACATTTTTAAAATAAATGGAAATCATGATTATCAAATTTATTTGTAAGGGTAAGGGGTCCTGAATAGCCAGAAACATATTAAAAAGGAGAAGCAAAATTAGAAGACTCTCACTTTCAGACTTTATACCATATTACCTAACTACAGTGGTAAAAAAACAGCATGATACTGGCATAAAGACAGACACATAGACCAATGGAATCGAATTGATGATTCAGAAATAGACCCTTATATCTACAGTCAAGTGATTTTTGACAAGCCTGTCAAACCCACCCAGCTCAGGCAGAACAGACCATTCAACAAATGGTTCTAAGATAACTGGATATTTATAGCCAAAAGAAAGAGGACCTCTGTCTCACAACTTACACGAAAATTAACTCAAAATGGATCAAAAGCCTCAATATAAAAGCAAGAACCATAAAGCTTCTAGAAGAAAATGTAGGAAAACATCTTCAAGACCTGGTGGTAGATGGTCGATTCTTAAAGGAGATAAGAGAAGGTCTGAGATGGACTACTGATGCTTAATATATATAGGAGTTTTAATTAACTTTACTGTAAAAGTGTGGAAATGTATAGAGTAGATGGTAACACATTATAGTGAGTAACACCTGGTTTATAAATGGGAATGTGCCTGGAAAGGGTGGTGTAAGGATGTAAATGTTAGTTGAAGAAAAACTAGAGAATAATCCATGGACTGAATAACACAGTAACCCATAGGTGGATGAGAATTGTGGTTGACAGTATAGATGCAAATGTCCTTTGTGAGCTAGAGCAGATGAACGTCACTATTGCAGGGTGGTGGGAATGTGGAGAAGCTTGGGAAAAATAAACTGGAGTGACCCATGGATTGTGATTAACAGCAATACTGTAATATTCACGCATCTATGCCAAAACTATACTGTGTTGATAATGGGGGAGTATGGAAATAGTGTGCTAGTATATACTATGGACCATGATTAGTGGTTATAATCTGATTATATCTCATAATCTGTAACAAATGTTCCATCACAGTGTGCTGTGTTGATTGAGGTGTGTTGTATGAGAATTCTGCACATCTGCATGATTGTTTTGTAAGTTCACAACTTCTGTAATAAAAATTATATTTAAAAAAATGATAATAAGGTGGGTTGGGGGAAAAAGACACCAAATGTAAGATATGGATTATAGTTAGTAGTAAGATTTTGATGATATTCTTTCATAACTTGTAACAAACATCTCACAACAATGTAAGGTGTTGGTGGTGGATTGATGTATGGGAGCCCTGTTTGATGTTACGCTTGTTGCTTTGTAAGTTCACAACTATTAGTATACACTTATTGTTTATGTATGTTTATGTATGAGTGATATACTTCAATAAATTAAAAAATTAAAATTAAAAATAAAAAAACACAGATGGAAACTCTGACATAAATAAGAGAACAATTACCAAGGAATGAAACTCGACAACAAACTATAATGGTGAGCATTGAAAGATAAATCCTATTTATTGTTCAAAATGTAAAATACCCGTTGAGTCAGAGAGCATAGAAAGAGGTAATTTTTAAAATCAATATTTGCCTATTTTATATTAATTGTAAAATATCTTTCTTAAAATTGAGTTCTCTTCTATTGACTTTCAGTGGAATAATAGTTAAGAAGAAAGTCCTGCTCCCTGCTGGTTTTGTTATTGTATGCTTGCTAGTTTCCTTTAACTGTTAAATTAGAGCTTTATTAAAATATTAAAATGTACTATAATCCCTTCAGTCAAAATAGTAAGATGGAAAATTAAAAGCAAATTATTTTAAGAATATGTGTGGCATTTCTGTAGGAAAAAAATGATGTGTTTTAAATGGGATCTAATATTTTTCATAAAAATGCCTTAATGCAAGTATTGGTTTAGGATTCTGTTCCCACCTTTGTCACTTATTGGTTGTGTGTCCTTGCCAAGTTATATTACCTTCTGGGCCTCAGTTTCTTTGAAAAATAGACATAATGATATCTACCTTTGTAAATTCTAATTTTTGATATTTATTAATAGGTACATTATCAGGTTATCATGATTGTCCATGGGTGGTTTCATGGATTACATATTATAGAGTCCTTGAGCAATAATTACTGAAACATAGGAAATTCTCTTATTTCACATTGGTATACATGCTAGAGAGAAAAACCATTAACTGGTACCTTACATTGTTTTTATCTCCTCCATAGAACAAAATATACCCTACATATTCTTGCATGTTAAGAACTCTTCCTTTATCAAATAATATTCTATTTTGTATTGGCTTTGTGAACAGAAATTTTAAGTTCATAGCAATTATTCACTTTTAGCAATTCTATTCTATTTGTTAATATCTAAGACAGAATATGAACCAGAAGAAATACCTGTAGTAAGATTATCCATAAGTTAAAGGTATTTTAGTGTGTTTAATAGTGTAATTGTGTAATCAGTGAGTAGCTAGATCCCAATCCAGTTTTAAGAACATAAATAAGGCTAGACCAAATTATAAAACCTTTCTCTAAGTCAACTTGCACTTTTCATATTATCTCAATTGCAAGCAAAAATAGTTGCTTTATTCAGGACTATCATTATTAAGACAGCAAAAGGATGGTGCTAAGATTAATATATATATATTACATTCACTAATTATTTGGAAGAATATTTGCATACTGAAATGAGCCTAGGGAATGATAGGGAATATTTCTGAGATATGTTAAAAAGTCCTTTGCAACCTGTTTTTGAAATGATATTTGATAGCAGCCATTTTAAAGTATTGAACAATAATTTTAGTTCCATAAAGTGTATACAAGCCTTTGTTATCATCAACATTTGCATTCCCTATGTCATCTTGACCAATAAAAGAAAGTCTAGATAATGGGATAATAATCTCTTTGTGTTTATATAATTTGAGTTTCAGATTTTATGATAATATAGGGAAAGCTGTTCTATAACAGGTTTCCAATTTCAGGTAGATAATTGCTCCTTTCATTCATCCTTAGCAGGTGATTTTCCCAAAGTATTTCTATATAGGAAGATATTTCAACTGACATAGTTATTTGAGCCTTATTGCAGAATTCATTAAATATCATTTTGGTGGTCTGTGTCTAGAGTGGCCCCCATGATCTCTGCCTCCTGGTACTAATGCCCTTTCCACCTGAGTGTGTGTGTGACTTGTGACTTGCTTCTAAACCAGTAGAACATAGCAATGGGGACAAGATGTATGTGATTATGCATACATATTACTTTATGTATGATGGCAACACCCATCTCTTTTTATTAGATATGTTGTGGGTTTACAGAACAATCATGCCTAAAATACACGATCCCCATATACTACCCCACCACACCAACACCTCCCATTGGTGTGGAACATTTGTTACAGTTGATGATAGATAGCACTTTCAAAATAATTGTACTGTTTTTAACAGTAGTTACCTTTGTTACACTTAATGAAAGGTTATTAAAATACTGCTATTAACTATTGACCATAGTTTACATTAGGTGAATTTTTTTCACATATACCACCTTACAATTAGCACTTTGTGTTAGTGTCATATATTTGTTAAAATTCATGAAAGAACATTCTTGTACTATAACTATAGTCCATCGTCTATAATAGGGTTCACTGCGTTATGCAGTCCTATGTTTTATCCTTTAATTTTTATTCTAGTAACATATATGACCTAAAATTTCCCCTCTTAACCACTTTCACCTATATAATTCAGTGCTGTTAATTACACTCACAATAATGTGCTACCATCACCACCATCCATCTCCAAACCTTTACAATCAACCTAAATAGAAATTCTGTACAATCTAAAAGAAATTAAGCATCAACTCCCCATTCTCTACCCCAAATCTATCCCCTGGTAACCTATATTCTAGATTCTATCTCTATGAGATTGCTTATACTAATTAGTTCATATCAGTGAGATCATACAATGTTTTCCATTTTGTGCCTGGCTTATTTTACTCTGCATAAATCTTCGGTTCAACCATGCTGACGCATGCATCAGGACTAAATTCCTTTTTACAGCTGAATAGTATTCCATTGCATATCTATACCACATTTTATATATCCATTCATTGGGTGATGGACACTGGGGTTTCTTCCATCTTTTGGCAATTATTAATAATGCCACCATGAACATCAGTGTGAAAATACCTGTTTGAGTCCCTCATAGAAGTCTTCTGAGTATATACCAATTAGTGGGATTGCCAGGCCATATGGTAATTCTATACGTAGCTTCCTGAGGAACTGCCAAACTGTCTCATAACAGCTTCACCGTTTTACATTCCCATCACCAGCAATGTGTGAGTGTTCCTATGTGTGGTTCTTTGAGGTATTAAGTCTTTAATTTTGAGGAGATCCCATTTATCTCTTCTTTGTTTTGATGCTTGTGCTTTGGTTGTAAAGTCTAAAAACCCATTGCATAACACAAAATCCTGAAGATGCTTCCCTACATTTTCTTCTAGGAGGTTTATAGTCCTGGTTTTTATATTTAGGTCTTTGATCCACTTTGTGTTAATTTTTGTATATGGTGTGAGATAGCAGTCCTCTTTCATTCTTCTGCAAATGGATATCCAGATCTGCCTACACAATTTGTTGAAGAGACAATTCTTCCCCAATTGAGCACATTTCGCATCTTTGTCAAAAATCAATTGACCATAGATGTGAAGGTCTATTTCTGAACTCACAATTCAATTCTATTGGTCTAAATGTCTGTTCTTCTGCCATTACCATTCTGTTTTTTTTTTTTGTTTTTTTTTATTATGGGTAAAAATCAAAATTCTCACAATACATACAAACATTTGCAAAATGATATATAAATATATATGCATATATGTGTATTTGCTTACAAAAATGTTATTTATATATATATATATACATATATTTTAAGAGGTGCTTAGATTTCCCAAAATATTACACGGAACCCACTGGGATTCTGACATGCATTTTGAGTCAGAAAATGTGTGTCCTCAGACTTCAATGACTTTTTCACGATGTTTTTGGTTATTCAAGGCCCCTATCCTTTCCAAATAAGTTTGACAATTGGTTTTTCATTTTCCAATGATGATATTGGAATTTTGATTAGGATCGGTAGGATCCATCTTAATCAAAGACTTTTTGCCTTCTTGGCTTTGAAGAAGCCACAGCTGCCATGTTGTGAACTGCCCAATGGAGAAGGCCATGTAGCAAGGAGCTGAAGGTTGCCTTTGGCTGACAGCCCTTAAGAAACTGAGGCCTTCAGTCCAGCAACCTGCAAGGAACTAAATGCTGCCAACAACCATTTGAACATGGTAGCAGATCCTTCCCCAGTCAAGCCGAAGATAAGACGCCAGCATTGCACAATACCTTGGTACACTTTTTGAGACCCTGAAGCAGAAAATCCAGTTATTATGTGCCTGGACCCTTGAATCAGAAAAACTGAAAGAATAAACATACATTGTTTTAAACCACCAAGATTATGGTAATATTGTTATGCAGCAATGTATAGCTAATACTATGATTAGTATTGACTATGGTTGGAAATTTCCATTTGCATCATACTGAACAGTAATTACCTCCTTTTACAATCACCATAAAATCTCCCTGCATATGTATCCATGTAGGCATATCATTTACAACATATAAATATGGAATCTAGCATTATAATGTCATTTTTTGCTTTTTGTAATCACAGGACTGCTGAAGAGGAATCTACGTTGTTCCAAATAACAAAACAATAGGAAAAATATTAGCCTAAAATAATAATAAAACTAAATGGTAATCTTTCTCATTATATTTTTTTCCTTTGTGGGAGGAAATTTTAGCTCAACTTTCTTTCTCTCCTATAATATAATACACTTCAATTCTCTATACCAAAAAACAATGAACATCAATTTAATTTGATATGAAGAGCCAAATTTTTCACGAGATTTAGTTGGGTTATTATCTTTTGCCCTTGATTTTTTACAGGCATGTAATTTAATACCTCCTTTATTTGACTGATTATTTTTATATTTGGCCATTTTTGCCATTATACTGAGATGTAATTGTGTACCTATTGATGCCCCTGGGAAATTTCTCCCCATACTTGTAATAATTTAATTGCAGAAAACATGAGTGCTTATTAATTCTATTGAGAAGAGTGAGGAGATACAGTTGGACCTAGAAATGAAATAAATTTCCAGAATCAGAACACTCAAGAAATTCAAAATAGTACAGAAAAACAAAACTAGAATAAAAATTTCAAAATAATAGATTCATTATTAATAGCATGTGAATATTCTTTTAACATTCTTATCTTTGTTTACAAAATAAGGGTCAAAAGATTTTAAAAGGCTTATATTTTACTTTTTATTTTTAATTTGTTGACAATTTGTGACTAGCATTTTTCTATGGCTTTAAATATTCTTCAATAATGGGGTTTTAATGGATGAACAGTAAGTATTTTGTCCATAGGTATAGTTATTTATTTATCTAAACTTTTTTAAAATTCGACATCTCTATTACATACCCTTTTTGCTTTATCAATAACATTATGATGAATATCATTGCACATAAGATTTTTAAATATCCATAATTTTCTTAGGAAAACTCTTCTTTTGTGTTCCAAGGCAAAATATATATTTTTATGGATAATGGTTTATATTGTCAAATTGCTTTCATGAAAGTTGTACCATCTTAAACTCTCATAAATTTTTTCTGATAATAATGTTTCTTCCGCTCTTGCTAGTCCAAAACTCAGATTTGAAGTTGGGATCTAATTTTATTTTGTTTACATTGGTTACTGATGAGGTTACACTTTTTTTAAAATAACCACTTTAGTAAAATCTATTAATATTTTTTCACATAAGGTAGAACCAATCTTGTTTTATCTTTAAAATGGCTCTTTCCACAATGAAATCTAAAAGTTATCCCCTAATATTTTCTCTGTCTTCTTTAGTACTTAATTGTATCTGGAATTTTGATATATCTTATAATGAAGATCACAACTTATTTTTTGTGATAAAACTTAGCAAATTATACTTGCATAAATTATTCAACATTATAGATTAATCATTTTTTAGGACTCTTCCAGAACCCACCTTAACTATATATGAATTTCTCACATATGTAAGAGTCTACTTCTGGACTTTGTTTTAATTCCCTGGAGCAATCTGCCTACAGTTGTTAAGAGTATTAATTAATTTGATTACTGTAGCTTTTTATTGCTATTTTATTACTTAGACCAGTTTCACTAAACAATTTCTCTTTTAAGACATTTGTAAGACTTTTTTCACATATTATTTTTAGGTGAAATACAGGCTAACCATTAAAAAAAGAAATATGAAAAAAGGATCTGATTGGAATTTCAATAAACCTTTAGCGACAGCTGTTGAATATAGTGAAGTCAATAATAGCACAGGCTTTGCAAAAAGACCTGATTTTGAAACTCAGTTCCACTGTTTACTAACTATGAAACCCTTGGCAGTAGAGTGCATAATGATTTCTATGCCTAATATTTCTCAAATATAAAGGAAGGATAATAATATAGAACTTGCAGTGGTGGTGGTGTTTATTTAAAAAGATATAATTATTTTAAGTGCTTACCTGAAACTTGGCACTAAATAATCATTAAGGAAATGGTTGCAGAATTAATCTAATTTTGTCAAAGTACTGAGTAGGAGTGACATGGAGTGATTTACTGATCACCCTTAGCCCCTTTCTGGATGATGATACAAGATGATTTCATCTCTGGTGTAGTTCTGAAAATTAAAACCATAAACCAGGGCTCCTTTGTCAGAACAACAGAGGATTCCTGAATCCAGAAAAATGGATATGATACAATAAAAGGCCATAATTATGTGTGATGACGACTAAGCCTGGAAAATTTCTAGCTTTGTCTTATGTTATACTGATGGCCATCATTGAATCAACTTTCTTGTATCCATGCACATTACGTTGTAACATTGCCATGATTCCCAACAAAAGGTGAAGTTTATTTATTCACTCCTTTGAATATGAGCTGAACTTATAATGTGCTTTGAACAACAGGTTATGTCAGATCTGGAATGCAAATTCTAGAGCCTAAAGCCTTAGGAGACTGTGTAATCTCCCCTCTCATCTTCTTCTGATAATACATGCTGTGAAAGCCTAATATAACCTAGTGAAGGATGGGAAGCTACAAGGAGGAGGATCAAGGTGCCCAAGCTGACAGCTTGCACCAACTGCCAAACAGGTGCACAGGGCTACCTTAGACCCTCCAGTTCTAGGAGAGTACTGCAGCCACTGGAAGGATCCCTGCAAAATTAGCAGAAGTACTGCCCAGATTGCTGAATGCAGAATTTGGAAAAGAATAAACCATTGTTTTAACCCAGTACATTTTAGCCACTGCATTTTAGAGTATTTGTTTCACAGCAATAGTAAAATAAACCAAAATCAACCATATATGCTGTGATTGGTGAATGCTCTTTCCCTCCACTCAGTGATCAATTTCCTTATCTGAGAGTGTGGTCTGAATATAAAGGAGAAAGCACCTTCTGTTTTAACAGGACAAACCAAAAACACAAACTTTTAAATAATTAATTTAAAAGGAAGTTCTCGCAAGTCCATTTTAAGTAAGTCCAATCTGTAATTGAAAAAGACTCTTCTTGACATCTGCATGAATACAGGGAAGTGAAAATGTATGTCCCTTTCTTCTCTGTGACCATAACAAGAAGAAAATGAAAAAGAAACAGATGAAGAAAAAAAAAAAAACAAACAAAGGAAAACCCAGTATCCAAAAAACTTGGAAACAGACTTAACTCAGCACAATGATCTATGCAAAACAGTTTTAAAATACAATAATATTTGAAGCTTATGTGGACACATTATGTTCCATATCTTGAATAGCATCCAGACCATACCTACATGAAGGAAAGTAAATTTTAAAGAGGTTAAGTTGAATATAGTAAAGAATTTTTGCATCTCAAGATGAAACCCCTTCTAAGCATAATGATAACAAAAAATTAATATATTATCAGATTGATTTCACAAACTTTAAATACATATATAGTAAAAAGGAAGAACACAAACATTACAAGCAAGATTATAAGTTGGGATATATCCATAATGTTTTTGTGACCAAAAGAGTATGTTGCATATGCAAAGAGACATACATGAATAGATGTCAATAAAATAATGTCAAGAAAACTAATGTTCACTTCAGGAAAGAAGAACTATAAATATACAATAAACAAATGAACAACTATGGAACTACATAAATTAAGCAAAAACAAAAAAACGTAAATAAAACAAGAAGACAATTTAACTCTGTATTTTTAAAATAAGATAGAGAGTCAGAGAAGATGGTGAATTGGATATCACTATGCATCACCTTCTTTCAAAGAGTGGTTTGTGGTATGGGGCATTGGTGGAGAGACCAGAACACCAGGAGGCGGCAATTACATAAGTCTCCTGATTCAGGCCTATGAAGAGATATAAACATTAAGTACGACCTGAAAAATTTATAGTACACATGGCTTCATGAAAGTTAGCAAAGTTCCCTGATTGTGCATGAGTGAAAATTCCAGACTGCTGAGAGCATGAAGTGAATACCACCTAGGTTCAGAGAAAGTATTCCAGGATAGTATATCTAAACCCAAGCTCTTAGCTCTCCTGCTCACTCCCTAATCACTACTATCCTACATTTCCTATTAAATTGTTGGCATAGATATAATGAACCCAAACAAGAATAAATTATTATTAGAAATGAACCAGTGTGGGGCCAATGCTTATATGCCCTTAATTTTTTTTTTAATAGGAAAGGACAATTTTCTACACTCACACATATAAACACACAGACACACACACACACGCTGTAAAAGCAAACAGAAAAACTAGCACTCTGATAAACGAAAGTTCAAAGAAAAAAGTAAGGTAAGATGAGAATCAGAAGATGGTAAGCCCAGAGGAATGGAGTAAAAATATATAAGAAGCAAAGATAAGAATAATAAGCACTGTTAAAAAATTCATGTATGTAAAAGGCATTCACAAGAAAAGGAAACATAAGGCAATCGAAAAGGACAGAGTTTTAAATGACCAGATAAGAACAATACATACAGAAATCTCAAGTGACCAAATATCAAAATAACAGAAGTAACTCCAGAAGAGAAAATAAGAAAGAAAACGTTGCCAATTGAAATATTTTCTATTATTATATGTTCCAAGTAAAAGGAGACCGTTTCAGCCAGTGCCAAATGCAGCATCTTAAAACAATTTCTCCTTACTTCTTAATGATGTGACAAAAATAACAAGAACACATTTTCTGTAACCTCATGTCTGCTCTTCTCTTGTATCATTTTTAGTGCATTGCCTCATTGTGTCTTATTTTCCTTTCCAAATTCCAGACATTTTTGACTGGTGCTACACACACAATTAGCACATCATCTCATTGACTTTGTAATAATTTGATGTTGGAAATTCCGTTATGCTCTTTCTTCTTTTCTATGATTAAAGACTTTGCCTTTCATAGATATACTTCTCAGTATATCTTTTCCTTTGTCCTACACCTGTTTCTCAATGCAGCCAGTCAATGAGTAGGTGAATTTTCTTCGGGTTTCTTGTTAGATAGTGCTAAATTCAAATTCCTATTCTGATACTTGTTAGGGTCTTAGATAATTAATATCTCAGTATCAGATTTCATAGTCACAGAAAAATACATACTTCTTAAATTAGCAGATTATTATGAGGATTAAAATAGATAATAATGTTGCACAGGTAATGGAACAATATAAGCTATTGAAATATATTTGCTATCATTTATTATCAATTTAGGATTTGGAGAAAATTATATTTAAGATGAAGAATTCAGGTTATCGTTTCCAGCTTTCTGTATCAAGTAGCACAGAAATTAAAAGTTCACGTATCTGTCACTGCCAGAACCAGGAACCAGACTCTGGATTGTAAGAATATTCTGTAGAAGAGAGACTGGACTTCTCTGAATATAGTATGTTTTGTAGCTTTGCATTGGGAAACAAAAAAATTATGAAAGAAATTATCAAAAAAATTTTGAAAAGCGAGGTCTAAAAATCTAAAGCAAACTGAAACAAAGCTGTTGAAGCAATGACTTAACCATACAAAGAGGATATATCTGCATATATATGCATATATAGTATATATATATATATTTTTTTTTTTTTTTTTTCTGTGCAGACACAGATGAAGCAATGTGATTTGTTTCAATATAATACAGTGATGGAGGGTAAGGGATGGTGGGAGGTTTACAGAAAAAAACAGATTGACCCTGAATTGATAATTGTTGAAGCTAAGTAAAGAGTATATTGGAGTTTTATTATACCCTTACCTTTTGCTTGAAACTTTTCATAATCAAAGATTTTAATAAGGTTATGAAAAAGGATATAACCTATATATACTTACCTCCTAACAGTTTCTTAATTCAAGTTTGTAAATGAAACATAATAGAATAGGCTGATACTTTCAAAATATAGCTTAGAATAAAACAAGGATGCCAGGAGTAGATTTTGAATTTGTCAGTTTCTTCAGTCAACATGACAGACATAGTTTTTATACTGTGACTGCACCACCTTTTATAGATCCAACTTAATCTAAATTATTTTCTAATCGTAAGCCCGTTATTTTAAATACCATAACAAGATAGGCAAATCAAATGAATACTATTTTTAACCCAGTAACATGTTATGCAATATTTTTCACTATAACATTAAGTTGGATGACTTTTGCTTCTATATTGCAATTTTTAATAGGCTTTAATTACTTTAGTTTTGCTTAAAATGACTAGAATTTCTACAGATACATGAAAGTAGGTTGATAATACCACCTTCATTATACATTAAATATGAAACCGTAATGATTGTTCTGAAGTTTCAATCGGACAAATACATTTGTGCTGATTAACAGTAATATTTTTTAACACCAAAGTGCTCTTTTAAACATGGAAAATCACCACTGGTCCAGGAATAATGCAAGCTTTCTAGTTACTTCTCCATGCATTGCCATTACTTTGTCCATGAACATGTCCCTTAGATTGAAAAGGCTTGAATAAAACCAGTGGGAATATCAACCCTCTTCAGGTACTTAGACATTTAGTAACCTGGGCAATTCCATATGGCCCTTTTGTCTGAACTTCTTGATGTTTCTTTCCTTTGTCTCTCAAAAATGTTCCATGCAGTTATGAAGCTTTAGATTATCTCTTCCTGGATAATCTACTCACTGGATCTCCATTCCTGAGTGATAGTTTTGTTAGTAATTCCTGTGTGGAATGACTACTTTTTCCATTTTATAATTGGGTTCCTATCCACAGGAAAGTGTTCAGAGGGTCAAGTGTTTACGCCAGAGTGTTTTCCAAAGTGTCCCAAATTTCTTAACTTCCTTCTCTGGCTTTACCATAAAAGCCATAAAAATTGCACACTTTTATACCCTTTTTGTTTACGTTTCCTGCCTTTATGGAAAAAGGTCATGAAAGAAAGATTTCCCTATAGGCATCAAATGTTTTTATTCTGAGTAGACCACTTTTCCAATCTGATTTTTTTAAAGCAGAAGGTGGGTCTCAAGGCCACTCTGAATTCTTGATGATTTCATTTGTTTCATGAAAAAATACAATTTAAACTATACTTCCACACATATACTCAGAGATTTCGACATGGATATTTTGCATTGAAGTCTATTGTTTTCTGTTATGATCTAAATAATTCAAAAGAAATCACAGAAGGGCCACAGTTAATTTTCACAAGTACTGATGAATAATGTACACGACATTTTTGTTTCATTTTGATATACAGAAACTACCAGACTATAGAAAACACTTCATTTTTGAGGAGATTGTTGGTACCAATAGATTATTTTTTTCTCACTTACCTAAGTGTTTCCACCAAGCACCTGGTATTCCACTTAAAATGGGAAAATACTAGAATTTATAAAATGAGAAATGTGAACCATTTGCTATATGGAGATGAACACAAACCCCCTCATGCTATCATTTCAACCTTGACAGTGCTTAAATACATTCTTAAAATGTTGCATTGCAGAGAAAATATAGTTCCAAACCAGTGTGAACATAAGATGTGGTTTGTGATCATGCCCAGCCATAAGCCCTGTGCAATTGTAAGAGAATCTGTGGGAAATGGAGATCAGGAGTCTGCATTTTAACAAACACCTCAGGTGATTCTTTGTACGCAGACAACCCATCTGTGAACCACGGATATTTTCAGGGTCGAACAGCTGTTTCCAACATTTTCAGAACCAAGAAAATCTCATGCATTCGTTTTTCTTAAATAAGGAAAACAATCCACAGGCCATAAGTTTTTTTTTTTTTTTTTTTTTCTTTACAGATTAGATTTTGTGAAATATTGAAAATATCATATTCAACTAATTACTCCTATCAAAGGGGCTTTGGACCACCTAGCCTACACCTATCCTATTTCCATAATATATATTTTGTTCTGGTTACCAAATTGATCCTTCAGAACATTTGGAAAATACAGTATAGCACATATGAAACTAAGAGCAACCAAAGCTAAATGCTGAAAATATTTTTGGTATATTTTCTTTTCGTTCTTCATTCTATGCATGCATATCTGCACAAAATTTACAATAAAATTTATATCATATATTGCATAAATTATCTATTCTTTTTTTAACATTTAAAATTAATTAATTAACATTTTGAACAGAAAGCACATTCATATGGTTTAAAAGTAAAATTAAGAAATTATAAACAGTGAATATTCTCCCTCTTACCCTTCTTCCCTATCTTCACAGATTCCCATTACAACCCTGGGGAGTAAATTGCCACTGCCATGACTTTCTTGTATATTAAAAATTTTATGTGGGTAAAACAGATGAATATTTATTTCCCTTATTTTTACATGTATATTTGCTTACTATGCATACTATTTTAAGCCTCATATACAGTGTGTCAGAGTGTGTTCCATATACTTCTTGCTATCTAGAAAATTAAGTTTTTATTTTTATTTGCTGATTTTTAAGAGAAAAAGTAGGATCATGTAAGTAGAGTGACTTTTATTTCTTTTATGTTCATCTTGCCTATTTCTTCTCTTTGGCTTACCTACTTATTTCCTGATCCTGGGTTTCTATTAGAGTGCTAATCTTATTCTTAGGACTTGTGTGAGTACTTTAGAATATAAATAATAAACTTTTATCTGTCATTTGCCCTTTCATTTAATTTAAGCAGTATAACATATCAATAGCTCAAAAATGCTTTCATTTGTGCTTTTAAATTTCAAAATATTTTTCCACTCAGATATCACTTCAACTCTGGTTTTCCTATCTCAAATTCTTCATTTGTAGAATTTAATTGACTAGTTATTAGGGATATTGTAAAAAGTTATACACATCCATAATATGGCTAGTAAATGATTGACAACCAGGTCTCTGGACGAAAAAGAAAGAACAAAAGCTCTGACTTGTAGCATTTGCCCATTACTATATTGTAATATCCCCATCATAGCACATGTCAAGCTACCAATATAATAAGAAACTAAAACTTTCTGAAAAATTAGTAATCAGCAATATCACCTACCACAGATTAAGCTACAATAAAAAAATTATATATATATAATATATTATAGTGTCCATATAGTAACTATTGTTTTGTATTTTCTAATAAATGTATGGCTTTATTTTTCATTTAATTTTTAGCTCTTATATGAAATGTGTTTTGATATATGCTGAGTGATGAGGCTCTATTTTTAAACTAACTTCCAGAAATATAGTAAACTATTTTAGTTCACTTTAATTCAATACATTACCTCTGCACATCAACTTTGTTACTTGTTTATTTCCATACACCCATATTTTAAATAGCAAGAGCTATGAAAATTAATGGGAGTCATATCATTTATGAAGGTATCAAATAAACTGTAGTCCAAAGGATATTCAACATTTAGGATTTGGAAGGAAAGATTCTTAAGGAGTTTTTATTTTACAAACTCATTTAGTAATGAGACATCTGAGGACGAAAGACTTTATCTTGAACAAGGACCTACTAGTAATGTGCATTGTGATATTGAGTTTTATGGCTTCAAATATAGCATGTTCAACTATCACTTATTGGATCTGTGAATTTGGGGTCTAAATCACATACTTAACATTGACATTTGTGATTACTACTCAACTAATAAAAATAAACTTAAGGATATAATGTTGATGTCTGGTGTACACTAAAGGTTTAAATGGATTATTCCAAATTTTCAATTTATTCTTCTTGCATAAATCTTCTGTTGAAGAAGACATAACTTCCAGTGACTGAAAATTCCATATATGTAAGAAATGTAAGACCCCCATGGCAACAGATTATTAGGCCAAATGTTTAACTTCTCTACTCTTCTTAGAATTAGCATCTCCTCTGTTCCTCTATTCTGCTATATTAAGTATCCAGTCATTGGGTACAGATGGCAGTACATGAAAATTTAGGTTGGTAATTATTTGGAAAATATGAGCAATATCATGAAATAAATATAAAGATGCTAATATTATAAACTGAATTTTTAATTTTCCATTACGGAAACTGAAGTTCAGACAAAATTAACTGCAGTTAACATAAAATTAACTGATTGAGGGTGACACAGATGTCCAGACAGAATATAGTAGGGTATAATTTTTTAATAAAGAGTCTGGGCTTAATGCACAGAACATTTTTATTAGAGATATGGTTGTTAAGTCATGTCTAGTGGTTACTAAACTGAGGTTTATTTTGAAATCATTATGTTGGCTTTTTGGTTTGAGTTGACTTGTGAATCTTCCAAAGCTTATTCCAGGCTCTGCCCTTTAATATTATAAAGTTATGATGATAAATGAGTTTTACAAATATTGCCCTGTTGTTTCAAGTAATTATCATGTATAATAAATGGATTAAGCCTTGGAATATACTTACCAGATAGTTTTAAGTATTCCTAAGAGATGGTATACTCATCTCTTATAAAACATTCTTAGACAACATATGATGTTGCTCCAAACTTTGTGCATATGAGATAATTCCACAATGCTTTGTGTCTGGAGCACCTCATAAAGCTTCTCCCACAACACCATCCCCCTACTGCACACAAAAGGCAAGATTATCCAACCTTTGAGCCAGCCTAAGGAGCAATAGGATATATACGCTGACCATACTAAATAATTCAAAGGGGATTTCGAGAATAATGAATACTAACTTCCAGACAAATTACGTGATTAGGAATTTCTACTGCTCCACATACTCTGTTGGATCTACTTAAAGCAGATCATTTTTTATATTTCCTTAAATAGTACTCTACTGACTGTGTGCAGTAAGTAGAGCAAGTAGATGCCTTTTGAGGGTTTTGCTGAATATGCCCTGATTTTTTCTGTAAGGCTAAGGAAGACCAGAACTACAGCTGCGGAGGCAGCTTTAAGTAATGTGGTGAGCATTTCTTTTTTTTTTTTTTTTTTTTTTTTTTTTCTGATCAAGCTGCAAAACTTTATTGAAGAAACAGGGTATATATACTCTAAGGGAAGAGGGAGTGGCTAATAAGGATGGGTGGCGGTTTAGGATTGGTAGATACTGTTGCTGGGGGTGTGGGATTTCAAGATGACCAATTGCTAACTTGTTTCTGTTTTTTTAGAAAGAACAAATCAACCGATAATTAGGATCAGAATAAGGGCAGGTCACCTTCATGATGCTTACCCAGAAAATTATAATATTGGTGCCTCTCCCTCTCCTGAATATGGGTATGCCTGGCCAGAATAAAGGTCATGACACAGAGATAGAATCAGTGTTCATGAGCCATTCCTGTTTCTCACCAACACATCAATCCATCATCTATTCTGTGTGTTGCCCTCTCAATTTATCAGTCAGGCAAAATTCTGCTACGGATCTTGCAGGTTTGGCACTTTTGTTGACCTAAATTTCCAGCTTTTGATCTCTGTTTGTTCTTTGCTTTATAGCTTTTGTTCCATTGGGTATGATATTTTTAGACTGCCTTCCTTATAACTGATTTTTTGGCTAGGTCTCGAAATATCTATCTATTATAGCTCCAGAGAGACACTTCTCAAAGGATGAGAAGTGTAATAAGATATCCTAGACAGCAATGCTAGAAAACATTTAAAACTATAGATGTTCCAAACATGAATGTTTTGAATATCATGTCTCAGAAAAGTCAAGGGAATAGTATTCATTTGTAGCTCATAAAAGCATTTCTGTTGGATCCAGTGTTTTATGGACTGGGTATATAGCAATCTGGCACAGTACAAGAGTAACCCTAGAAGAAACTTGAGAAATTTGGAGAATACATATTTCCTTCAGAATATCCTTATCAAATATCAATTTCCACAATTGGGCTTCTGCAAAAGTACATGCCAAACAATTATAGATTGAAGTTGATATTAAGTATATTAAATTACTTTATTTTTTATTAAAAAATCTAAATAGTCTTAATGCCAGATTGTATATATGTTTTTAATTTGCCAATAAATGTATGTTGTTTGAATGAGTAAATGAATAAATTGCCACCATAATATCTAGCTTTAGAAAGGTGTGATACTCCATATTTACATTTATTAGAAAGCAAAAATCTTTCTCTTTGTTTACTTAGCATAGTAGAGACAGGCAAGTATAGATGAAATTATTCTAGAAATCTCATAGTAAGATAATTCCAGATTTACCCCAGGTTGTATATAGGATGAGTTTTATTATTTTCATAAAGGTATAATAAGGCTTATAGATCTATTGAATTATAAAGATAAGTATTGTAAACCTTGGTTCTCATATCTTTTGAATTAAGGCATACATCAAAGACCAATTTCTGGTAAATGATTTGAGGTATCAGGAAGTACCTGGGTCTGTATAAGTTATGCTGGTATAATCTGGAATGCCAATTTTCTCCACTTGGTGCAAGACCTTATTAACATAACTTCCTTTTCATTTACCACCTCCTAACAACCATTTAAAGGTAATATTTGATAGATACATATTAAATATAAAATATTAATACATTAAAACAAAACAAAGAAATAAAAATAGTAGGAAAGAAACTGTGAACAAAATCTAATTGGCAGGATTTATGCTAATCCAAAATTTATAGATAGGATTCAAATAAATTGGATATACAAATAAAAATTTAATTAATTTTATAGTACTCTCTACATGTAAATTAATACTTAGAATCATTTTTGGAACATGAACTAAAGGAGCATATTAATAAAAGATTGAATACAGTGATAAATTGCTAGATTAGAATAAATTATAAATTTTCATAATCCCAAACACAGATAATGTGTCAGCATTTGATATAGTTTCTGAAGGCTTATTATATTTTCAAAATGGTGGTTCTTGTTCTGAGACTGATGTTGAAGGCACAGACATTCTGCAAGTATCCTCAAGTTTTTGAAAATAGGTAGTCTAATATTCTCCCATGTAAAATCTCCCATGCAAGCTCTAAAGATATGTGTGGCCATTTGGCAATTTAATGTAATTATGAATTCCAAAACTATAATTGGATCATGCTTGTAAACTGATCTGTTAATCTGGGCATGATTGAGTTATTATTGGGGCGTTGACTGGGCCACACCAGTAGGGCATTGAGCCCCACCCCTCGGTGGGTGGGGAATCAAATATAAAAGGCATGGCAAGAACAGAGTTGAAGCAGTTTTTGAGAAGCAGTTTTGATGTTGGAAAGAAGGCCCCAGGAGAAGAGAAGCCAGCCGTTTGCCTGATCATCTACAGCTGACCTTGTGGAGGAAACAGGAGCTAAGTCCGGAGAGAAAATCAGCCCCGGGAAGAGAGGAACCCAAGAAGCCTGAACCCTGGCAAATGTTGGCAGCTGTCTTGCTCCAACACGTGGCAAGGGACTTTGGTGAGAAAAGAAACTTACACTTTCTGGCCTTGTAACTGTGGACTTCTACCCCAAATAAATACCCTTTATAAAGACCAACCCATTTTTGGTATTTCACATTAGCACCCCTTTGGCTGACTAATACAACATGTAAGAAAAATAATCATTAGGTAACTTTTCTGTTGCATACAGCACTGATATGGCATGTGAGCATGGAGGATATGTGATATATAGGGTAGGAATATATGTCTCCAGTTAGTATGAAATGGTCTCTTATTTCTAACTAAAGGTCTTACCTTGAGATACTAGTATGGTAAAACTCAGCAATGTGATCACAACAGTTTTATAATTCTTACTCTTTGCTTATGTTTTGTGAAGATAATTTTCTCTATGAGGGATAGGAAGTATAAAAAGGGTTGATATATATGAAATGAATTGTTTTTTGTATCATTACTCAATTTTTCATTTCTTAAACTAGAATAGAATTTCCAAATTAAAATCAAGGCTGTTTTAGTAGTAGATTTGCCATATCTAGCTATAAAAATACTCTCTACATAACTGATAGTTAAATCATCTTAATAATAGATTTGCATGGCATAAGTTAATTAGATGTGAATTTTTGCATTATCAGTAATGGAAAAAGGTAAAATATGTCATGCCATATGATACATGCAAGTTCTGTGATTCATTTAAATAAATGAAATTAGATAAAATAAATGTATACATTTCAATGTGAAAGGTTATGTATTGCCTCACTATAACTTTGAAGGTTTTCTTTATTTATTTGGCTGTAGGAAAGCTATGATTTTTAATAGTTAGCTTAGAGAACAGGAAACTTGATATTGTCTGGCCTTTGACATATATTGAAGTGCTAATATATTGAAGAAAGTGGGACTCAGTATTCATGGAGGAAGCTGGATATCTATTGTATGTATTCAGAGATTTCTACAGATGTTACCATTAGAAAACTGATGAATACAGAGATACGGTTTCTTCCAGTTATTCTGAATAAAATCCTTGGAATCATCAGAGACTCCAGTCTCACTTCACACATACTTCTGCATATAGTCAAATCCTGCCAAATTTACAGCTCTGGTTTCTATTGAAATTTTCTTCTTTTAATCCCTGCCAAGCTCCAGTCCATGGCTTTATCTTGATAGAGATCAGTGAGCTGGTCTCCTGATAAATCCCTAATTCTCAGCCTCTTTGTGTTCCATAATCTGCTGCCATTTTTCAATTATAATCTGTTACATGTATCAAATGACCAAATTAAGCTAAGTTATTCACGGTAAGAATGATTTGTGATTTCTATGCCATATCTTTTGCATAGTCATTTCTTCCACCTGGAAAGTCTACTTTCTCCAAAGCAGGGGTTCTTAACAAGGGAACTGTGAGCTTGAATTGAAATTCAAAAGAACATTTTTCTTGTGGGGACATGTTGGTGGGATATATTTATTAAATAATACACAGGATAGTGTGGACTTAGTAAGGGGTCCGTGGTTTGCATCTGACTGGCAAAGGGGTCCATGGAACAAAAAAGGTTAAGAACCCCTGCTCTAAGGTCTACTTATAAAAGTTTCTCCCATTCATCAAGAAAGAGCCCGCAGTAACTTTCTTGAGTGGCTCTTTCTTGTCCTACAAGCTCAAAGTAATATCTTTCTCCTTCATATAGCCATGACACTCTTTAGCTCATTTCTATCATGTTCAACCTATTACCACATATTTGTGCTATGTTTTACCTCTTCAGGTGAGAAATTCTTTCAGCTCATAGTGTGAACAAATCAGAATTCATTTCCCATGGTACTTGGCACAGGGTGGTTATTCAGTTGTTGCCTGGCAATAAACAATGGAGGAAAGGAGGCCATCATCTTATGAGATGCCTAAAAAATAAGAAGACATTACATGTGAAAATAGTCTATTACATTTTGGAAGGCACCTGTTTCATATTGGCAAAGTCTGAATCTGTATGAGTCAAACATGGGAAATAATTCCATATAATTATCAGCTGATAGCTGACCTACATATCTGGGGCTTCACAATGAGGAGCTACTCAGGGGTTAAATAATACAAAATAAAGTTATAAAAAGACACCCCATTTTATCCCTTCCTCCCCCAAATACAGAAAACAGCTGTATTTGTAACAGAACTTTTTTAATATCTCAGAGATTTTCTTTTATCTTTATGTGTTTGTGGCGAAAGTTCATGCTTTTCCATTCATCAGAATTGAAGGGTGGAATAAATCAATTTCCTTGCACTTCATTTTGTATTTATTGGATGCTTTAAACTGAAATGTTTTATGGTATCAGATGAAAGAATGTGCTATTATTCCCATACCAATGACTTTATTTCACTTTTCAGCAAGGTACATAACAGGCTATGCTACTAGGTAAGCATATATAATGTGGAAATATATGTCACAGGAAAAAATTTGAAAGAAAAACACACAATTGAGAGTGACCTTTGAATACCTGGTGTTTTCTTTTGAGTAGGTAAGGCAGAGTTCAAGTTTTAAAAGTTTTTAAGGACAAATAATTATCAGAAAAATTTTATGTAGTTTATCTAACACATTCTTAAGTTAACATCTCTGTGTCTAACGGTAATGATTAATTATTGATATTTAATATTTTATTAGAAACACAAAATAAACTTTTTTCATCTTTCCAAGTACATTATTTTGTCATCCAGATTTTATCACATTACAGAGAATGCAAAGATTGATTTGGCAACTGCTGAACAATTTTTTTCTTTGAATATTTATTCTTACAATTGCAGGAAAATGAAGAATCTCATATATACTGAGAGCATCTTCTGTGTCATCAGCCTTCTTTCTTTATATACATGATCTCATTTAATTTTCACAAAATTTGGACAGAATTTTTAATGTCACCATTTTCCAGATGATGAGTTGAGGTACTTTAACTGTCCAAGATTATATTAGCTAAATAACCAAGATAGATTCAAAACTAGGCTTGAAAGACTTCAGAGCCATTGGTTTTCCTTACTTCATGATGATATTTGGATCAATTTGTAAGTGAAATTTAAAGCCAAAACACTCCAATTCTTAGAGAGGACACATATTCTTTACAATCATTGAAAGTAAAATTTTATGCTCTCTCTCTGTATATATATGTATGTATGCATACCTATATGTATAGTGTATATGTTTCTATGTATGCATCTGTGTGTATTGGGGAGGGGCACTATTATAAGAAGCACAGAGAGGCTGTGGGTATCATTATCCTTCAAGGAGTCTTGGGCAGTCAACAGATTGAAAAAAAAATGGCTCTAAGAAAAAAGAATAACAATTATTTTTAATGTTTATGTTGGGGACATAATATTAAAATGAAATCTTCTCCCAAACCAGAAAACCTCTCCACAAAAGTAAAAGAGAAAGAAAATCAATTTTATTAATGAGTAAGCATTAAATCTGAATGCAATGCATCACAAGCAACCCACAAAAAGACTGACAAGACAGAAAGAGAGCTCACACTTTTTATGTATCTAAGTGGATATAACCCGTTACATACATATTCTCAAGATATTTCTGAGGTAGGTTTACAATTTGGAGTTGGGAGCACCCAGGAAGGTATAATAATTTCTTCCCCAAGAAACTGAGAAATTAGGGAAGTAGCTCCCTTGATTACATTTCAGAAAAACAAAAAAAAGAACTTATTAGTTTTCTTAACTAAATCTTGTGAGATGGGAGGTAGGAGAAAATCTCTTGCTTTATGTTCACAAGAGGAAATCAAGTCTTTTTTTATTTTTAAATTTGTTTTCTGTCTTTATTAAGCAATTACTATGCACCAGATAATTCTAAGAATTTATGTACATTAAATCATTCAATTATTACAAAAAATTTAGGTTAGTATTATCACATTATCTGGTTACATATGAATAATCTTAGAGAGGATGGGTAACTTGCCTAAGCTCACACAACTAGTAAATAGAAGAGCAAAGACTGGAAGTTGCTTTGATGTTAAGTACTTCTTTAATGCTTCCAACAATATAATTTTAAAATCCTACTCACTAATCAAACATGTTTTTAAAGCTTTTCCCCTTCTCCTTGCTCTCTTAATCTCCTTGAGAATGCTTTTCCTCATCTACCAGCAATCTCACACTCATTTTTCCTAAGGACAATTCTTCGCTGTTAACAATTCCTTTGTTATCACAGAGACACCATTCAGCAGCTGTATGTCACTCTTTGGCAGGTATGTGTTCCCCTGTGGTCTTTGTGCAGGTTTTGAACATTCATGAATTTTCTAATTTTGGATATTTTCTGTAAGGATTTTTTTTTTTTTTTTTTTTTTTTAATCTGCTTGAAGACCATTCAAATCAGCAGGAAAAGCAGTGGCAGCAAAAAGCCAAATTTACTCATTGATAGCTATAAAATTTTCCTGACACATTGATGGTAATTTATATCTTCCTTTAGCAAAATTTCTAGAGTTTAAAATAAACAAGTCTTTCCAGGGCATTTCTGGACCAGTACCTTCTACAGGAAAAAAGCAGCTACTTCCCATTAATGTTAACTTTCTATATCAAATTCATCTGTAAACTGAATAATGATATATTCAAATTGCTAATATAACTTTTTATGCAAGTGCAAACTGGTCTTTATTTTATAAAGATTGTTCATTAGACATAGAAGATACATAGGGGAGTATAAAGGATAAAAATTAAATATTTTATTTTGCAGTAAACATTTCCTTGCCTAATACATTAAAACTCTTATACTTGAGCAAAGCTCTATGTGTTTCTGTTGCTCAACATTACTATAGATTTTATAGCATTGCTGAAAGCATTTTAGTAGTTCAGTAATAGCAGTGGAATCAATCTCTTCATTTGAAATATAAGACATGCTTTGAAAGAGGCAGTATTATCAAAATGTCCGGGATGTGAGGAGAATATCACAGAGCTGCTGCTGGAGCTTGTTTGAATCTTAGGTTTACATTCAAGTGCTCAGATAGCTCTAAGCTACTGCCAAGGAGTTTTATATGATTATAAAACAAACTAAAAGGAGCAAGATATTGCAAAGAGGAGACCACCTTGCTTGCCATTAGAGACAGCATGGCTATTAATCCTCCATGGGGTATGTGCAGATGAGCTAAATTACTGATTTTGCAGGTGACTCACATTGAGGCTTCAGATGGGCAAAATATCTTAAAACAAGTAAATGAGGGTCTTTTTACAAGAGACTGGAGCTTGAACTGTCTATGCATTTAGAATGAAAGTAATTCACTCTGCTCTGTATCAGTTCATGCATTCATTCACTTGTTTGCTCCTTAAATATTTAGGGAATACTTACCTTGGGCTAGGCACTAGTCTCAGAACTGGGGCTGTGGTGAAGAACAATACAGAGGAAAGTTTCTTTCTATCCATTTTATAATTAAGGACTTAGATGCAGTCTCTGATAACTTTTAAAGGTCATAATGAGATCCATGGGTGTTCCTGAAGTCATAGGGAAAGTGTATATATATGGAAAAATTAAATAAATCACAGAAAAATAATTAGATATTATAAAGAAATAGTCATTGTATCTTAATTGAGATGAGGGTTAAAATGGTATTTATCAAAGTTGCAAAATTTTCCTGGTAAGATATGGAAAAATGCTGTTATTTTGAAGTATTATTCAACTCTAAGAGTAGAACTAGCACCATAAAACAGGCTGTTAAGGGAGATAGGTGCATGTTAATGCAAATACTTTATCATTACTGGCAACAGCCAAAAGAATCTATGAAAAATGAAAAATGAAAAAGTTCTATAAGCCATAAATTTTGACTTTTTTTTCTAACTTGATATCACCACTTAAGAGTAGTGTTTTAATATTTTTATAATCAATATTTTCATTAATCTTTCTGTTTCTGAAGAACAATGTATCTTACTCTGCATTGATATAAATACACATTTATAATTCTGGCAAACAACTGAAATAACTTTTCTCAGTCCATAGATGTATGCTGTTAAAGAGACATGAAATAGATGTCTGCTAAGAATCGGAAGAATTCAGCATTAAGCTTTTTGATCCAGTGTCAAGAAAACATTATAATTTCTTTCTCTGTTTAAAAAAGTGAGCAATTTCAACATTCCAAGATCAACATTATCTTTTGCCTTAGGGTCAAATGCAGTTCCTTTTAAGTTGAAACTTTGAGTAGTAAGATATGCAACTTTGTCAGAAATACAAAATTCCAAGTGCAGCCAACAAAATTCATTTTCTACTTGTTCTTTTTATGTTGACTATATATTGTTCAACTTGTAATTTTTGCTCTTAATTTCTCCCTTCTTAATTGATAATGACTCTCCAACCTCCTGTAGTTTCTATCATGGATAATGCATCTCTTGTACATAATTCAGTCAATTTAGCTACTATTTCTGCCTTGTTTGAGAAAATAGTCCAAGGCTTAAACTATTGCATTATAATAATAATAATAATAAAATAATGTGTACTTTTAAAAATATTGCTATTTTATAGTTAGGATGTTACCCCCTCCTCCCAAACACAACAAAATCTCTCTGCATGTACCCTATATTTAGATGGCATTTTTTACATATTTTGTATCTAAAAATACCAAAAATCATTCAATAAGAAGGGAGAGTAGGAGGGAGTCTAAGATAAATATAAGGAATTGAGAGGTTATTACCAAGTTGAATGAGGTCTCACAACCATAAGCCTTTGCTCTATTTCACTGTCATAAGTGACATCAATAGAATAGATGAGTTGAATTAGACATACTTCAATGAAGAATAGTGTGGAATGGGGCTCAATAATTAATGAAATTTAGCTGTGTAGCCATGGAACTATTGTAGTCCATTCATTCAGCAATGATTAAAACTGTTATATCTGTATATTATGCTAGGAACTAAGACCAAGATAAATAAGCCATTTCCTTAATTTCCAAGAACACAAAGACTTCCAGAGAGTACAAACAAATAATTCAAATACTATATAAAAACTGCTATTAATACATTACATATGTATGGGTATGACAGTTTCCCATGTGTTTCAGAGGAGAACATGGCATGCGATTTGGGCTTGGAAGATATAGAAAGCAAGGATACAAAATTTAAATGGGAATTACAATTTTAGTTAGGATCTATAAAGAATCTAAGTTCCAGAAGAGACAATCTCTGTCAAGTTGACTATATAGACAAACCAGATAAGCTACAAAATCATATTAACAAAAATCATAGAGATGAAAATATATGAAACCTAAGTGAACTAAATTACTCTAGAGAGAAGAGACTGCATCCTACTCTGGAAGGTAACAGGAGAAGAAGGGGAATTGGCTATAAATGGGGTAAGAAAAACCATTCCAATTTTTATTTTAAAGTCATTATTTTTATTTTAAGAAAATTTTAGACAAAAGTAAGAGTTATAAGAATAGTAAAAATATCTTTTTATTATCTATTTTGAAGCCTATTTTACTGCATAAGAAAAAAAAATAATTCTAGATGTATAATAGACATAAAAAATAAAGTCCAAGCTATAAAGCCTCTAAAAGAAAATATAGAGAATATCTTTGTAGTCTCAAGATGGGTGAAGATTCATTGGACAGGATAAAAAAATCAGCATGGCCTGAGTACCTACTGAAAATAAGACAAGATATAGAACCATTCACAGAAGTGAATTAGAGCCCCATGCATATCCAGGCACAGGCACAAGTCCACAGAGGCCAGGCAGAGCACAAGCCACTGAAGAGTGCTACATATAAAAGGGATCCCAGGTGGACAGAGAGAGAGAGAGAGAGGGATTGCAGCAGAACTGTTGGCAAGAGGTGCGCTCACTCGATCCACTCTATTGGCTGGAACACGTAAACTCAAGATGGACCTTATTTGATTGACCCATCTGGGTCCTCAGAATGGGATACTCTAATGGGGAATAAATCAGACAGAAAAGCCTCACAGAATAAAAGATGGGGGTGGGGTGCTGAGCTTCTGGAAGGCAGGATGGGATTCAGAAATAAAAAGTATAAGGAAAAGGGAGGACTAAGTGAGGGAGAGAATTTAAACAAATCATAGGCTCTGGGGAGAAAAAAACTGGACAAAATCAAAGAGAATGAATAAAGATATCCAGAGAAGGAACAAAGGAAGGGAAGTTTTCTCCTGGAGGTGAAGTAATTGCATAAAGTGTAACTTTCAAAATTTTACCACATTTTCAGGGCAAGATACACATGAAGAGCTGAGAAAAATGGAACAGTTAAATATGGACTACTCTAAATGTCCAGAATGTATTGGAAACAATATCAAAGAATAGCCTTAACACAAAGCCAATAAATGATAAAGTACTAGAAAATAAGGAGAAACTAACCTTCAGAGTGAACACATCAAAACAATAAGATGGCCAGACATCACCAAAATATTGCAAGTCATACTAAAAAATAGGAATATATGATTCAGTGAAAGGAACAGATTAAAACCAGGTGAGACACAGAATTTGGAACTACTAATCAAATAAGTTAAAATAAATCCCTTAAATCATTCAAGGAGATGAAGTAAAATATGGATATAGAACAAAATGATATCAAGAAGACAATGTGTAAGTATAGAGAAGAATTTGAAAGTTTAAAAAGAAATATAACAGAAATTATGGGGATGAAAGGCACAATAAGGAAGCTTAAAAATATACTAGAGACATACAACAGCAGAATTAAACAGAGAGAGGAAAGAAACAGTGAAGTAGAAGACAGGACAATTGAAATTACAGGGTCAGAAGAAAAATATAGAGAAAAGAATAGAAAAAAATTGAACAGTGTCTCACAGATTTGTGTGAGAGCATGAAGCACACAAACATATGTGTCATGGGTGTCCCAAAATGAGAAGAGAAGGGAAAAGGGGCAGATAGACTATTTGAGCAAATAATGGTCAAAATTCCCCAACTCTTATGAAAGACCTAAATATACATGTCCAAGAATTGGTGTACCCCAAACAGAATCAACCCTAAAAACACACTGCAAACACATACATACTAATCAGAATAACTAATGTCAAAGCTAAAGAGAGAATTCTAAAAGCAGCAATAGAAAACCAATTTTTCATGTACAAGTGATCATTGATAAGACTAAGTGCCAATTTCTCATCAGAAAGCACAGGAGGGATGGCAGTAGTAAGATATATTTAAGGTATTGAAAGAGAAAATCTACCATCCCAAAATTCTTTATCTGGCAAAACTGTCCTTCAAAAATGAGGGAGAGTTTAAAATCTTTACAGATAAACAGAAACTGAGAGAGTTTATTAATAAGAGACCTGCCCTACAAGAATTACTAAAGGGAGTTCTGCAGGATGAAAGGAAAAGACAGGAGAAAGTGGCTTGGGGTAGCACAAAGAAATGAAGATCTTCAGTAAAGGTAACTAACAGGGTAAATGCAAAAACAAATTGTACCGTATCCTCAATAGACAGCATGCCTTTTAATTCCTATAAGAGCCAGTATACAACTGAACAAGAAAAAGACATATACCTCATAATGAGCATGCAAAATATAGTGGTAAAGTGGGGCAAGCACAACATAAAGAAGAGAAACAGAGGCATATGGGAACAGAGAATATGTATGCTATTGAAGCTAAGTTGATATCTTTTCAAATTAGTGCATTATAGATATAGGTTATATGATATACACCCCAGGGTAACCACAAAGAAATTACTTTTAAAATATACAGAAACAAAATTAAGAAAGGGAATAGTCAGCTACATTACCAAATATCAACTATTCAGTAAAGAAGTTTACAATAAAGGACAAGAGAGAAAAATATATGAAATAAAAAGCAAAAGGACAAAATGGCTAAAGTACTCCCTTCACAGTAATAACACTGAATGTTAATAGACTAAACTCTCCAATCAAAAGACATAGATTGGCAGACCAGATAAAATAGCATTATCCAACTCTATGCTGTTTACTAGAGACTCACCTTAGACCCAAAGACACAAATAGATTGGAATTCAAAGGATGGGAGAAGATACTCCATGAAGCAGTCATCAAAAATGTGCTGGGGTAGCTATACTAATATGGGACAAATTAGACTCTAAGTTAAAGGATGTTACAAGAGACCAAGAAGGACACTGTATTTTGATAAAAGAGTCAATACACCAAGAAGAAAAAACAATCATAAACAATTATGTACTTAACCACAAGCCCAAAAATACATGAGGCAAACACAGGCAAAACTGAAGGGAGAAATAGACACCTCTGAAATAATAGTTAGAGACTTCAATATATCACTCTCATCAAGAGACAAAATATCTAGACAGAAAATTAATAACAAAACAGAGAACTCAAATAATATGAAAGTTGAACTAGCCCTAACAGACATATACAGAACATTGCACCCCAATTCAGCAGGTTATATTTTCTTCTCAAGTGCACATGTGTCATTTTCCAGGATAGACCACATGTTAGATCACAAAACAAGTCTCAAAATATTTACAATGCTTGAAATTATACAAACTATCTACTCTGAACATAATGGAATGAAGTTGGAAATCAATTACAGGCATTGAACTTGAAAACACACAAATATATGGAAATTACATAACAAGCCTAAACATTCAGTGGGTCAAAGAAAGAATTACAAGACAAATCAAAAATTATCTTGAAATGAATGAAAATTAGAACACTACATATCAATATGTATAGGATGCAGCAAAGAAGTGTTGAGAGGGAAATTTATAAACTCCAATGCTTACATTAAAAAGGAAGAAAGAGCTAAAGCCAAAGACTTAACTGCCCACCTGGAGGAACTAGAAAAAGAACAGCAAAATCAGCCCAAAACAAGCAGAAGGAAAGAAAGAACAAATGTTAGAACAGAAAAAAAAAAAAAAAAAAAAGAAATAGAGAAAAGAAAACAATAGTGAGCATTAACAAAAGTAAAATTGGTTCTTTGAAAAGGTCAATAAAATTTTCAAGCATTTAGCTAGACTGACAAAGAGAGAAAATTCAAATAAATAAAATCAGAAATGAGTTGGTAGACCTTACTACTGACCCCACAGAAATTAAAAGGATCATAAGAAGGTACTATGAACAAATGTATGCCAAAAAATTAGACAACCTAGATGAATTGGACAAATTCCTAGAAACACATGCAACCTACAATGACTCTAGAGGAAATAAAAGAATATCAATAGACCAATTACAAATAAGAAAATTTAATCATACATCAAAAATCTCCCCCAAAAAACAGACTAGATGGCTTCATAGGTGAATACTACCAAGCATTCTAAGAAGAATTAATGCAAATCCTGCTCAAACTTTTCCAAAAATCTGAACAGGAGGAAACACTACCTAAGTCATTCTATGATGCCAACATCACCCTAATACTAAAGCTAGATAAAGGTAGTACAAGAAAAAAAAATCACAGAGCAAATTCTCATATGTATATAGATGCAAGAATCCTAAACAAAATTCTTGCAAATTGAATCCAACAGTACATTAAATGAATTATACACACTTCAATTAAGTGGGTTTTATCTCAGATATGTATGGGTGGTTCAACATTAAAAAATCAATTAAAGTAATTGTATTAGTCAGCCAAAGGGGTGCTGATGCAAAGTACCAGAAATCTCTTGGCCTTTATAAAGGGTATTTATTTGGGGTAGAAGCTTATAGTCACAAGGCCATAAAGCCTAAGTTACTTCCCTCACCAGTTTGTTGCCACGTATTGGAGCAAGATGGCTGTCAGTCTCTGCAAGGGTTCAGCCTTGCTCTTCCTCCTGAGGCTCCATAGTCCCAGTTCCTTCCAATTTCAGCTGTAGGCTAGCATAAGGCTCATCTCTCTCCCTGGGGCTCATTTCTTTCTGGGCTTTCTCAGCTGCTCAGGGCTCTGAATTCTTTAGCTGCAAATTATCAGATTAACAGCTTGGCTTTCTCTGCAGGGCTCCAACATCAAAACTCAACTCTCTGTGTTCTCCTTCTCCATGTTTTTTCTTCCCTCTCTTTGACTGAATATCCGTTTACCTAGCCCACAGCTGTAGGCTAGCTGTGGGTGGGGACTCAAACCAAGTCACCCTAATGACTTGGTCAAATAAAAGCCCTAATCTTGATTTAATAAAGTAAAAGTAAAACCTCTGAGTCTAATATAAACTAATATATCCAGAGGAACAGAACTGTTCACAAACACAATCTAATATCTATTCTTGGAATTCATAAACAATACCAAACTGCCACAATAATACATCACATTAACAAAACAAAGAGACAAAACACATGATCATCTAAATTGATGCAGAAAAGGCATTTGAAAAAATATCAAGCAACCTTTCTTGATAAAACCACTTAGATAAATAGTACTAGAGGGAACTTCCTCAACATAATAAAGGGCACATATGAAAAACCCACAGCTAACATACTCAGTGGAATAAGACTAAAAGCTTTCCCACTAAAGTCTGGAACAAAACAGGATGCACACTAACACTACTGTTATTAAACATTGTGCTGGAAGTTCTAGCCAGAACAGTTAGACAAGAAAAGGAAATAAAAGGTATCCAAATTGGAAAGGAAGAAGTAAAACTTTCACTCTTTCCAAATGACATGACCCTCTATATAGAAAGTCCCAACAAATCTACAACAAAGCTATGAGAGCTAATAAACAAATTCAGAGAAGTGCTGGGGAAGAAGATCAGCATGAAAAAATCAGTAGTGTTTTTATACACTAGTAAAAAGCCATCTGAGGAGGAAATCAAGAACAAATACCATTTATAATAACAACTAAAAAATCAACCAA
Organism: Tolypeutes matacus; assembly: GCA_026826555.1. Classification (NCBI taxonomy): domain Eukaryota; kingdom Metazoa; phylum Chordata; class Mammalia; order Cingulata; family Chlamyphoridae; genus Tolypeutes; species Tolypeutes matacus. Next base: position 6,445,660 of record JAKSZT010054515.1, read on the forward strand.
ATTCATGCTATGAAGCCAACATCACCTTCACCCTAATACCAAAACCAGATAAAATACCATGAAAAAAAGAAAGTTAGAGACCAATATCTAATGAATATAGATGCAAAAATCCACAACAAAATACTTGCAAACAGAATCCAAAAGCACATTAAAGGAATTATACACCACAATCAAGCAGGTTTTATCCCAGGTATGCAAATGTGGTTCAACACAAGAAAATCAATTAGTGTAATAAACCACATTGATAAGTTGAAGAAAAAAATCATATGATCCTCTACATTGATGTAGAAAAAGGCATTTTACAAAGTAGAGCACACTATCTTGATTAAAAAACACCCCAAAAGATAGGAGTAGAAGGAAATTTTCTCAATATGGTAAAATGCATATATGAAAAACCTACAGCTAGCATTGTACTCAACCATGAAAGACTGAAAGCTTTCTTGCTGAGATCAGGAAAAAGGCAAGGATGACTTTGCCACCATTATTATTAAATATTGTGCTAGAAGTTCTAGCTAGAGCAATTAGGTTAGACAAAGAAATAAAAGGTACCTAAATAGGAAAGAAGTAAAACTTTCATTATTCACTGATGACATGATTCTATATCTAGAAAATCCTGAAAAATCTACAACACAGTAACTAGAATTAATAGATGAGTTCAGCAAAGTGGTGGTATACAAGATTAATAAGCAAAAATCAATAAGGCTTCTATATTCTACTGATGTGCAATCTGAGGAGGAAATCAGGAAAAAATTCCATCTTTAGCAGTGACTGAAGTAATAAAATATTTAGGAATAAACTTAACCAAAGACATAAAGGACCTGTACTCAGAAAACTACAGAACATTGCTAAAAGAAACCAAGGAAGGCTTAAATTAATGGAAGGACATTCCATGTTCATGGATTGGAAGACTAAATATCATTAAAATGTCAATTCCACCCAAATTGATTTACAGATTCAACGCAATCCCAATTAAAATTCCAATGGCCTTTTTTGCCGAAATTGAAAAGCCAATAATCAAATTTATTTGGAAGATTAAGGGGTCCCAAATAGCCAAAACTGTACTAATTTTTAAAAAAGAATGAAATTGGAGGACTCTGTCTTCCTGACTTTAAAGCATATTACTTAGTTACAGTGGTAAAATCAGCATGGTACTGGCATAAGGACAGACAGATTGACCAATGGAACCGAATCAAGAACTCAGAAATCAGCCCTCACATCTATAGCCAAGTGATTTTTGACAAGGTTGTTAAGCCCACCCAGCTGGGCCAGAATGGTCTATTCAACAATTGGTGCTGGGAGAACTGGATAGCCATATTCAAAAGAAAGAAAGAAGACCCCTATTTCACACCTTATACAAAAAGTAACTCAAAATGGATCAAGGACTTAAATATAGAAACAACAACCATCAAACTTATAGAAGAAAATATAGGAAAACATCTTCAAGATCTTGTGGTAGGTGGTAGTTTCTTAAACCTTACACGCAAAGCACTAGCAACAAAGAAAAAAAAAGATAAATGGGACCCCCTTAAAATTAAACACTTTAGCACCTCAAAGGACTTTGTCAAAAGGTTGAAAAAGCAGCCAACTCAATGGGAGAAAATATTTGGTAACTGCATATCTGATAAGGGTTTAATATCTATGATATATAAGGAGATCATACAACTCAACAATAAAAAGACAAACTATCCTATTAAAAAATAGGCAAAAGACTTGAAAAGACAACTATCCAAAGAAGAAATGCAAATGGCAAAGAAACACATAAAAAAAATGTTCAACATCACTAACGATTAGGGGAATGCAAATCAAAACTATAAGATATCATTTCACAGCTATTAGACTGGCTGCAATTATAAAGTTGGAAAACTAAATGTTTGAGAGGATGTGGAGAGATAGGAACACTTATTCACTGTTGGTGGGAATGTAGAATGGTACAGCCACTGTGGAAGACTGTTTGGCAGTTCCTAAGGAAGTTGAACATAGATTTGCCATGTGACCCGGCAATATCACATTTGGTATATACCCAGAAGAACTTAGAGCAGTGATGTGAATAGACACCTGCACACTGATGCTCACAGCAGTGATATTGACAATTGCCCTCAGATGGAAACACCCCAGGTGTCTATCAACTGATGAATGGCTAAACAAATTGTGGTGCATACACATAATGGAATATTATGTAGCTGTAAGAATAAAGGAAGTTGAGAAACATATGACAATATGGATAAACCTGGAGGATATTATGCTGAGTAAAGCAAGCCAGACACAAAATTACAAATACTGTTTGTGCTATTATGAACTAAATATATTGTGTGAAATATAAACATATTATGTGAAATATGAATACAGGTAAAACTGCACACATAAGAATCATTTTCTTTGAAGTTGAACAAATGTAGGTTAATACTACAAAATGTTAATATCAGACCAAAAAAATTATACTAAGTGAAGGAGAACGGACATAGAGTACTACCTATTGTATGATTCTATTCATATAAAATGTAATTATAAATAAATTTATTAAGATGAAATTAGATTAGTGGTTATGTAGGGCTGGGGAAGGAATGCTAAAGGATGTGGAGTCTTTGTTTTTGGGGTAATGAAATTGTTATAAAAATTTTGAGATGATGAATGTACAACATTGTGATTATATTAAAAGTTATTGATTATACACTTTGGATAGATCATATAGTATGTGAATATATCTCAATAAAACTGCTTAAGAATCACATAAATAATTGTGCAAGAATAACCAGAATTAGCAACAATGTATAGCAGGGAAAACAGTGAGAGATTGATAGGTGAGAAATTTTCTTTGTCTGTTTTTGTTTTTGTTTATTATTATTATTATTGAAATAATGAAAATGCTCTAAAAATGATTGAAGTGATGAACACACAGCTTTGTGATTATACCAAATACCATTTATTATACACTTTGGATGAATTGTATTTTTATTAATATGTATCAACAAAATTGATTTGTTTTAAAATATATATTAGAGGCACATAAGGGCAGATTTGATTTGCTCAAAGCCAGAATTAGTGATTTTGAAGACAGAACATCTGAACTGGGAAAGACATAAGAACAGAAAGAGAAAAGAATGGAAAAAAATGATACAGGGTCTCAGGGAATTGAATGATGATGTGAAATGCAGAACCATACACATTATTAGTGTCTCAGAAGGAGAAGAGAATGGGAAAGGGGCAGAAAGAATATTTGAGGAAATAATGAAAAAACTTCCAAACCCTTATGAAAGACATAAATATCAATATCCAAGAAAGACAACACACCCCAAACAAAATAAATCCTAATAAACCTACTCTGAGACACCTACTATTAAGAATGACAAATATCAGAGATAAAGAGAGGATTCTGAAAGCTGCAAGAGAAAAGTAAAGCATCACATTCAAGGGGACCTCAATAAGATTAAATGCTGACCTCTCATAAGAAACCATGGAGGCAAGAAGAAAGTGGTAAGATGAATTTAAAGTACTGAAAGAGAAAAATTGGGAGCCAAAAATTCTGTATCTGGCAAAACTGTACTTCAAAAATGAGGGTGAGTTCAATGTCTTCACAGCCAAACAAAAATTGATAGAATATGTTACCAAAAGACCAGAATTACAAGAAATGCTAAAGGGAGTGCTACAGCCTGAAAGGGAAAATAAGGGTGATGGACTTGGAGAAGAGTGTAGAAATGAAGATTAGAAAGAAGGGCAAATTAAAAGGTTAAAAGACAAAAGCAGTAAAATATGACAACAGAAAGCCAAAGGATAAAATGGATGAAATAAGTAATTCCTTTATAGTAATAACATTGAATGTTAATGGCTTGAACTCCCTAATCAAAAGACATAGATTGTTAGAATGGATTAAAAAATATGAACCATTTATTTACAAGAGACTCACCTCAGATGTACGGACACAACCAAGTTAAAAGTGAAAGATTGGAAAAAGATATTCCATGCAAATAGTATCCAAAAACAAGCTTGAGTAACAATATTAATCAGACAAAAAGATTTTAAATGCGTAACTGTTGTAAGGGATGAAGAAGTCATTATATATTAATAAAAGGGCCAATTCACCAAGAAGAAATACCTAACTAAGAAAGGTAAAAAAAAAAAATAAGATGGGTCAATATTGCATATATGACTATTTTTACAAAATATCAATACAAATAATCTAGAGAGACAGAAACATAATAGCAGCTGTTTATGTCAGGAGAAGCATAGAAAGATAGAGGGGTGATAAGGTTTTTTGGTTGTTGTTTGTTAGTTTATTGTTATTATTATATTATTGGAACAATGAAAATTCTCTAAAAATGAAGTGATGAATGCACAACCATGTGATTATACCAAATACCACTGATTATACATATTATCTGTGTATCAGTGTAGCAGTTTGATATTGTTTATGAATTCCAAAAATAGATATTGGATTATCTTTGTAAACTTGTCTATCTGAGGTTTCACATTTACTTGATTAAATTATGATTAGGGCTTTGATTGGGCCACTTGTGTAGAACATTGAATCCCCACCCTTTGGTGGATGGAGACTCACAGAGAAAAGACTTGATAAAGGACAGAGTTGAGAGTTTTTGAGCTGGAGCCCTGAGAAGTAAACATGCAGGAGAAGAACACAGAGAAGCAGATACATGAGGAAACAGAGAAGGCACCATTATACACGGTTTAGACCTTGGGAAGAGAGACAAGCCATTTGCCTGATAGTTGCAGCTGAAGAATCCAGAGCCCTAAACAGCTGAGCCCAGAGAGAAATGAGCCCTGGGAGAGGGATGAGACTTGTGCCAGACTACAGCTGATATTGGAAGAAACTTGGACCACAAGCCTTCAGAGGAAGAGGGAGGCTGAACCCTTGCAGGTATCCACAGCCATCTTGCTCCAACATGTGGCAGCAGACTTTGGTGACGGAAGTAACTTATGCCTTATGGTCTGGTAACTCTAAGCTTCTACCCCAAATAAATACCCTTTAGAAAAGCCAACAGATTTCTGATACTTTGCATCAGCACTTCTTTGGCCGACTAATACAATCAGTAAATTGATTTGTTAAAAAAAATCTAACCCATTTTAAGGTATCTTCTTTGAGAAGATTTAGCAAAACAGGAGGAATCTTCAGGATCTTGTGTTAGGCAATGGTTTTGTAGACATTATACCCTAAGCACAAGCTACAGAAGAAAAATAATAGATAAATGCAACCTCATCAAAATTAAAATGTTTTGTGCATCAAAGTACTTTACAATAAGAATTAAAAGACAACTTACTCTTTTGGAGAAAATATTTGGAAACCACATATCTGAAAGGATTTAATACCCAAAATATTGATAAAGAAATCCTACAAGTATACAATAAAAAGATAAACAACCCAATTAAAAATGACCAAAGAGGGAAGCGGCTGTGGCTCAATCAGTAGGGCTCCCGTTTACCATATGGGAGGCCCCGGGTTCGGTTCCCGGGGCTTCCTGGTGAAGGCAAGCCCGCCCGCACAGCATGGTTAGCTGACTCCAGCGAGCACAAGCAGCAAGGGGGGGATAAATGAATAAATAAATAAAATCTTTAAAAAAAATGACCAAAGAATTGATTAGACATTCCTCTAAAGAGATTATTCAAATGGCTTAAAAAGCATATGAAAAGATGCTTAGCATCATTAGCTATTAGGGAAATGCACATCAAAACCACAAGGCAATATCATTTCATACACTCTGGAATAGTTATCATAAAATAGAAAATTACAAATGTTAGAGAGGATGTGGAGAAATAGGAACACTCATCTATTTCTGGTCGGAATGTAAAATGGTATAGCCGGACAGTTTGGCAGTGCCTCAGAGAGCAACATCATAGAACTATCATATGCCCAGCAATCCCACTACTATATATATATATCTAAAAATTTGAAAGTAGGGACTCAAACAGTTATTTGCACACCAATGTTCATAGCAGCATTATTCATAATTGCTAAAAAATAAAGGAAACTCAAGTGTCCATCAACTGATGGATAGATAAATAAAATGTGGTATATAGACACTGTGATGGTTAGGCTAATGTATTGTCCAAGTATTTTGTCAAGTAAGCACTGGGATAATTGTAATACAAGGACATTTATGGACTTAAGTCATCTGGGAGTTTACTGCATAGATGGCTGATTACATCTGTGATCAACCAGGGAGATTGCTGTCAGCAATGAGTGACATTTTATCCACTCAGTTGAATGCCTAAAAAGGGGAAGTGATTTCAGGATTCAGAGAGAATTTCCCAGCTGATATTTTGACAGCCAATGTCTCCCAGAAACTCATCAAGGACCTTCATTGGAATTTCATCAGAGTCCCTGGTTTGCAGCCTACCTGTGGAATCTGGACTTGTGCATGCCCACAGTCACGTGAGAGAATTTTATAAAATCTTATACTATTTACAGATATCTCCTGTTGATTCTGTTTCCCTAGAGAACCTTGACTAATACAGCTTGGTACCAGGAGTGGTACTTGAAGAACATAATCTTAAACATGGGATGTATGAAGTAGTTTTGGGAGTTTTGCTATTGGCTCTCTCCTCTATTTAGACTCAAGGCGACTAATGACTCCTTTTCCGATAATCATGAGGCCACTAATAATCCATGGTGTGATCTGGGAATAGAGATACTCAAAATCTCATCACTGGATTCCCCTACTTCCATGCTTATAAGAAGCAAGGATCTGGGTGAGAGTGTTTTCAATACCTTAACAGAGTTTTGTGGAGTAAAAAGTTATAATGATGTTGGCTGACTCCTCCTAGATACACTGGATACAGTTACAAAAGACAGAGATGAGCTAAAGGCTTAAAATTTGCACTTTAAATGTCATAACAATGATGCCAAAGTTTCTATGTGTGCTCTGAAAGAAAATCTTGTTTCCTGCAGCCAAGGCTTGAGATATCTGAGAATCAGACCCAGACTCTCAATGTAGAAGTAGAAGAGTTACTAAGGAAACTCAATTGCACAGGGTATCTGTGGTTAAAGTGAAGGCATTGATTGGAAAGGGCTGGAACCCAATTGGGATGGAGATATATGGGATGATGATAATATTGGTAGGACATTTGAACCCTAAATTCTCCTGAGACTTTACCAGATAAACCTGTGATGCCCCCCCACCACCACCCCAACTCCCTCTGTGAAGACCACACCTTGTCAGTCTTGCATCACCCAGCCTCCAGCCTGCCCTGGGGAGTCTGGACCTCCTCCCAGACCTGAGGCAGGTACCAGCCAAACTCCTGCATGCACTACCCAAACTCCACCCTGCCCTGAGGAGCCTGCCTGAAAAGATTAATCCTGTCTCACCAGAAGAAAATGGAAAGGAATGCCTTGAGGTCAGTAGCTCACAAGACATTTCTATTCCTTCTCCTTACCCAACACCCCTCTTCTCTTTGAGACCTATTACTAGACTAAAATCACAACAAGTCCCCAAAGGTGAAATACAAAGTGTGATGCATGAGGAAGTATGTTATGCTATGAAAGAACTGCATAAGCTTCCCAACTTATATGGGCAGAAATCAGGGTAATATGTTTAGGAATGGATACTAAGGGTATGGGATAATGGTGGAAGGAATATAAAGTTGGATCATGCTGAATTTATTGATATGGGCCCACTAAGCAGAAATTCTGGATTCAATGATGTAGCTCAAGGGGTTAAAAAGGGCTCTAACAGTTTGCTTGGGTGGATGACTGAAACATGGACCAAAAGATTGCCTAGTATGTCTGAGGTTGAGAAGTCTGATTTGTCCTGGTATACAGTAGAAGAGGGAATTTAAAGCCTAAGAGAGATTGGAATGCTAGATGAATTTACCATTTAAGACCTGCCCACCCACCCCAGGTATGTCAAGAGGACAGACCTTTAACAAGGACTGTGAAGAATAAATTTATAAGACTAACTCCATCTTCCCTGAAGATCTTGTGGTTGCTCTTTTCTGTAGTCCAGATATTACTGTAGGGAGGGCTGTAATTGAATTAGAATCCTTAAACCTTATGGGGATGATTGGATATCAGTCCAGTAAATGTCAAGTATCGGCAGTTAATCGCCAAAACAAGGTGGGCATGGGTACCGCAATGAAAGGCAGATTCAAAGCAGCACTCAAAATAGTCTGAGTACCACAGAATAATGGTACTGGCTAATACATCATGGAGTACCTAGAAGTGAAATAGATGGACAGTCTACTAAATTTCTTCTGGATCTGTATAAGCAGAAAAATTCTAGGTCTAGGGAACAAAACCCTAACTCAAATTGCAGATGCAGAGAATCACAACCCCTTAACCAATTCCCATACTTGAGAGTGTTTACCAACCCAAAGCCCCTTGAAGGAGGAGAAGGCCAGGTCCCCTTGGGGAAGGATCCTGTTAAACTGCCAAAAATTTATTCTGTTAATCTTCCCCAAGGCAACCCACAGCCTTTTACCAGAGTAACTGTGCACTGGGGAAAAGGAAATGACCAGACATTTTGGGGATTACTAGACACTGGCTCAGAAGTGACATTAATTCCAGGAGACCCAAAAGTCACTGTGGTCCACCAGTCAGAATAGGGGCTTATGGAAATCAAGTGATTGATGGAGTTTCAGCTTAGGTCCATCTCACAGTGGGTCCAGTGGGTCCCTGGACCCATTCTGTGGTTATTTCCCCAGTTCCAGAATACATAATTGGAATAGACATACTCAGTAACTGGCAAAATCCCCACATTGGATCCCTGTCTTGTGGAGTGAGGGCTATTATGGTAAGAAAGGCCAAGTAGAAGCAACTAGAACTGCACCTGCCTAGCAAAATAGTAAATCAAAAGCAATCCTGGATTCCTGGAGGGATTGCTAAGATTAGTGCCACCTTCAAGGATCTGAAGGATGCAGGGTGGTGATTCCCACCACATCCCCATTCAATTCTCCTATTTGGTCTGTACAGAAAACATATGGATCTTGGAGAATGACAGTAGATTATCGTATACTTAACCAGGAGCTGTTGTCCCAGAGGTGGTATCAATGCTTGAGCAAATCAACACATAGCCTGGTACCTGGTATGTAGCCATTAATAAGGACCACCAGAAACAGTTTTCTTTCAGCAGGCAAGACCAGCAGTATACCTTCACTGTCCTGCCTCAGGGGTATATCAACTCTTCAGCCCTATGTCATAATGTTGTCCACAGGGGGCTTGATCATATCTCCCTCCCACAAGACATCACACTGGTCCATTTTATTGATGAAATCATGTTGATAGGACCTAGTGAGCAAGAAGTAGCAAGGGCTCTAGACTTATTGGTCAGACATTTGTGTGAGAGAGGATGGGAGATAAATCCAAGAAAAATACAGAGGCCTTCTACCTCGGTGAAATTTCTAGGTGTCCAGTGGTGTGGGGCATGTTGAGACATCCCTTCTAAAGTGAAGGATAAGCTGTTGCATCTGGCCCTCCCCATACAACCAAAGAAGAGGCACAATGCCTAGTTGGTCTCTTTGGATTTTGGAGACATCACATTTCTTATTTGATGTGCTACTTTTGCCCATTTACTGAGTCACCAGGAGAGCTGCTCGTTTTGATTGGGGACCTGAACAAGAGGATGTTCTGTTTCAGGTCTAGGCTGCTTTGCAAGCTGCACTACCACTTGGGCCATAAGATCCAGCAGATCCAAAAGTGCTGGAAGTTTCATTGGCAAATAGAATTGCTGTCTGGAGACTTTGGCAGGCCGCTATAGCAGAATCACAATGCAAACTCTTAGGATTTTGGAACAAAGCCCTATCATCCTCTGCAGATAACTACTCTCCTTTTGAGAAACAGCTTTTGTTCTGCTACTGGGCCTTAGTAGAGACTGAATGCTTAACCATGGGCCATCAAGTTACTATGAGACCTGAGTTGCCTGTCATGAGCTGGGTATTGTCTGATCCACCAAACCATAAATTTGGGCATGCACAGCAGCACTCCATAATACAGTGGAAGTAGTATATATGAGATAGGGCTCGAGTGGGTCCTGACGGTACAAGTATGTTACATGAGGAAGTAGCCCAAATGCCCACGTCACCACCCTGCCATGTTACCTTCTCTTTCCCAGCCCACAACTTTGGCCTCCTGGGGAGTCCCTTACAATCAGTTGACTGAAGAAGAGAAAACTCAGGCCTGGTTTACAGATGGTTCTGCACGATATGCAGGTACCACCCAAAAGTGGACAGCTGTGGCACTGCAGCCCTTTTCTGGGACATCCCTGAAGGACAGTGGTGAAGACAAATCCTCTCAGTTGGCAGAACTTTGAGCAATGCACCTGGTTGTTCAATTTGCTTGGAAGAAGAAATAGCCAGAGGTGCATTTGTACACTGATTCATGGGTTGTTGCCAATGATTTGGCTGGATGGTCAGGGACTTGGAAAGAACATGATTGGAAAATTAGTGACAAACAGGTCTGGGGAAGAGGTATGGTGGATAGACCTTTCTGAGTGGGCAAAAAACATGAAAATATTTGTGTAGCACATGAATGCTCACAAGAGGGTGACTTCAGCAGAGGAAGATTTTAATACCCAAGTGGATAAGATGATGCCCTGTGTGGCTAATACTCAGCCTCTTTCCCCAGCCACTCCTGTCACTGCCAATTGGACTCATAAACAAAGTGGCCTTGGAGATAGGGATGGAGGTTATGCATGGACTCAGCAACATGGACTTCCCCTAACTAAGGCTGATTTGGCTACAGCCACTGCTGAGTGCCCAATCTGCCAGCAGCAGAGACCCACACTTAACCCCCGATATGGTAACATTCCCTGAGATGTTCAGCCTGCTACCTGGTGGCAGGTTGATTATATTGGACTACTACCACCCTGGAAGGGGAAGTGATTTGTTTTAACTGGAATAGCCACATACTCCACATAGGGGTTTGCATTTCCTGCCCACAATGCTTCTTCCATAACTGCCATCTGTGGACTTACTGAATGTCTTATCTACTGCCATGGCATTCCACACAGCATTGCTTTTGATCAAAGAACCCATTTCACAGCAAATGATGTATGGGAATGGGCACATGCCCATGGAATTCACTGGTCTTACCATGTTCCCCTTCATCCTGAAGCAGCTGCGTTGTTAAAACTGTGGAATACCCTTTTGAAGACTCAATTATGGGGCCAAATAGTGACAATACCTTGCAGGGCTGGGGCAATGTTCTCCAGGAGGCTGTGTCTGCTCTAAATCAGTGTCTAATCTGTGGTGCTGTTTTTCTCATAGCCAGGATTCATGGGCCCAGGAATCATGGGGTGGGAATGAGAGTGGCACCACTTACTATTACCCCTAGTGACCCACTAGAAAAATCATTGCTTCCTGTCCTTGCAACCTTAAGCTCTCCTGGTCTACAGGCTTTAGTTTCAAAAGGAGAAATGCTCCCACCTGGAAACACAATGATCCCATTGAACTGGAAGTTTAGACTGCCACCTGGTCACTTTGGGCTCCTTTTACCTCTGAATCAACAGGCAAAGAAGGGAATATATGTACTGGCTGGGGTAATTGATCTGACTACCAAGGGGAAATAGGACTGCATCTACATAATGGGGGTAAAACCTGGAATACAGGAGATCCTCTAGGGCATCTCCTAATACTGCCATGCCCCGTGATTAAAGTCAATGGAAAATTGCAACAACCCAATCCAAATAGGATTATCAATGGCCCAGAATCTTCAAGAATGAAACTTTGGTTCACCCCACCAGGCAAAGAACCACGGCCAGCTGAAGTGCTTACTGAGGGTAACGGAAACATGGAATGGATAGTGGAAGAAAGTGGTGATAAATATGAACTTTGACCAAGTGACCACAACAACGAGGACTGTAATAGTCATGAATCTTTCTTCTTTGTTATGTTATGGGTATGATTGTATATGTACATAAAACGAATGTCTTTGTTTTATTCCCTAAACTTTTCCCTTATTATATGATAAGTTGTATTAGTTTCATGTTATAATATTTAAGGATGTCAAGTTTAAGAGTGAATATTACCCAAGGACTTTCACCCGATTCTGTAGGGAAGTAATGCATTTCTGGTTGTACGCAGGACTGTTGAATATTGTTAGGTAGAAATATATATGTATATATGTATGTCTGTTATTGTTTTTACTTAGAGACTAAATATGGTTTAAGGTAATGTGTATGGTTGCCAAGTTGACAAGGGCTGAACTGTGATGGTTAGGTTAATGTGTCAACTTCTCCAGGTAACTGTGCTTAGTTGTATGGTCAGGTAAGCACTGGGCTAATTGTAATACAAGGACATTTATGGACTTTAGTCAGTGGTGAGTTTACTGAATAAATAGCTCATTACATATATGATCAACCAGGGAGACTGCTGTCAGCAATGAGTGATGTTTTATAGGATCAGTTGAATGCTGTAAAAGGGGAAGTGATTTCAGCATTCAAAGAGAATTTCCCACCTCATCTTTGGACAGCCAACATCTCATCAAGGACCTTCACTGGACTTTCATCGGAGGCCCTGGTTTGCAGCCTGCCTATGGAATCTGGACTTTTGCATCTCCATGGTCACTTGAGAGAATAAAATCTCATATTATTTACAAATATCTCCTGTTGATCCTGTTTCCCTAAAGAATCCTGACTAAGACACACAAAATGCAATATTATTCAACTTTAAAAAGTAATGAAGTTCTGATTTGTGTGACAATATGGATGAACTCTGAAGATATTATGTTGAATGAAATAAGCCAACACAAAAGGACAAATGTGGCATGATCTCATTGCTATGAAATAATTAGGATAAGTAAACTCATAGAGTTAGATTCTAGAATATGGTTACCAGGGTCTAGGTTGGGGATAGGGAGTGAGAATGAATGATTAATTTATACAGATTTTCTATTTGGGTTGATTGTAAAGTTTTGAAAATGTATAGTGATAATCATTGTAAGATTAATTAACAGCATTGGATTATATATGTCAGTGTGGTTAAAAGGAGGAATTTTAGTTTGTATATATGTTATTGAATAAAAATTAAAATATAAAATACGGGACTAAACAACACACCCTACTGTAAATGATTGACTACATAGCTAATAATACAATTATAAACATGTTATTTCATGAATTATAATAAATGAACCACAGTAAAGCAATGTGTTAATAATAGGGTGATATATTGGAAAGAAATACAAGCTACAGACTATAGTTAATACTACAAATATAACATTCATTCATCAACTGTAACAAAGTTACCACACTAATGTAAAGTGTTAACAACAGGAGCATGTACATGGGAATCCTGCAATATTTATATGATTTTTCTGTATAACTGTAATTTTTCTAATTAAAAAAAAATTATTTTAGCAAAAAATAGATGAAGGAGGGGACATTACTACTGATCTTCCAGAAATAAAAAAAAATTTATAAAGGAATCTTATGAACACCTGCATGCCAATAAATTATACAAACTAGATGATGTGGACACATTCCTAGAAAGATGTAAAACATGGAAACCATTCAAGAAGAAATAGAAAACCTGAATAGAACTATAATAAGTAAGGAGACAATATATTAGTAATTTTTAAAATTTCCACAAAGAAAAGCACAGGACCAGATGATTTCATCGATTCATTCTTCTCAAAATTAGAAGAGAAAGGAAAACTTCAGAACTCATTCTGTGTGGCCAGTATTACCTTGATGCCAAAATCTGACAAATATTCACAAGAAAAGTAAAACACAGTCCAAAATGGCAAACCAAATCCAGTAACATAAAAGGATTATATACCATGACAAAGTGAGATTTATCCCAATATTAAACAAATCAACTAATATAATACACCATATAATAAAGTATAAAACCTACATTATCATCTCAATAAATGCAGAAGAGCGTTTGATGAAATCTAACACTCTTTCTTGATAAAAACACTGAACAAACTGGGGATAGAAGGGAACTTCCACAACCTGACAAAAGATGTCTACAAAAAACCTACAGCTAACATACTTATCCATAAATGTCCAAAACTGGAAACAACCTAACTGTCCATCAACAGAAGAATGGATAAAGTATAGTTTATTCTACAATGCAATACTACTCAGCGATTAAAAGAAATAATCTATTGGTATACACAATATTACGAATCTCTAAAACATTACATAGAGTGAAAGAATTGACAGGCAAAACTAAAATTTGGTTTCTTCTGTGAGTTTAGGAAAATTTACTATAAAGAAGGATAGGGAAACTGTCCAGGTAATGCAAACTTTCTATATTTTGTTTTGGGTTGTGGTTACATGCATGTATACAATTTTCAAAACTTGTTAAAGTCAACTATTAAAGTATTCTTATTTTATTTTATGTAAATTGTATTCAATATAAATTTTATGACTAAAAGTTCATAAAATAATTATTGATTTTAGGTCAAAATTCCTATTATTATAAATGTTAATAAATTTAAAAGCATTGAACTTAAGTATTTTCAAAGTAAAGGACACTAAGATATGTTTCCAAAGCAAGTATTTATACATTGAACATGTATTTAAAAGAAAGTAACTCAGAAAGTTTGCAAAGTAGAAAGAGGAATGTCACAAATTTTTGGCTAATGTAAACAGAAAGACAAAGATGAAGGTTATAAAGGTTTGTTGTTTATTTGTTTGCTTTGTTATTTGGTATTTTGGTAAAAAAACAAAATGATGGTAGAGGAAGGAAAACTACATATTTTTATAAAGTAGAAATTAATAAATTGGAAAGGCAGGAACACTAGAATTAAGAAATTATTGTAAATGATAGACTACAAAAATTAAATCAAGAGTGTGGAAATACTCAAAGATTAAAGGAAATTAATTGGCTTTTGAGACATAATTTCACAGAAAGCAATACAAATATATTTGAAAATATGGATGAAGTGGAAAATCTTTAGTTATATGTGTTATTAAAATCAATTTAAGAAGATTTATAAAATCTTAAATAGATAAACTTTCATTACACATAAATTGAGAATGTTGAAAAAGTGTTCTCCTCTAAAATGCTATACTTACCTGCTTTCACAAGTGAAATATTTCAACTTCATGCAACAAATATTTCTGGTCCCATTTAATTCCAAAATAACACACACAAAAGTGCACTAATTCCATTCACAAAGCCATCATAAAAAGAATTTTTTTATGGATGTCAAATGCTGTTTTGGACAAAAAGTAGAGTTTCTAAAATACTTTGAGGTTCCAAGTCTCCATCTATTAAAGCAGAGAGTTCATATTTTTAAAAAAATTATGGAGATTTTTTTTTTTTTTTTTTTTTTTATTTATTCATTTATCCCCCCCTTGCTGCTTGTGCTCGCTGGGTCAGCTAACCACACCGTGCGGGCGGGCTTGCCTTCACCAGGAGGCCCCGGGAACCGAACCCGGGGCCTCCCATATGGTAAACAGGAGCCCTACTGATTGAGCCACAGCCGCTTCCCGGAGACTTTTTTTTAACACTATTGAATCAGTTTACCTTGAAGGAAAACAGCTAATCAGAAGTAAGTTAGTCTTGCATGATCTGAGTGATGCATTTTGTGCAAAACTATGAAATGCTTTATGAATTTGCATGTCATCCTTGAGCAGGGGCCATGCTAATCTTCTCCATATGCTTCCAATTTTAGAATATGTGCTGACAATTCAAGCATGCTCTTCAAATTCTTAACCACACTGCTTCTACAGTGTTTTTGATATTTCTGGTTGGCCAAGACTTTGAGGTTAAGCCCCAGGCCTTCTGCCTAGCTGGTCCCACACCCTGAGCCTATTCATGTGACTGTTTTCCACCTCAGCTATGTTTTTAATGGTTATGGGTTGAATTTCTGCCACTAGGAAATAAAGGGGATGTTAACATAAATAAATCCCTTCTACTTTTTGCCCTCTGTGGACTACTCAAATTGCAGTTTCTTCTGCATGGCCCGAGAACACACCTCCTGAGCTACTGCCATGTCTCTCCATGCCTTGTAGTGAAGTGGTAGTGAACAAGAACCACCACAAAGCATCTGTTGTGCCTCATTCACTCTCTTTCCCTTACTGGCATTGGATTTATACCTCACAAGTAAAGAGTCAGCACTTTAATACTTGCATCAGACTCTGCTATGTAGAAATTCTGGGCTAAGAAAACGACCTAATAAAGAAAAGGTTAAAAAAATTATAAAAATCAGTGACCAAGATCAA
This sequence comes from Tolypeutes matacus, assembly GCA_026826555.1. NCBI lineage: Eukaryota > Metazoa > Chordata > Mammalia > Cingulata > Chlamyphoridae > Tolypeutes > Tolypeutes matacus. Next base: position 6,461,781 of record JAKSZT010054515.1, read on the forward strand.
TTATGAAAAGTAAGCAAAAAGTTTACAATAAATACCAGTAAATAGAATCTCTGATCATTAAAACAGTACACAGAACAAATCAAAGACAATTTAGCATTAAGGTATATATTTATGTAAACCTATACATTAATATTTACATAGAGAAACAATTTTAAATCATCATTGGCTCTGGATCAAAGGTGAAATATAAGCAAAAGCCTTTATCTTGTTTTATTTTAAAGGACTTGATACCTTCCTATAATAATCAAGTACAAAAAGGAGGAAAAGGAGAAGGAGAAGAGAGATATGTTTTGTAACTGATAATATTTACATTACTTCAAGGTATTTCCCAATGAAATAATAAGCCAAAAAAAAAGAGAAATTATAAATTCTATAAAGAAAAAGGCAAAGTTATTGTATTTCCTGAGGATATGTTTTTTTCTTCATTTGGAAGACCCAATAGACTCAAAATGTATTAACTATAAGGTAGCTTGATAATTTTGCAGGAGGTGAAACTAACACAGTAGTATTTTTACATAAATTCAACAACAATCTGGAAAATACAATGGAAAAAAGGAGCACTATATCACAGGAACAGCAAGAAAAACATAAAATATCTAGGAAAAATTTTTTTTTAAATATCTAGGAATAAACTACACAAGACGTATATGGTATTTACATGAAGAAATTATTAAAACATAACCAGAGAGCATAAAAGAAGACTTAAATAGAAAAATAGTCCGTGATCTTGGACTCACAACTTTAAAGTTATCATTCTAAACATTCACAAAGTTATAGAAAAGAAAATATTATCTGGGATTAACCATTTGATCCATGGTTTAGAAGTGGAAATCCAAAACAACAATGATACTTACTATATGCTAAAGTGGCCATTGTAATCATTGTAGGAAATGAAAATACTTAAGTATAAGATATTGGGACAGCTAGCTATTTGAAAAATAAATGAAATTGGATCTCCACCACATTCCTTAGAGTAAAATAAATTTGGACTACATCAAATTTCTATATATTATACATAAAGTGATAGGAAGAAGTAAATGGACGAAGAATATCACAGATAGCTCTTTGAAGAATTAACTCAATGTCAAATACCTGTGGAAAGATACTCATTCTCACTCATTGCTTAGGGAGAAGTAGTGGCTCTGCCCTTAAAAGCTGGTCCTCATTCATTTCATGGCAGTAAACTAGAGAGAGATCCTATTGAGCTCTTACTTCAGTAATTCCCTTAGGTCTAAGATCCAATCTTTTTGGATGCTTTTGATTGAAAAAAAGAAAAGAAGCCTGATTCAGACATTGGTTTTATAAATGATTTTGCTGGGAACATATTCTCTCGGAAATATGGGTATAAAAATAGTTATTAGGCTAAGATGTGAAAAGCGGTGTGCTCTGCATTGCATTTACTAAATTAGAAGCCATGTGTAGTGGGACACAGCTAATTTAGACACCACATCACCGGTGAGCATGTGTTCACAAAAGAAAAACTCGGTTGGGAAAATTTGGACTTATCCTTCTTTAACAGCAAATAAATAATGTGAAAACCATAGGGAAGTTTTCCTGAAGGCAATAAAAAGTTAAGTATTTAAATGAAGAGAAAAATAAGATGAAAATCTGGAAATTCTTATCTTAGTACTAAGAGTAATTCCAGGGCCTTTCCAAGCTGAGAGATTTTTTTTTTTTTTTTTTTTTTTTACTGCTTCTAGCCTTAGAGCTGAAAGCATCTAAATCAAAATTCAGAAATACGTTGCATGAGATGTATCATCATTTGAATTCACATGCTTACCGTCTCTTACATGAAAATTAGGGTGCTAATTTCTAAAGAATTAAAAAATATTGAACAGCAATATCTGAGTCTTAGAGACCCTCAGACCCTTACGTTAGTAATTACTCATTATGTTCCACACTTACTCTCTCTGGCCTAGGAAAGCTGTTGCTCTGTGGAAGCCATTATTCAAACTCAACCTTACTGGGAATTGGTGGGGGCTACAGAATGAGAATAAAACAATTTTTGGAGTAAATTTGGAATATGTCATTAGTTCAGGTTGAATTACTCAAGAATGATACATCCACAAAACATTCATTCAATAACTCCCTTAGGGAGTTAGCCATTAGAATAAGATTCATTGATTAACTTGATGTTAATTTATAATAAATGGTACATAAAGGCCTGATGTTTCTTGGTATACTATAGATGAAAGAATGGACAAAGTGTGGGATGTCTGTATTAAAAGGCTGAATAATACAGGTGTGTACAGCATATCTAATCTCTCATTACGTCCCAGGATCAGGGGATCAGGGGATTTCTCCAGGACTCTTGCCAGAGAATAACTGTTCTCTAAAAAAGTACAAATGCTAAAGACAAGGTTTGGTTTCCTGATTTCACCAGCACTAGAAAAACTCAGCTCCTCTAACTACAGAGGTGATGATACACATTAAAATATGCCACTGTGACTCTGTACTTGAACATTGAACATTTACTTCAAACCACAGGAATGGGTCTGAGCTGAAAAACTGGATGCTGTTGTCCAAGGAAGAGATCATGTGGCCCCAACCTAGGAAAAGTTATAAAGCCTGAACATCCTGCTTTTCCTTTCATTATATAGACTAATAAATTCATTTTAGCTTAAGTTAGGTTTTTTCCTGGCTTTCTTTCAAAAAGTACTTCGATACATTAATTTAAAAATAATCACTATGCTTTTGTCCCAGTAGAATTCAGTTAAAAAAAACTACAAACACCTAAACCTATGCTGAAAAATATGTACTATCTGCCTTTCTGTAATTGTGTCCATTTTAACTTTATGAAAAGCTGCATGCAGTAAATGTGTCTGCCTAAATGATCTCTGCCTTTTAATTCTACAATACCGTTGAGTGGTAGCATTCCATTTACCTTCTGTCATAGCATTGCCAATGTGACAAGAGAAAAATACCTTAACTATTTAGACACATAAATGGTAGTTTAATCACTCTTAGGTGTCTCTGGAAAGAATGAATGCTTTTAATTTAGTATCTTGGAAAAAAACAATACATCCTACATTTTACCTTAATTTAAGTCAAAAGCAAACTTCATATAAACAACACATTAAAGAACAAAATTTAATCCAATGGCAAAGTATACCCTGACACCAAGCTCTAAGGAGGATAACTTGGATGAGCTACATAAGGCTAAATATAATGTTTAACGACAGGACCAGCGATTCAAATTTTTCATGTTTAAAAATGGGTAGATATTTGATCCCCTATATTTTTCTCAGTTTCTTCATTTGTAAAATTGTCTTGTTTACTTCACAAAGTGTTCTTAAAATTGAAATAATAATGGAGAAGCACTTCCTGAATGGCAGATTAAGGACCACAAGAAACGGCCCCTCCATAAAAGCAAGCAAAACACTGTAAAAAATTGTAAGGAACTCTGGAAATTAACCAATGATGTGTAAAAATCTCAGAAGCATTTATTCAAGAAAAAAATGGCTGAATCTCAGGAAAATGGCTGAATCTCAGGAATAGTAGTATGTTTTGGGATTTTTTTTTAAACTTGTTCTATTTCCATTCTACTTTCCCAAATTCCATGGTTGCCTTGAAAATCAACAGCCTCAAAACCATGGTATCTGGAAAAGTCAGCTAGCAGTCATTGGAGGAATTGGAATAGGTCGGAACCTTCCAAAAAGCCCATCACCAAAGAATTATCACTATTTGATCCTCTAGTCAAATCTAGTAGCAGCCGGACAACCCCATTCTCAAGGCTTGTCTTTTTCTTAGTTGACTGAGTTCTTTCTGTGCAAAAAGCCCTATCGTTAAGGTAATTTTCAAAACCAGAGGCAATTCTTTAACATCACAACTGCCTCAGTTGACAAAAGCAATTGGAATAACAGGAAGCTGAATTAAAACAAAACAAAACAATCAAAACAGAACCAAACCTTAATAAATAAATACTAAATAATAAATAAAAGAATAAAGCCTTAAAAGGAAAAACTGGGAAGGCAATGTCCATAGGGAGTTTTGAAAAGCTCAGCCATATTTTCAGGAATCTACAAGGCCAAGCACACATGCATGGCTGTGAGCTTGCCCTGAAAAGATTTGAGGAAGCTCTATTATCTGACCTCTGGCTGATCTTGACCATCTGTGCAAGCAAAAAGTGAAGCTAAAGGCAAAGATGTAAACTGCCTGCCAGAGCAATGAGGACAATCTTCAAAACACACACAGAGCTGCTCACCAAGGTTGGGAGACTTACTGGGTCAAGATTATTAGGGAAATATTTGTCAATGAATAGCTGGCCACTAGTCTAACTGAGGAGAGACCTCAGTGACCACACAAGACAAGAAATACAGACTTTATAGAATTGGTGCAGCAAAGTCATTAATTAAACAATTAACAACAATTACAATAAGAGGAATGAGAATCTGACTTCCAGAGTTGTCACATCATAGTATTTAAAACATCCCATTTTCAACCAAAAATTATGAGGCATGCAAGAAACAGTGTGGCCTATGTACAACAAAATGTAGTGAATAGAAATTATCCCAGAGAAAGCCCTGACACTGCACTTATAGACAAAGGCTTTAAACAAACAATTATAAATATGTTCAAAGGACAAAAGGAAAAGATATGTAAAGAATTAAGGAAAAATGAGGAAGTTATCTTGAAAAGTAGAGAATGTCAAGAAAGATATCTTTTAATTGACAAAATGGAAATTCTGGAGTTAAAAATACAAAAACTGAAGTAAGAAATTTATTAGAGGGGCTCAATAACAGATTCGAACTGGCATGGCAAAAGAAAGAATCAGTAAACTTGAAGATAGAATGGTTGAGATTATCCAGGCTGAGGAACAGAAAGAACAAAAAAACACCTCACTGAACAGTATCAGTATGACATTCTTCTCCAGTGAACATCATTATTTTATTCTACCATAAAATGGACCATGGAGCCATGCATCAGTACATTTAAAATTACTGAAGTCATTCAAAGTATGTTCTGTGAAGCACAATGAAATGAAATTAGAAATAAATAACAGAAAGAATTTTGGGAAATATACAATTATGTGGAATTTAAACAACACTTCTAAACAATCATTGGGTCAAAGAAGACATCACAGCGAAATGAGAAAAATGCATTTTGGAAGAATAAAAATGGAAGCACAATTTTCCAAAACTTACAAGATGCAGTTAAACCAGGGACCAGAAGAAAATTATTTGAAAGAAATGACAATATAATAAACATATTTCTGGGAAGCGGATGTGGCTCAATCAGTTGGGTGCAGCCCTCCCTCATGGGAGGTCCTGGGTTGGGTCCCTGGTGCCTTTTAAAGAAGATGAGCCAACGCTGCAACCAGCAAGACAACGTAACCAGCAAAGAGTGGAGTGACTCAATCGGTTGGGCATTCGCCTCTCATACAGGAGGTCCTGGGTACTGTTCCCGGTGGCTTCAAAAAAAAAGACAAGCAGACAGACGAGGGAACCATCTGGGGAGGGAAGGGATTAAAAAAAAAAAAACATGACTAATCGATAATGTAAACTTACATCTTAAGACATTGGGGGAAAAAGAACATATGAAACCCAAAGAAGGTAGAAGGAAGAAAATAATAAAAATTAGAATATAGATAAATGAAATAAAAAAATTTTAAAAACAATAGAGAAAATAAATTTAAATGGAAATTTGCTTCTTTGAAAAAGAAAAATATTAACAAAATTGTCAAACCTTTAGTTACACTGACCAAAAAATGTGACAGAAAATTGAAATTAATAAATTCAGAGTGATAACATTCTTATCAACATTACAGAAATAGGAAGGATTGTAAGGAAATACTATAAACAATTGTATGCCATCAAAAGAGACAATTTAAATGAAGATGACAAATTATTTAAAACAGACAAATTATTGAAACTAACTTAAGAAGTAGAAAATCTGAGTAGAGTTATAATAAGTAGAATGATTGAATTACTAATCAAACGAAAATTCTCCCAAAGTCAAGTCCAGATACAGATGGCTTCACTAGTGAGTTAAACTAAATATTTAAAGAATGATTAAAACCAATCCTTCTCAAGCTCTTCCAAAAAATTAGAAGAAGTCATCCTTCCAAGAACATTTCATGAATCCCATGTGACCCTAATACCAAAAAAAAAAAAGGCTTCATATAAAAATAAAATAGCAAACCAATTTCCTGTATGAAGATAGATTCAAAATAATAATCAAAAATCATCAACATAATAATAGAAAATATTAGCAACATACAAATAAGATTATTGACCATGATTAAGTGGTAGTTATTCCAGAAACACAAGTCTTAACTAACAAAATCAATCAATGTAATATACCAAATTAATAGAATAAAGGACAAAATATCAGATGATCTATTCCTAGATGCAGAAAAGGTATTTGGCAAAAGGCCAGCACTCTTTAGTAATTAAAAACACTCAACATAGTAGGTATAGTAGTTATCTTCAACCTTATAGAGACCATCTGCAAAAAAATTCCAACATCATATTTAATAATAAAAGAATTAATGATTTCTCCTTAAGATCAGAAACAAAAGAAGGGTATTCACTCTCATCATTTCTAGTCAACCCGTTACTAGAGATTCTAGCAGGGAAATTAAGCAAGAAAAACATACAAAAGTCATTCAAATTAGAAAGGTAAAAGTAAAACTATCTCTATGCTGTTCTTAAAAAAGAAAAAAAAAAACTTGAGCTCAGCATGGTTGCAAGAAACAATATCAACATACAAAAATCAACTGTTTTTCTATACACTAGCAATGAAAATTACAAAAATGAAATAAGGAAACAACTCCATTTACAATAGCATTAAATAAACTTAAAAGAATCATAAGACTTACACTTGGAAAATTAAACTAATCATTATTAACAATTAAAGAAGACCTAAATAAATGGAAATGCATTCCTGTTCATGGGTAGGGAGACATTATTGTCAAATTGGCAATAGACCTACAGATGTAATGCAATCTTCCTAAATAAATCAATAAATGTAATGCAACCCCAATTAAAATAACAGCTACAATTTTTTGGTGTGAACAATTGCTAAACTTATAAATTCAAGTGGAAATGAAATGGGATACAGAAGAACCAAAATAATATAGAAAAAGAAGAACAAAGTTAAGGATGCACACTTCCTGATTTCAAGACTTAATATGCAATTAAAATAGTCAAGAAAATGTGATACTGGCATAAGGATAAACTTATGGATCAAATGAATAGAATCAAGAGTTGAGATCTAAACCCTTACATTTCTGTTAAGCTAATTTTCAATAGGGTCAAGACTGTTAAATGGTGCTAGAACAACTGGATATGAACAGGCAAAATAATAAATTTCACACTCATCTTTGTGCCATCACTTTAAACAATCACTTAAAATTGATTATAGACTTAAATGTAAGAGATAAAATTATAAAATTCTTAGCAGAAATTATAGGAAAAAATTCTTCATTATCTGAAGTTAGTCAATGCCTTTTTAAGTATGACATGAAAAGCACAATGGCAAAGAAAAATAAGTTAGGCTTCATCAAAATTAAAATGTTTTGTGCTTCTAAGGTTACCATTAAGAAATTTAAAAACATCACAATTTGGGAGATAATATTTCAAAATCTTATATCTAATGTGTGACAGGTATCCAGAATGTACAAAGACTCCTTAAAACTTAACAGTAAAAAGACAAATAACTAAATTTAATAATTGTTAAGAATTTGAATGGACGTATCTCCAAAGAAGATATACAAATAACCAGTTAGCAAATGAAAAGATGCTCAACATTTTATTATTAAGCATCTATTTATTAGAGAAGTCCAAATCAAAATACAATGAGATACTACTTTATACCCATTATTATTGCTAAAAATACAACATGGATGAACCTTGAAAACATTATGCTAAATGAAAGGAGACAGACACAAAAGACTACACATATTCATATTCCATGTATATGAAATGCCATGAATAGGCAAACAGTGTCACAAAGTAGATTAATGGTTACCTGGAACTAGGGAAAAAGCAATGGAGAGTGACTGCTAAAATTAGATAGTGGTGAGAGTTTCATACTGTAAATATCTAAAAATCATTATATTGAATGATTTCAATGGATGAATTTTATGGTATATAAATTGTATTTCAATAAACCACTTAAAAATCAAATTATGATAGTTTTTTATCAAGTTTTTTTTTTTAATTTGGAGTAGTTTTCTTAATTTAAGGGATAGAAATAAATGAATTAAATACTAAGTGATAATATTTATTGCAAATGAAAAAGAAAGAAAAAAGCATACAAATTTTCCAACAGTAATGTTTAAGCATCTGTGTATAAAAATACCACTGTAAATTAAATAGTTGATATTTGTTTACATTAGGCAATAATGAGTAATTTCTATATTCTAGCCAGTATACTAAGCACTTTACTTGCATTTTCTCCTTCAATTCTCAGAACAGTTTGAAATTTATTCTGTTTTACATAAGGAACAATAGGGAGATGAATTATTCCATTTGAGGTCTCATAGTTCGTAAGTGATGTAGCCAACACAAAAACCCAGATAAATTAACTAGAAAGCAAATAGTCTTCCCACCTAAACTATAGTTTCTTCTTTTTATTCAAAATCAAATTGGGAGCAGATGTGGCTCAAGCGGTTGAGTACCTGCTTCCCACATGGGAGGTCCCAGGTTGGTTCCCTGTACCTACTAAAAACAAGAAAGCAAACAAACAGAAAAACAATGATGTCCTTGGTTCAATCTCTGGCCCCAGTACCTTAAAAAAAAAAAATTAAGAATAAGAAATATTTATTTACACTGATGGCATTTTTGCATCTAGCTTACAAGTGTTTTAAGATTTATTGCTTGAAGTAGAGTTTAATTGAACAAATCCTGTATCAAAGTAATGTAGGGGATTTGGATTTTCAGGATTTATTAAAATGAGCCCCCTCTGACCCATTATTCCCACTCAAATTAACTGAGGTAACCTTTCTGGAGGGGTTGCCTTATTTCAATATGTGCCTGATTATATTGGAGAGTAATTACATACAAGAAATAAGCATTTATTCAAATGGCCAATAGAAAGGATTCCTCAAGTAAACATTCAGTGGATAGCAGTTAAACAAATAACAACAATTGAAATGTTAAATTTTTCACAAATGAGTCAATATAAGTTAAAGAGTTTATCTGAAATCTAAATGTTTATAGTGGCTTTCCCCAAATGTAGTGATTAGGATCAAGGTTTTGATGTTCTGTTTAAAACCCTTTCACATGAATTTTGGATCATCTTATTTTTGTTGTGTTCTCCTTGATCTGCAGCTTTATTTCCTTTGGAATAAATCACTCAATGTCCCTTTTGCAAAGTCTATCTTACTGATGATCATAAAATGTCTAGGATTTTAGAGCTAAATCCTAGAGGCTGTGCAGTTCCAATCTCTTCATTTTACAGAAAAGGAATTTGAAGACAAGAGAGATTAAGACCAAGCCAAACATTTTTCCTTCAGTATTTGAGAAGCTTTTTCCCATTGGCTTCTGATTTTTAGTTTTTTCCATAAGACTGTGCCCAGTTTGATTTTAGGTATATTTCAGATAATCTGCTTTGTTTTCATTAAATTTCTTTTATTCTTGTTTTCTCTAAAAATTTTCCTCCTATTCTTAAATTTCAAAATGTTATTTTCTTCTTCTTAGTTTGAGTTTTTAAATAGATCATATGCTCATTTATTCTCAACCTTAAATGATGAGTATCTATACAAACCAGTAGTCTGCCAAAACACAGGGTACAGAGTTCCCTTTATCCTCTTACTATATATTCTTAAGTAGTGAAAGATTCCAACTCTCTAATTTTAAAACACCTTTCAAACAGCAGCATTAAAAAGGTTTTCTGTTGGCCTAAGAATGGGCATCTTCTCCTTCCTTTACTACCTGGCCAGTTGCACATAAAGATCATAATTTATCCTAGTAATTTGAAGCAGTCTAAGCGTTTCCTCAAGTCACAAACAGTGCATGCAAGGCTACACTTACAATTTATAAAATATATTGTTAAAATTTCTCAATTCCCTATAACTCTGCCATTTTTAATTTCCTTAACAATAGTTTCTAAGTTCTGTCACCGTTCATGTGGAAATTGTACACAGATAAGAGATCTGGCTTCTCATCCACACATTTATGTGTGCATGTATTTGTAAGTCGAAATTATGTCTTTATAGTCCATATATGAAGGGCTTGAAAAAATTAAAAGAACAATTTTTACCAGGATACAGCTAAAAATCTCAATAATAACAAGAACAGTGAAAGGCAGGGATAGACTGAAGACATTCAATAAACATCTATTTAATTGAATCACAGAAGCTTTGCTCAGTCTTGCAGTTTTGTTTTTTTTTTTTCCATTTTTGTTCCCTCTGTCTAATCAAGGGATATCTACCCTAGTGTAATCTCATTCACAAATTTCCACATTCTGAAGTTTCTGGTGGTTTATAACTAGATAATAAAAATGAGCTATGCTGTTGCAGGTTGCTAAAAATGCACTGAATTATCTGGGCTGATTTGTACCAATTATAGCCAGAGTGGGAGATGCCCCCAAAACAGAGTTTGAATTTTATTGCTAGGAATGAACACTGGGGCCATAAGACAGGAATGACATGGATTTATGCAGATCCTAAGAAAAACATTATTCTTCCTCATTAGGAGCTTTGTTAGTGCTCCTTAATGGAGATAATGAAAAGCAGAGTAAAGCAAAGCAATGAGAAAAAATCATTCAAATTGTACATGATGTAAATGTAGTGAATATGCATATTATTTCTAAATTAATTAATGTATTTTACATACCATAACAATTTTTGTTAAACTTCTATCAAATGCTGGTGCAGGGATCCCTGGAACCAGAACAAATTCACCTGCCTGTGAAACTATCCCTGAGCAAAAGACATGCCATGGGATTGAATTGTTTGAATGATATTAACAACTACCTACTTCATTTCTGTCACTTGCTTGGCTGAATTCCTTAGTTTCAAATTCTTATTTCTTGCTTTCAACTCTGATCTCAGTATTTCAAACTTTCTCCAACTGGCATCTTCCACTCATCTCTCTTATGTCTTCTATCCTAGAGTGAGCACAATGCCTACCCACAATAGATTATATTGATTTTACCTAGGCCCCTTTTGGGGCACTGACAACATGCAAGCAAGATGTGTACAGCTATTTTCATAATACTTGATTATCCTCAGCTCAACCTTTCTTTTGTTCTAAAAAATGCTGTTTTGAGAGAACTACTCAAAGTACTCTTAGGGAGAGGGATTGTAAACTAGCTGTTTGCCTTCATTTTATAGAAACTGCATTAACTAAATCAGGTGAGCATGCTTTTAAACAATGGTTTAGATATGGCAGAACACTGGTTTCAACATATTATGTAGTAAATCTAACAGATCATTATTTCAACTCTTTGGACAGATCATTTTTGAGAAAGTATTGATTTTAATTTTATTTTCTGTTAAAACAAACATCATCTAATTGTTTTGGAATCATCTAAATAATTCTTATACACCTTACATTTTCATTAATTTTTATTTGTAAAGAAGGTTCTACTTTTCCCCCTGTATCTGGGATTCTTGAATGACTCTGTGGATTCAGCCATTGTACAGAAGAGATGAACAGCTCCAGATAAAAAGCATGCTCTCTCCAGCATTCATCTCCCCTAACTTAACCATTCTGATCTAAATGTGTGTTCATCGTCCTCCTCCCTGGTTCCCGTAGATGCATATGGGCTCCCATGAACAGCACATGAACAACACAAGCCTTTCTTACACTGAATAACTGTGTGTACTTTTGCATGTCCCTCTTAAATATCTTCTTGTGACCCATTTTCACTTTATTCACTGTCATTTTGTGTAAAAGTAGCCATTTGTAGTCAAAATACAAACACAAAATGTGTTTTGTAGTCATATAAACTCCTGACAGCCACAGACTAATGGCTTTATACAAGAGGGACCAGGTGGTGCTATGCTGGACACGTGGAGAAACAATGAATGCAACTTTTTATTATTTTCCCAGCAATTTAACACTTCTGTGTAGAGTTGTATGGTCAGAAATTATATTTTATTTCTTAATTAGCAGGGTTTCTATCGTTTTTAACTCGGTCAAATATGGGTGCAATCACTGTAACATAAAACTATCAGGAAGTAAATATTACCAGGGTCATGACATTTTGAAATGTATTATTTATATACATGGAGAAGTTCTGATATTAATAACAACTAATATTTTACTGTACTTAATCTTATTCCAGTAATTGGACTAAAATTTTTACCTATTTTAACTAATTTAAATCTCACAACAATGTTATAAGTACTATTATTATTTCAATTTTACAAATGGGGAAATTGAAGCAGAAATGTTAAGTAGCATGGCCAATATTATACGCAAACACAGCTAGCAAGTGATGGGGGTGGGATTCAAATCCAGACAATCTGACTTTGGATGTCAGAAGATTCTTAACCACAATGCAGCTCTGAGAACTATATTTGAAAAAAAATACTGCTATAGAGCTGATTGAATTGTCTCTTTTAATCAAGGCCTTGTTTATCTGGGCTAACACTAAGTAATAAATTATTTTTCCTTATTCAATTAACATTATAGAATGAGGAAAGGAATACTAAAGTTAATTTTGAAAATAATGACCATTTTGTTATCTACCTCAAAAGGGACAAAGAGGTACCTAAGAGAGAATATCAAGCATATAACTATCTTACAGTATTTGATAAGGGGGCATAATTAGAGAATCCCTAAAGAAGTGCAATTTGGTCTAAGGCATTAGAACAAGGGTTCTTAACAAGGGGTCCGTGAGCTTGAATTGAAATTCAAAAAAACATTATTCTTGTGGGGACTTGTTGGTACGGGTATGATATATTTATTAAATAATACATAGCATAGTGTGGACTTAGTAAGGGGTCTGTGGTTTTCACCTGACTGGCAAAGGGGTCCGTGGAACAAAATAGGTTAAGAACCCCTGCATTAGAAAGAATAGAGTTAGTTTGGTAAGGTGGGGAGCTGAAAGTTGGCAGGCAGTCGGAAGAAGAGTAGAAACTATTCCAAAAGGAGAGAATAATATATATAAAGTCCGTAAGACAAGAAGGAGTGTTTTGGTTTTGGTGGCAGAAGGCTGGATCCACCCAATTAAGTAGAAGTCAGTAGATATTAAAGTCCTTGGACTTTCTTGCAAGAACAAAAAGAAACTACTAAAAGGCTTTTAGTTGTAAACAATTTAATCACTCTAGCTACATTGTGGAAGGTAGAATTAAAGGGTAGACTTGTAGAATCTAATAGAATTGTTCCTGCTAAGATTATAATGACAGATAAGTTGCTTTCTTTCTTTTTTGCTTTTTGTCAGTGTTTCTGGAACTATAATAAAGGAAAATGCAATTACTTTATCTGTTAATAAAAAGCTATAGTTGTAACAGTATAACAGGCAGAGACCACATATAGAAAGCTTAACTTCCCTTGGTTTCTGGGATAGTGACGGATTAAAACATGGGTTTTGGAGTCAAATGTCAACTCCTGAACTTTATTACTTGCCAGTTATATGAACTTGAAGAAGGTATTCATATTGGGTGGAGGCACAAAATAAATAAAAATTTTTTATTGATAAAAAAAGGACATACATTTGCTCAAAAAATATACCCACGTGAGGTTAATACGTTGAGTGCTTTATAGAAAAATAAAGAACTCCAGAAAATATTAAATATTATATTATAGTTAAATAAGTTTATAATAGACACATAGAGATTTAAATACCAGTTTATAAGAAATTTCCTTGTGTGAAATATCTCATTCCTCAAAGAATAAAGTAATACTTTATGTAAGTTCTGTGGTATGAAAACATTTAATGAGTCAACATCTATTGATCCTTTATTATGTGTGGTTCAATAGATTTGAAGCTTCATAAACGTGCATACTCTTGGCTGATAGGATAAAAATTCTCTAATTGTATCTTAGTCATTTATGATCCTAAATTTAATATTTGAATATATAGATGAAACATTTCTAAGTGGGTTTATGAAGGAGATAAGTTTATGCTTCTATGAAAGAAAATTAAGTTGATAAATATAGCCATGAGAAAGATGCCTTGCTATAAACATATCCAGTCACAAAAAAGGAAAAAAAAAAAAAGTTCCAAGCTTGTCTCAACTAGATTCCATGTAATTTTACTACTAAAAATGTTGTCAGTGCTATATAGTGCCATATATTTTGTTAGTAGAGATTGTTATTGTGGCTGATATTTGAAAAGGATGTTGCAGCTGATAGAAAAAAAAAGAGGAAAAAGAAAATGACAGTAGATGCCTGTTCCTCAGGCTAATATGTTTTTGCTGCATCTAACCTTTTATTGTTGACCCTCATGATTTGTCCACATTTTCAACATTTATGAACACAAGTATGCATTCATAAATTTCTGGTCCCAAGATTATTACATTTGAGATTGTACAATGCCAAGAGTTATGGTGCTAGGAGTTTTGTCTCTCAAACAATTTTCTCCAATGATAGTAACATTGAATGCAAGAGATGTAAGTGATGGATAGTTTATAACACCAATTAAGTTATAGTCTACTTTGTCTGAACCCTTCATTTAAAAGAAAGTTACTAGATTTGGAGGTCAGGAAAACTCTCCACTGATATTCTTGGCCAATTGCTTGCTATACTTAAACACCACAACAAAAACAACAAAACCACCTTGATTTTAGGTGTCCTCACTTAAGAAGTTACTATTTAGAAGAACAAGGAGGAGGAGGTGGAGATTTGCGCCGTATTCCTGTTTTCAGATTACTCTCTATAAAGTAATGTCCATGCATACTATGGTAATTTCTGCCGCCTGTCTGAAACATATACTTTTGGTCTATATACATTGATTACTTCAATTTAGGTTTAATTGAATCACATTGTTTAAAGTCATTATCATGAATTGCATTTAAATCCATCTGGAGGAAGCATTTGCATTTTTAATGCCTTCATGAAAGATGTGACATTTAATTGTATGTTTTTTTATCTCAAAAAATATATATGAACAAATTCCTCTAAAATATCTACAATATCAAAATGGTCATTTTATAAATTTGTAAATCACTGAATTTGAAAATAACAATGAACTTTATTTTGCGCTAAACTTTTGGAGTTACTTAAAAAAAACAACACATACACGCCCCAAACTGCGGAACTCCTTGTTCAGATTTCCCCATTTAAGGACTCTCATTCCCCAACTGCCAGGAGTGTTAGCGGCTGATGGCCCTGAGCTGAGCCTCTATCAGGGCATTGCCCTTAGTCTAGAGGGAACTAATTGTGTCACTCACGGTCATGTGACCTCTCCAATCCTTGTATCCAATGACTGATTGACTTGGGCATACAAAAGATTAGAGCTTTTGCCACAAATAAGGACAACCAAAGTCTCCTTGTGGCCTTTGTTGGCTGCATTGCAGTTTAACTTCTCCCTTTGTCTGTTCCTAATCCCTGTCTCCCTCGCAGTGTTGTATCCTAGAGCACACAAATCTGCATCTCAGAGTCAGTTTCTCCATGGAATTCATTTTAAAGCAGTTGGCCCCAGGAGTGGTTGAGGAAACAGACTTAAAAATGGGATTTCGGGGCAGGATCATCTACTGGACAGCTGACAATGAGGATCCCAGGGATAGTGTTGGCCTTTGGCATGAGATAGCAGTGCATTGTTAAACTGAAACTTTCACTGGTGATGGAATGGGTTAGCCTGCTGCATTACTCTAGGCATTTGAGAGGTTCTGGGAAAGTAGGCATTATAAAGACAATAAAATCAGAAGACTATGTTGAGAAAGACAATGGATGGTATTGGGAAAGGTAATCAAAGGCTGAGGATGATTAATGAAAACTTTAACGTAAAATGTGAAAGATAGAATGACTCCTTGGCAATATAAAAAGGACATCCTCCTCTCCTCCAGTCAGAGGTCAAAAAAGTTAAAGATTAGTCCTGGAACTTATTTAAAGGATTTACAGAGGCCTGGGAATTCAACTATGCAAGGATGAGGGCCTTGAATGGACAGAAGAGGAATCTTACGAATTAGGATGGGTGACATTTGGGTTGAAGCTTTCTAAAATCTTGAAATTTCCTATCTCCCTGAACTCCTTGATCTCTATGAATATAGAGTTTTTAAGCTGTGGCTACTACTTGGTCACTTAAGTTTCCTTGTGCAAAGGAACAAGTAGTGGAGGCATAATCATGGCAAGGGTAATTGACCCTGTTAATCAGGAAGAAACAGGTCTGCTGTTACACAGTGAGGACATAGGAGAATACGTTTGGCACCTAGGTGATTCTTGGGAGTGTATTCTTCTTCCCTGCACAATTTTGACAGTAAATGGATAAGTGCAGCAGTCAGAGCCTGAGAATATCATTGGTTCAGACCCCTGAGGGATGACAGTCTAAGTCACACCCCTGGATAATACATTTAGTGGTAGTGGAGAGTAAGAGGAGTCTAGAAAGGATAGGAGAGAAGAGGCACGATGAGTATCAGCTGAAGATATGAGACTAACCTTCCTTTTCTCCTCACGTAAAGAAATCTACCAGGATCCTGGAAGATCTGGTTCCAGATGGGGTGAATTTTCAGTAGATCTGAGTGGTACAACATCATCTACTTGAGTATATGCTGCAGAATGCCAGCAAGAATCACTCACTCATATGCAAGGTATATGGTAGTATTCCATGAGAATTGTCCTCAGAGAAAGGGACTTGTCTCATCCAAAGTTGTCCTCCATTCTGGAGGCAGTACATGTCCAATGATGGGCTAATTTGAGTTACAAATATCCAGACACTTGCCTCATTTCGAGACATAATAGATTCACCCAAGGTTTTTATTGTGACTGCACCATTCTACAACTTCTCTAACTGTATTCTTCTTCCTCTACTCCCTTCAGGTTTTATGTTCTTGACCATATCCCAATAAACTTCCTGCAAGCAAATATCCATATCAGAATGTGTTTTCTGAGAAACCTGACCCAAGGGCTCTTGCTTGCTCAGTGAAATGCTTTCTTTGAAGACTTCCTTTCAAACTTGGACTCTCAAAAAAAAAAAAAAAGCTTTTATTTGCTTTGTTAAGATACTTTTCAAAATGATCAAAGTCAGTCTTTTTAACACTAATAAAATAAGTGAGCCAAATGGTAACGGAACACATTGAATATTAAAATGTTAAGCTTTTTAAAAAAATTAAAGTTTATTTCTATTGGTCACAGGTATTAGTAATATTTGCTTCATAATGGTATGATATTCATGGTAATTCTCCTTTGAAATGGATAGGGTTATCTACAGCAACAGAATATTCCCTATTGAATTTTCATTCTCATTTCATTTGTTAATATGATTCCTAAAGCAACATAGCAGACATCTTAAATTCTTTTTCAAAATATGTTATGCAAAAGTAATAAAAATAAAAATTGGGAAATATATAATATGACAGCAACCAAACTGTGAAGTGAGGCCAAATACTTCCCACTTGTCCTAAATTCAGTAATTTGTGGAAATGCAACAGATAATTAAGTTAGGCATGGTGGTAGGAAACTGGGTAAATGCCTTCCTAAAAAACGTTTTTGTTAAGTTCACAGAATATTTTCATAAATCTGTATTTTCCCCCTAGCACTTTCACAATTCCTTGCATAGATACAATTGCTTTGATCATTTGAATCTGTGTGACGTTGGAGATGTCATCTAACATCAGCTCCATCATATTTAAAGAAATGAAGATGAAACATTTGTTAGAGGATAAGATAAAATATAATTTGTAAAATGTTTATAGTCCTTGACACATGATAAGTACTCAGTCAATTTTAGCTGTTATAATTATTTTATATTCATATTAAACATTTCTTCAATCAACAGGTCAGTGCATAACTTTAAATCACATGCTATTTGGTAAGTGAAAATAATACCTCATAATTTTGTGGATAGGACAATTATGACTGTGTGCCAGGCTTCTAGGGATTTTCCTGCATTATCTCATTTAACTCTCATAACAACCATATGAGGTAGGTTCTATTACTTTCAATGCTTCTGTTTTACAAGTGAACAAATTGTTGTACAGAAAGGATGTTACTTCCCTACAGTCACATAGTAAGTGCCCATATATGAGATTTAAGTAAATCATCTTGTTCCAAAATTCCATGCTTTGGACCTGTATTCTATATGGACTCTTGATCATCAGTGGAATACTAATAACAATGAAGTAGAGTTGAAGATAAAGAATAAATGGCTAGAAGAGTCATCTGTTTGAATAACTGATTGAATAACTAATTGGATCAGGTTTCTGGCTGGGATAGTGTCAATAATTCATAGAGACAAATTAGTCTCTAATGACATCTACTGAAAAAGCAAATAATGAAGACAGATATACTCTATTGGCATCTGTTCTTCCCAAATTTGAACTATTTCTCCAACCTAAGAAAATCTCTCTAGCTTTCTAGAATGTTTTAGGATCCATTTATATAGCTCTCCATTTCTAATGACACATTCAAATTACAAACTGCAATGTCCCTCTAGTTGTCTATGTCCCTTTTCCAACTCCACATACTTTCTTTCCTTCCTTAATTCATCCAATTCATTTCCTAGAATTTCTATTCCCCTATAAGGAAGGTGATATTCTCAGGATATAAGAAGATTGAGAATATACCAAAAAGAAATAAAAGCCCTACCCAATAGGATAGCAGCACAGATCAGTATAAAAGCACTTGATGTAGATCTAGACAACTGATTTTGGTTCTGAGTCTATCATATAAAGAGTCTATGATTTAGCAAATGAAGCAGTTTAAAAATATGTCCAAAAATTTTTAGCACTCCTCCCCTCAAGAAAGGGAGATTATTTCTTCCTTTTGAGCATGGACTGAAATCTGTGACTCAATTTTAACTAATAGAATGCAGCAGAAGTGAAGATGTGTAACTTCTGAGGTGAAGTCATAGAAGATATTGCATATTCCTTCTTATGTTTTCGCTCTCTCTCTTAATTCTCCCCACCTCCTTCTCTCTTCTCCCCCTTTCTTATGGATCACTTTCTCTGTGGAAAGCCATCTGTCAGGTTGTGAGGACACTCAAACAACCCTACAGAGAGGTCCCTGTGGCAGGGCTCTGAAGCCTCCTTCTACCAGATGACTATTGAAGGTGAATGAACCATCCCGGAAGCATATCTTCCAGTCCTGGTCAAGACTTAAGGTGACTACAGACCCAACCGCCATTTTGACTATAACCTCATAAGAGACCCTGAGATAGAATTCCTGAACCACAGAAATTGTGAGGTAATAAATATTTGTTTTAAACTGCTAAATTTGGAGACAATTTGTTATACAGCAATAAATACCAAATGCAGGTCAGTTATTTATAGTATCTGAGTCATAGAATACAATTGACTAGCAAAAATACTGAGAGGGCTATTTTCTAAAAGATATGTAAAAATATTTAAAAAGTCTTTTTAGCAGCTGCCTCTTAGTTACCTATATATTTTATTTTACTATACAACAGCTGAAGCCATGGAAATCATAAGTTCATATTTCTGTTTTCATTCTTTCCCTCTTGCTCTCTTTCTCCTTATATACTGTGCTTGTATCTTTCTATTTAGTATTGGTGATAAACTATTTGGATAACTAAGCCAAAGATATAGATAGAATCATCATATAGCCCTGTATATGCATAACAGAATAAAACACTTTATCATAGACAATGACAATGACTTTCATTGGTCTTAGCTGAAAACTCTTAGAAAGTATGCATTGCTAAATACCATCTATCTCAAAAATATTGGGAAAAGAGGGGGAAAGCTCAGATCCTACTTATTTTGAGAAGATCATTTTCAAATACAGAAGGAATTCAATTAAAAAAATCTCTGATTTAAACTTATCATGGAATTGTAAAATATATTATTAATGAAAAACATGTTTATTTATCTTTTCAAGATATCCCTTTTCTGAACATAATTTAAATTATTAGGATGTGTGTTAGGTGTGTAGCCACTTATATTTACAAAATCATTCCAATAGTACCAACCCTTTGAGAAGTTTGTATATAGTTTGCATTACATTATAATTAACTTGATTTTATATGATAGTTTTTAACAACTGTTTGATTATATACATTTGTAGCAAATTTTCAGCAAAATAAGATGAAATAAACAAGCCTTTTCTTGCAACATTTGTCTTCAGTATGCTGAACCACTAGAGACATCTATGAACCTATTTAAAATCAGAAATGGCCTGTATAGAACTCAGGGCAGAAAAATTAATGAGAAGCAACCTGTATTTTATTCCTGGTTCTGTCAATAAACAGACTGAGACTACCTATCCTTCAGTTACTTTTGTGTTTGAGTAACAATGATATAATAGGAGACAAGAAAACAATATTCCTTTTTTGACACAAAAATTATGGAGCTAAGCCTTTGTTTCATTGTTTGATTTTTAAGTAATTAGATACAGGAGCTCAAGGGACTAAATATAGGAATCTAAAGGGAATAAGGAAAAATTGAATTAAACACAAAATCTGCTGGCATATACAAAAAGAAAAAAACCTTTATAACTGTTCAGAGAGAAACAAATTTAACAAAAATATATTACATACAAATATGTGCCAGGCATTGTATGAGTGTTGAGCATTCAAAGACTAATAAGATATGGTCCATGAACTTGTGTGACTCCTTGTCTAGTATGGAAGGATAGGTGTGTAAATAAATTGTACAACAATGCAATAGTAAAAATAGAATTATATACTAGGCAGAATAGGAGAAATTAAAACCTTGATTTAGATGAGTTAGGGAAGATTTCACAAAGGTAAGGATACTTGGGCTGCCCATTCAAGAATCAGTGTGGTGCAAAATGTAAACTATAATGTAAACTAAAGACCATGGCTGGTAACAATGCTTCAATATGTGTTCCTCAATTGTAACAAATGTACCACACTGATGAAATATGTTGTTCATGGGGAAAAGTGTGGGATGGGGAGGGGAAGGGGTATATGGGAATCCCCCTATATTTTCGATGTAACATTTATGTAATCTAAAGCTTCTTTCAAAATAAAATAAGATAAAATAAATCACAGGTAGAGAAGATGGGGATGGATCATGTTAAGATGACAGCATGCACAAAGACATCTATATGGGAGAAAGAATGAGGTATCTGGAGAATTCCAAGTTTAGAATGGGTATAGATTAGTTTTTATAGAGGGTTAGAGAGAGAGCAGAAGACATTGTAATGTGTGACTCTGGGGAAATAAGAAGGCTGTATGATTTTTCATTAAATCAAAAACAAAACAGTCACATGATAATGAAGTAGAGATCACATGTCTCATCTAGAAGGTAGTTAAATGTCATCCAGCTTCAGCAGACTGCTGTCCATCAGGACTCCAGGTCTATTTTTAGCTGATCTTCTGATTTATCAAGAGGCCACAGAAAGTGATATTTCAAATCCTTATTTAATTTTGAATGAGTTAGCATATCAGATGCTGTGCTAGGAATTTCCACTGTGTTTTACCAAGGTTTTTTGCCATTATTTTAATTATTAGTTTTTCTATAGCAACCTATTGAGATGCAAATATCCATTATAATCCTCCCAATTTATCTATTTTTAATTTATTTTTAAATAATTTTTGAAGTGAAATCCCCAAAACCTAAAATTAACCATTTTTAAAGTGAAAATTTCAGTGGCATTTTGTACATTCACAATATTCACCACCTCTGTCTTGCTCCACACATTTCAGTCACTCCAAAGTAAAACCCCTTTCACATTAAGCAGTTTCTCCAGATTACCCCTTCCCTCAGAATCCGGCAACCAATTTATTTATTTTTAAATCAACAAAACATAATTTGGATATTTGATAATAGCTAACAATTTCTCCAGAAAGAGCTTCTGAAAAATTTATCAGGGCTTCCTAATATTTAAAATTGCTTTCAGTTATTGTTTTATTTCCAATGCAGAGATAACATTTCCATGTTTAAAAGCATTAAGACTGACCCATGTAATGAATTTCAGTAATGCCATTTAATTTGAATAATAAAAATACTAGATTGGCAAATCCACAATAGCATCCTATTGTTATTATTGTCATTCAATAAATTCAAGGTAACCGTAAAATCTAAAAGTAGAAACTTAAAATGTTTAATTAATGAAAATGTCAAGTATTTTTTTTTTTCCTTTTAAAAGAAGCAGTGTTCTTTTTATACAATGAACACATTTAATGTTTTCCAAAGAGGGCCTTGAGAAGCCTTTCTTTTCTCTAGAGGTGTGAGGCTAAGATAAGCGTCTTTGATGCAGACAAACTGGAGCAAAGAACATACTTGAGGATGAATTAAAAACCCTAGAGTAAACCAAGATGTGAAAAGAAATAAGAGCTATGCACCAAAGTATTAAACAAGAGTTGATTTTAGCTTTGTGGGGTGAGGGAAGGGTAATTTGACAAAACACTGTGGCAAGGAGAAAGGGAGGTTCCATGTTTAATTTAATTGTTAGCGATGTTATTTGAAATAGCTCCAGCAAAAGCTTGGTAAAGTTCCTCAGCAAACAAGTTCATTCTCTTGTTTTCCTTTTAAAAATAAATAATAATTTTATGGCCCTGAAGGAAGATTATTAAAGTTAGTGAAAAAATTCAAAATGTAAAAGTATTAGGTTAGTAAGAGTCCTTTCCTTTAGAAGACAGAAACCTGGAAATGTTAGTTTTAATTATACTGTTGGCTTTCTTCCTAATGGATTTACCTCCCAAATAATACTGATAAAATGGCTGTTGTGTTTGCCCAAAGCTAGATGGGGGGATAAGGGGAGGGGCAGAGAGAGAGGGAGAAACTGCCTGTATTTACTGGGTCAGTAGAGCTCCACAGAGATTGTATGCATCTGACAAACAATTGCTTGACTCTCCGTTTTCTGCTTTCAACTTAGCCAAAATTTTAAGGAATTACCTAACTTGTATAGAAGGGTTATTTTATAAAAATACTCTTTACTTTAGGTAAAAAGTGCTTATTACTTTCTACTCTTTAAGAGATTTAACATGAGAACACATTGACTGTTTAGTGCTTTTTGCCTATTTTCAATGATGAGTCTTTCCTTTGCTAGAACATGAGGAACTAGCTCTATGCAGTTGTGAACAGATTTTAAGCCTGCTTCAAGATAGGTGAAGGTTATTTGTCCTCGTGTTAACCCATTTATCACCAGGATTGCTTCAGTTCCCTCCTCTACTTGTTTCTGCATTCTACCCTTATCTATTTAAAATCCTCAGCTAAGGCTCTCCACATGTGTTCAAAAATTATTACTGAAAATTTTTATTTCATCATCAAATTTCTTTGCACAAGGGTCCCATGTTCATTTTCCCGTTTCTAAAGAACAATTCAAAAGACTAAATTCTCTATGTTCTTCAGAGTATTCTGTGCTATATTTTCTCATTTTATAATTGACCCTTGTATAACTTTGGTGGTTTCCAAGAACAGAAATGATCATGGTTCACTTTCAGGCAAAGAAGCAATTTAGAGAAGTTAAGTGCTATCACGCCCTTTAATTATCTATAATGTGGAATATTTGAGATTTGATAAAAAGTCTGAATGAAATACAATCTTCTAATTCTCCATTCATCTGGAAGCTACTTAGGAAACTCTCTTTCTTAAAGTTTCCAACTCTACTTCTGACCTTATATTTGATCCTAATTGACCTGTATCTCTATTCAATCATATTAGTCTGACCTTCCTACAAATGTCTTTCCCTTTATCTCGTTCCCTTTTATTTATACCCCTTATATTTAATATCTCATATTTATTATTGTCTGAATAACAATTTCATATTTGTCATGAAATTCTATGTAACAAAAACACTCCTTGTAAACCTTTAACATAAGAGAAATATTTTCTCAGGAAACAAAAACAGAAGAAAACAATATCAACAAAAAATTAGAGTAGCATGCTGGTCTTCGAAGAATTAATTTTAGAATACATTCCAGTAGTTAGGCAGGGAACTCACCTGCAGAAACTTTTGAAAAACAGTCATTGGCCAGAGGTGATAGAGGAACCTATTCAACAATGGTAACCCCTGGAGGCATGCCCATTGGTAAACACAGTTAATCAAGGTAAGGAAGTAAACCAAAGGTTTAAAACAATAATTACTGGTATAGCAGTCATATGTGCTATTTTGGAGAAGTCTATAAAGACCCATTTTCCCTTAGGGCTATGTCTATGAAAAGGTGCTGAGATATTGTGGAACTTACCATTAATGCTTAATTCAGAGCCCATTGAATAGGGTTATGGTGTGAATCTGCGATGCAACCATGAGCATTTTGGATGAATTCTGTCCATATTAGGTTTGTTACCAACTTTAGGTACTGGCCTCCTATTTTCTATTTAGTTTATTCATGATATTAACAAGTTCTTAGGAAGTCTTTGTGTGTCTTTATGATTTAAACATTATTTCAAATATTCTTAATTTAGGAATTCAAGATCAAACATCTGGGATTATGATACATTTTTTAAGCCAAGTTTTTCAATGATAGGTTGTTCACAAATGTCAGCATAAGATATTGGTTTATTCTATATTTTTATTGATATTTCATGTTCTAACTTTTTTCCAGATGTTTTGGTTTCTAAAGAAATCTACTTAGAATCAAATTCCTAAGGTTCAAACCTAAAACTCTGTCATTTACAAGCTGTGTGGCCTTAGGAATTTATTCAACCTCTCTATTACTCAGGGTTTTTTATTTTTATTTTTAAAGAAGCTTTAGATTACATAAATATTACATAAAAAATATCGGGGATTCTCATATACCTATGTCCTCCCCCTCCCACATTCTTCCCCATGAACATCTTTCATTAGCATGGTACATTTGATAAAACTGATGAACACATATTGAAGCATTGCTACTAACCATGGTCCATAGTTCACATTATAGTTTACACTTTGCAGAGGACACTTTCACAGGTATTGACAAAATGTGTAATGGCCTGTATCTGTTGTTGCAATTTCATGCAGAACAATTCAAATGTCCCAAAAAATGCCCCATGTTACACCTATTCTTGCCCCACTCCCCTCTGGTGGCCACTGTCCTTATATCAATGATACAAGTTCTCCCATTAATAGAATAATAATAAGTCTACTTTTGTCCATAGTTGCATTCCACCCTTATGTGTGTTCATTCCCCAATCTTGAGAATTTTGGGATGGTGTTGCCCACTCTGTTTCTCATTGAGAGGGAACTTAGATCCCATGGGGCAGATGGATGGAACTGTCTTGCTTGCAGTTATAGATGCTTTCTGCTTTGGGGGATGGGCATTGTCCATCATCATCCTTTTGTTAGTTGTCCTGGGAGAGTCCAATGAAC
Organism: Tolypeutes matacus; assembly: GCA_026826555.1. NCBI lineage: Eukaryota > Metazoa > Chordata > Mammalia > Cingulata > Chlamyphoridae > Tolypeutes > Tolypeutes matacus. The sequence continues at coordinate 6,487,055 of JAKSZT010054515.1, forward strand.
TGGACAGCAAATGTTGCAACTCTGCTGAGATTCAGGGCTCAACTGACATATGAACAGACCAAAGATTAAAGTCTCCGGGACATATAGTTAATGAGTATATTAATAATAATAGGTTCAGATAAAAAGGGTAGAAGAGCCATGTGTATGGAAATTATAAATGAGTCTAATTCTGTTATATTGGGGAGCCTATATTTTAAAGTAAGGCCTGCTGGTAGCGTGCTGAATTCCTGATATTATCTGTCCTACTTATAGAGTCTAGGTGTTTTATAGCCCTCAGGAGCTGCTGTTTGAGGCACTATTTACTGTGGCAGTCAATGCCTAGTACTCAGTTTTACTATCTGTAAAATAAGGTTACGAATAGTGCCATAAAATGAGGATTAAATGAATTTAATTATTGCAAATTACTCAAACTGTGCTTGATATATAACAGCCAAAAAGAATATGTTAAATATTAATTCCTATTCAGAATTATTTATCTTTAAAATATTTATTTATATTTATATCTCTATGTTTATATCTATATCATCTATACCTATATCTCTCTATATCTATTTATTTCTAGCTCTAGCTCTAGCTCTAGCTCTAGCTCTAGCTCTAGCTCTAGCTCTAGCTCTAGCTCTAGCTCTAGCTCTAGCTCTAGCTCTAGCTCTAGCTCTAGCTCTAGCTCTAGCTC
>JAKSZT010054515.1:6487737-6616800 GCA_026826555.1 Tolypeutes matacus
AGCTCTAGCTCTAGCTCTAGCTCTAGCTCTAGCTCTAGCTCTAGCTCCAGCCCTATATTTGTATTTATTTACTTTGGAGCTGGCAAACTTTTACTTTAAGGGCCAGAAAGTAGTCTTTATGGGCCATAAAATCTCTGTAGAGCCATTCTGCCATTGTAGTGTGAAAGAATCCATAGAGACATGTATATGAGTAGGCATGGCTGTGTTCTGATGAAACTTTATTTACAAAAACAGGCAGCAGACCAGACAAGGTCTTCAAGCTTTAGTTTGCTAACCCTCATTCTTATGCTTAAATATTACATGCAAGGACTCATGATTTAATAGGAATTGCTATGTGCATCCTTAAAACTGACAATATTTAGGTGAAAATTTAAGACTCCCAAGAAGGCATCTTTCTTTGCACACAATTCTCCATAGAGTTTATTTTTGTCTTAAATTATATGTGAAAATCTGACAGTTATCTCTGCAAAGCACACAGGGCAGAGCATGGAGAAAATGAAATTTTGCTAAAAAATTAAGCAATGGCAGATTGTCCATTGTATTTTAATTGCATATTAATAGCATTCATGATATCCCTTGGGATTGCTAAATACATGAGAAATTAGCACTGCAAAACAAAGAAAATGTGAATTGTCCTACTTTGGTATCTGGTTACCCTTCCCTTTGTGTACAAATGGACCATATTTTTTCCTTAGATAGGTCAGAGGAAAGTGAAATTATAAACATAAGACAGTTGGAAAGAAATAAAAGTTTACATCCACTAATGTTAGCAGTCATTATGAAATTATATTGAAAAACTTGCTTAGCTATAATACCTATATGCCTTTAACTTAGGCCAGATGCTGCATAACTTATTGAAATACAAAACCCCTGACAAAATAACAAGCAATGATTTATCAACACACTTGAGAATTTGTGATAGTAGTTCTGGAGGATCAATTTAACAGAGGATTTTGCTACTACATGAAAATGGATGACTCTTAATATGAAAATATGAATGTTTCAAATAAGAATAGCAGGATTGCAGAAGCTGCTAGCAATTATGAATAAATTTATGGGTTTATTTGAAAAAAGATTATGTGTTCCATGTATTTGATCCACTGGACTTTAATTTTACTTTCATTTCTATTGCACAATTTTTTTACTTATTACCCCTAATCCACATTATATAGTCTAGTAGTAACACCTCCATACATTCCAAATAAATTCTAACTGCCTGACTTTTATCCTAGTCACATACACATACAAACCCTCTCTCTCTCTCTCTCACGCACATATGCACACACACAGACAAGCAAAGGCAAGGAATGAAGTGGCTTTATATCCCACAGAAATTGTATGTCTAGGAAACAAAGTACCACCCAAAATGATCTGTCTAAAACTTCATTTAAATATAATGACATATCCTTCCTTTTCCCCAAAGTCTTTTGATACTTTTACAAGTTGTCTTTGTGAACAATGCTTAGTGTTATTATTGATAAAAGTAACCACGTGCAACAGAGAACATGGTACAGATGAAAAGGCATAGAAGAATTTCTGAACATGCTTTTCCCCCTGATTATTTTAAACATTAAACATTTTTTGAAGAATTGGAGATGTACTCAATAAAATTATTATTCATCCATGACATAGGTAATTGATTTTAAAGTATAAAATTCCAGCTCAAAATGGCTTTTGGAATATTCACTCTCAGATGCAGTGATATTTTGTCCACTACAATGCCTTGTATATTATCTAGGTTATTAACATATGGCATGTTGCTCATCAGCATTATATGAAATGGAAGCAAATCTTTGGAGCACATTACCTAATTTAATTGAAATTTAATGCGATAATGCATTGGAAAGCACTTTGTAAAAAGTTATCATTATCATTATTATGCTTCACTTCCCGAGCATGATATTACACATGATGCAGACATAACAAATTTGCCGATTTACTTAGAGTTTCTTGATTTTTAAAATGCTGAGTACAATTCCACCAAGAGATGCTTGCAATCAGAAACTGCAAATCCTTTTATAATAATGAATTTCTCCTTTTCCTCTGTCTACTACCTTTCATCTACAGATGCTTTAGTTTTAGTGCGCCCCATTGTTGCTATCCTGTTTTGAAGACATCTGTATATAGAAAGTCAATGTTGAATAGTGGTAGAAGATTCAGAGTACAACCGAAGAAGCCTGATAAAATCAGGTTTTAATAACATATATGTTCCATAATAGCCATATGTCCTTGAAGAAGTAACAGAACATTTTTTATTTGAGTTATTACCTTTGGTATAAAGGGGATAATGATACTTACCCGAATGGTCTTCGTGAGGACTAAATCTGCTTAGTAAAATGCCCTGTGTGGGAAAAGGGAAAAGGTGAGTATTCAATAAGTATTGGTACTCTTTCCTTATTAGTATCATCGTAATTTTTGCTAAAAGCTCCAGTCAGAATGTAGGATAAAGAATGGAGAAGGCTGTAGGATGGACATTACTTGGACGAGTTAGACCTAAAAAGATAGATACTTGTACCTAGGTACTTACTATAGACAACTAGAGGAAACTACTTGGGATAACAATATATACTATCCCTACACATAAATGACAGTACATATTAGCTATCTTGGCAGCTAAAAGTGCCATTGAAATATCATTTAAAGCTAATACTATCATGGACTCTAGGCCCTAGATGTTGCTCTAAGATATCCGCTTACTGAGAGGAGCCACATCTGTCTTTTTCTTTCTCCATTTGTAACATTATGGCTCAATCTATATTATTATGGCCTTGGTGATTGATATTGTCTAAAGGTGGGCAGAACTAAGATGTACTCCTTCCAAAGTATGATCCATTTTCTGATGTTTGCTGTTTACAGCTTTCAAACCCCATCCCTCCATTTTCCCCCACAGCTGGGTGAGCAGATAAGAAAGACTGCGTGCCAGAAGACCCACCATAGGCATTCATGAGTATGACTTTGAAATTAAAAGTGTTCCTTTCAGAATAGTTAATCAGAAAGGAACCTGGTTAGAATTTTTCGACAGCGTGACATCAAGACTTTTCCTTGCATTCCATTTAACTCTGGAGTCTTTTGGCATACATTTCTTGTAATATGACCTTACCATTTTTTCTTGTCTGTGACATTATTTTTGCAATCACGATATTGATAATTTGTGTCCTTTCTATTATTGATCGTTCTAGAAAGTGGTTTGACAATTTCAATTGTCATTAAACTATGTCTATTTGTTTAAAAAAAAGAAAGAAAGGCTTCAGCTCCCTTCTTGGGCTCCTGCTGGCAAGTTCAAACCATGTAGGCCTTGACTCTTGCTGGGGACCCACAGAAAAGCCCCCTTCCTTAACCACTGTAAAACCCTAAGCCCCTCACTCTTCTTTCTTTCTCAAGCCATTTCAGACCTGCTTGGGAGCCTTCCCTTCTCGCTCCAGAAAGCCTCATTATGTGAGAAATCTATTCATATCTTCAAGGTACGTCATGAGTCTGACATCTGAAATAAATTTTCAGTGGGGGAGGACCCCCACCCTCAAGGACAAGCACAAGACATACGACATCTATGGCCATTAGCATATTCTTATGCTAAAGATAACCTTTTGAAGGAAGTGTAATCACGGGAAAGATATTCGAATCCCATACTGAGATATTCATTCTAAGAATATGAGAAAGAGACATGTACACACATATTGAAGACAATTTACTGGATTTATTATATTACTGTGAAAAAAAAAACTTTACTCAAAAGCAGAATATGGCCCAAATCATTTGAAAGGCATGGAAAAGATTATCAGTAGAGGGCAAATGTCTAAGAGAGGAATTTGGAAATTGGAGTTGGCAATAATAATATTGCTGTATGTTCATACGGGGTGGTTCCATGCTTTATCTTATTTAAGCCTCATACTGATTATAAAATGTGAGCAGAGAAGGTAGAGTTACTCATATTGTATGTGGAAGAGAGTTGGAGTTTTCATTAAATAAATTATATTTTCCTAAAATAGGCCAGAACAAGAATATAGGTATTCTCTAAGGTCTTGTGTTTGCACTTTTTATATGGAATTGAAAATGGATTTGTTTTAAAAAATTAACACAATAGATACTTCAAGCAAATGTGTAGGAGAATATGAGGTGTTTAAATAAGGAGGTCTGGGGAGAGGACTTGAGAAAATGTATGAATTACTGTCTGATGCCTTCATGTTCAGGAGTGTTGAGAAGTACTTAGAAAAGGTTATAGAGTTTGCAGAGGTTTTATGATAGAAAACACATATGAAGAAGAAATATTCCAAAGAAACTAAGAAGAAAAGGGAGTAGGCAGGTTGCTAATAAAGAAGCACATTCTCTTCTCTATATGTGAAACAATTAGAACGAAAATTACTATCATATTTGTAGTAATAAAACAGGAAACTTGATGTTGTTAAGATTTTGAGGAGTGATATAAAGTTAGAAATTGAGGATTACTCCAAAGTTAGGAAGCTAGAACAATAAGAAGAAGGTGAGTGTAGTCTTAGTAATTTAGAAGCAATAATACTAGTGATATATAAACAGAAACCCAACCTAATGTTAGATTGTTTTAGCCTCAATGGTAACTGAGTAGTTTCTAGATTAAATGGACCAATAAATATTAGTCTAATTGCTCTGTTGCCCAATTAATAGAAATCCTAATAGCTTGCAGAATGAAAAAAAAAGTTACTTAATTTTGCAATTATTGATCTATAATTGGTCATAAGATATTTGATTCAAGTCTAAAACATGCATTTTTTTCTAGAAAATAAAAACTATTTAGAAGTTTCTACATGCAAAAGATCACTCATGGTTTATATGGTGAAAACATACTTATTTTCCCAATCATTAGAATGGAAGACAATTTCAAAATTAGTTCAATGTCAAAAACACTAAATATATACTGAAGCTGTTAGGTATGGCACTTCCATCAAGTTCAAAGAATGCTTTACATTTAGGGCTGGTGAAGAATGCTCAAAATTACCCTTAATTCATATGAATTCAGGGAGTCCCTGTATGTGAATAGTACAAGGCTTCTTGTGAACTAATGCTCTCTGTGTATCAGACAAAGATTTATCATTAGAGGATATTTCTCTGGTTTATTTCACTCAGGTACTAAAGTTCTAAATTGCTGATATTTTGGAATCTGTAAACTGGAGAAACTCAAGATTAAACATAAGCATGTGGGAAGAGTAGCTTAACTCCATTTATATACCAATAAATGCTGGAGGCCAACATTATTTTTGGTATCCTGGATGGAGAAATTTCTTACATTTAAAACTCCATTATTTTTTTTTTTTTCCATATTGTTACTAAGCCCTAAAAAAATTTCAGAAGGGCTTGGAGGGAAAAGGCAGGTTGAAAAAAATCTATATGCTTGTGTTTATTCTACAATGGATTAAGAACGGAGAAAAATCTTGTTTCTAAATAGCAAGTGGTTTATTGGAAAAGAAAGCAGAGAGGAACATTCTTCAAATTAAAATGAGAAAAGGATGTCCAGGGCATGGAACTGACTTTGGAGGCTTACATTAGCAAAGCTCTGTATCTCCCAGATACTTAGCCTGTAACTTCTTGATGATCCTGCCTTAAATTATAGGAACTCCTGCCAGCTTTGAGAAAATCAAGCCCTCATAGCAGTGACTAGTAAATAAGTAATGCAGACAGTAAAATGATGTTTCAAAAATCACAGCTTAGAAATAGTTAATGCATTTTTTTTTCCAGATACTTTATGGTTAACCACTATAAGTATTAATATTATGGTTAAGAATATGGAATCAGACATACTGAATCCTCACTAGAGCACTTTCTAATTTGTGACCATGAGCAAGTTGTTTAATCTTTCTAAGGTGCAATTTTCTCCTTTATAGAACTGAGATAATAATAGCACCCTCTTCACAGTAGCTACTGTAAGGATCAAGTAAGATAATTGATGTCAAGTGTTTATTCCATGTATTAAGTTCTTAATATATTTTGTTTATTAATATTTACTTGGAACTGCTTGGGACTTACCATTTAAAAGACAATTGAAATTTTAGACTGTGCTCCATTTCAATGTTGTCGTAGGGTTTTCCTTAACATGTTAGAAAAGTGTTTTTTAGACATCTGAGAAAGAAAAAATAATAATTCATGTTGATTTATGTATAGTATAATTCTTTTCGAGGTGATCTCATACTAGGCATATCATAATAACATGGTACAGTTGATGGTTCCTCACTTGACCTCATAGTGTTCAGGGGTCACCTAAAATGCAGTGTGCAGTGATGCTCATGGTCACTCAGGTAGTTATTGTCACAGTATCCCACAGCCTTCTTCCAGAGCTGATCTAATAACCAGGATGATAAATTGTTACTGTTCTCAAAACAGTATGACCAGTTCAGAGACCAGTGAAAAATGCTAGTATGAAAACCCCCTCTCATAGCATTTTTTTGTGTTTCCTTGTGCTCGCTAGATTTAAATACAAAGAAAGCTATTTTAAGGATGTTCAGGTCAGCTAGTCAGCCATTTTATGGGACCACATCAAAAAGGCAGGCTGGGCTCTGTGGCATAGGTGGGGCACAGGACTGTTGTGATATTGCACTCCCTCCCCCCAAAAGATGCAGTAAGCCTCCCCAGGGATGTCTATTGCATCCTATTACAGATATGGGTGATGAAATCATTTAGTGTTGCACAATATGTTAGCATAATATTCCTGGATGGGATTTGCAAAAAGGAGAGCAAAACTCACAGGAGACCAGAGTTTGGGGGTGTATGGTAAAGTAAATACTGAGGTCTTTGCCTGTAATTAAGCGACCTGCCCTCTTAATAGGTCCTGAGATTAATGAGTAGCAGCTTTCTGCTGTTAATTGTCCTTAATTTGAATTATCCACATCAGTTGAGATACATTTGTTTTGCAGCAAACATCCTGGACTATCTCACGTAACAAAACTTCCTTTCTCTGCCTGTGAAATAAAAATATTAACCTTATCAATAATTTCTCAAAATAAATCTTAATTTATAATTAATTTCTATTTTTTTCCCAATTTCTAGCTGATGATAGTAGACAAGTCATATCATCTTGAGTTTCAGTGATTTCTTCTGTAAAAGTGATAAAGAAAACAAAATATGTGGACATATTTAATAATCTGTAAAGAAATAGCTATTTAAATTTAAATACTAGTAAAGCATGAATTAAATCACAATCTAAAAAAAAACATTATTCATTCTCTGTCCTCAATTTTTCAGTGACTTCATTTATTTTTCACAATGCCCATGTATCGAAGGGAGGTCTAACTTGCTCAAAATCACTGTGATTTACAAATGGTGTTAAATAGGAACAATTATAGATTTTATTTCTGGGTGAATCTATATTTCTTCAGTTTTCTTTATTACTTTAACGATGATTTTTTTCTATTTGAAAAATTATTTTTATGCGGAATATCTACTTGGCTTTCACAATTTTTATGATAGCATTTTTACACTCATATTTTATATGCTGCATGCTTTATTATTTGCATACTGTATGATATTCCAGATTGCTTTGTAGAGCTGAAAGGAACTGCAGAATCAGCTAATAGAAACAACTCCTTTTCACAGCTGGCTAAACTGAGGCACTACATATAAGTGATTTGCCAAGGCCACTCAGCTAGTCCTGGTGCATCCTTCCATAGTCACCAGCTGGTTTAGTGATCTGTGTATTTTTCAGGATATCATTGCTTCAGATAATGGCATGTTGTCACAACATGGTGTCAAATAAGTGATAGATTGATGGTACCATAATGGTATTTTCTCAGACTCATTCTCATTTACAGTCCTGGGCTTCTAGCACCTCAGCTGAAGTGTGTCAACATATGCAAGTGGGGAGAAGGATCAGTACGTTTTCTCACATCAAGCACAGAGAATTTCTTTGACACTTCTTTGCTTTCATTTTGTCTTTGCTGTTCACACTTAATAAAATCCCTCCAACGACTAGATACATAGAGAAAGAAAAAAAATCTATGATCAAAGCACATCATTTCATTTTGACATTTCAGAATGAATTAAGCGTTAGCTATATATTCATGGCCCTTATGTTTTATTTTTACCAAATGGTAAAATAGTAGAAATTACTAATATTCAGCAAAATTTCTGTAAAAAATGTACTGAATTGGGAAAGTAAATACATATTTCTGGGCTTATTTTTGTAACAGTTTCTACTTTTAGAGATCTCATTTCTATGTTCATGTGCTGCATTCATTTTCTGTATTCTAAACTCTGCTTAAGTGACAACATCTTTATCTGTCTAAAATATATTAGAGCAAGAAATGTGCCTTCTTCAGTTTTCTTTCTCCATCACTGAATAAAATGTCTTCAAGTAATTGATACATAATAAAGACTTGTTCAGCTAAATTACTGACTGCTTAAATAATCTCATGTGAGGAGAGGACCCCAACATCTACATATGCAAGTACTGTCTCCTACCAGAACTGAAACCCTTTTATTCCAATTACCTGATAAATGGTTCGATAAATAAATAAAATATTGCACTGCCGATTTCAACATTTCTCTAACTTCCTACAATATTTAGTTGTCACTCCTAAATATACTCTTATTATTAATCAGTTATATTATCATAGAAACTATGGCTTAAAATTTAGAATTAAATGCCCTGTATTTATAATCGGGCAACAAGTTTTCATTCATTATTTCCATCATTTAGTCATTAGTTTGTTCATACATGAACCAACTATTTGAGTGGCCACCAAATGCTGGTGTGAGCAGCATATACAAAGGTCATGTTACAGGGGTATGCATATTTTCAAGAAGCTGAAAGAAGGTAAGGAGGACCAGAACTAAGACTAGGAGGGGGCATAAGCCAGTATTGAATAAAGTTTGAATAATAGGTCAGCGCCCAGCCTTCCAGGGAATTGTAGGATATATGGATGATACTATAGAACATATTAGTGACTTTGCTCCTTATTGGAGAAGCAACACAAAGCCTTTGACGTATTTTCGCCAAAGGTGTGAGGTATAAGATTTAAATTTGTGAAGACCTCAAATGGCTCTTATTGAGAATGCATTGGCCAGGCTGTTTGTTGCAAAATGCATGCAAAAAGAAAATTTAGGAGATTATTGCTTGTCATGAAATGACAGCAATGGAATAAAGCGATGTTAGTAGTAAATCTCTATAGCAGTGATAAATTACAGAGATGGTTAGAATGAAAGGATATACCAAGAAATATTTTATTACTTCTTTGCATTTGCATAGTTGGGCTGGTTTTAGATTTCCTCTATTATAATTTTAACAATGCATTTGACTCTCTACACAATAAATCTTTGACAACATCTATAATTACTTTCTTAAAAAAACTTTTACAAGTAGAATTACTTGTAAGAGTGTATGCATAATTTTATATAGGTTGGCATATACTGACTACTTGTTTTTCAGAAAAGATATGGTGATGGATATTCCCTTTAATTGAGTAAGAAAATATGTCATTAGTATTGAATGTCCATTTTGTAAAGCTTTAAATCTTTGCCAATTTAATAGACTAAAAATAATTATTCTAGTATACATTTATTAAAATATTTTGAGTACTCGTACTTTGGAATTATATCATTTTATGATTTAAACAAGTATCTGTTTTATTTGTAAAATTTTTTTTCTGATGGCTCATATACCTTTTGGTTTTATACATATTATTTTTGACATACAGGTAGTCAATTCCTAAATCAAATCCCATTTTCTCAATGAGGCCTAACTACCTTTATTAGCCTGTATTCTGATACACCTGAACCTCATACCCTTCTGTCTCTCTCTGTAGCACTTATCACCAATTAAAATACTATATAGTTTACATAATTGTATGTATATTATTTATTATCTGTCCCTATCTACCTCTTCTAGAATTAAATTTCCATAAAAGCAATGTTCATTGTCTAGTGTGTTTATTCATATACCCCAAGCAATCAGAAAAACACAAAATTGTTGATAAGTAAATATTTGTTAGATATATGTTAAGTATTGTTTCAAACCTTTTTTCTGACTTCTTTTGTTGCATGTACTGGTAGATATTTCTCTCTATTTCTGAATTTGGGAAATATACCACTATATTTTAATCATTGTGGGCATGTGTTATTGTTTCAAATACAATAGAGCAATATTATTATTCTTTTTGCTTATATTTGCAATAAGGTTTGCTTGTTGATTTTTCCAGATAACTTTAAAATGCTTTTTCTGTGTTATTATATTGAGATTTTGGTTAAATTTTATGGTAGATTTCCGGATTTATTTAATTTCTGAATCTTTTTAACAACAGAATTTTGCAGAGGATAGTAACACAAACCATTTGAATTAGACCAAAATTGCATATACAAATTTTCACAATTTCACAATTTTATAAGAAAGTAAATGGAAATGTAAATACTTAGAATATTAGAAATAAATTCATTAAAAGTTAAAAACTAAGCTTTGAAAATGTATAGAGAATTCCTCACGACTAGAATAACTGAAAGAAAATGATAAGCAAAATAACGTGGGCCATGGTGTCACTGGATTGGGCACAGATTAATGGAAGTTAAGAAGTCTTTTTTTTTGTTAAACAATTTATTGAAGTATATCATTCCTACATGAACATACACAAACAATAAGTGTTTGGTAAACATTGTAAACTCACACAAAAAAATATGCATAACATCATCCAGGGCTCCCACACATCACCCCACCACAAAAACTTTGTATTTTTGTGAAACATTTGTTAACAAATTATGAAAGAGCATCGTCAAAGTATCACTGCTAACTATAGTCAGTATCTTCCTCCCCTATCCTTTTTTTTTTTTAAAGGATTTATTTATTTATTTATTTATTTACTTTTATCCATTTTTACGCACCTCCCCCCATCTTTACTGTTTTTGTGTCCATTTGCTGGGCAACTCTCTGTGTCTGTTTCTTGCCCTCTCTTCTCGTCTTTCTCCTCTTGTCTTCACTGGGATTTGATCCTCGGAACCTCCGATGTGGGAGAGAGGCATCCTACCACTTGCGCCACCTTAGTTCCGGGTTTTTGGGCACGTCTCGTCTTGGCTTTCCTTGTGTCACTCTCCTTTTATGTTGTCATCTTGCTGTGTGGCTTTTAGGGACTGATGGTGTACCCGTGGGCGGGGCCTGGGGGGTATCACCCGCTCATGGGGCCTGGCAGCGCACCTGCACATGGGGCCTGGGGGACTCATCCCCTTGTGGGGCCTGGTGGTGTAGCCGCTCACGGGGCCTGACGGCGTGCCCATGCACAGGGCCTGGTGGTTCACGTGCCTTCAATATATTTCTTTTTTTATTTTTACCAAGAGGTCCTGAGGATCAAACCCAGGTCCCTCTATACGGGAGATGGACGCCCAACCATTTGAGCCACATCCGTCCCCCTGCTATATCTCTTAAGGTTGATCAAAGCTACCTAGAATTATATTCATTTCTCATACAGGATGGTCATATAATAAATCAGGCTTAGTTAATCACCAGTGTTCTAAAAGCCAGACCTAGGGAGAAAAATGAGATCTGGGGACACATGCATGGTTTCTAATATAGCGAATGTTTAGCCTACGCTGACTATCACAAAATCAGGACACGAGAATATTCACATGTTAAGAAGTCTTTTGAATGCAGTGGAGAAACTTCTCAGAACCAGAACAGAGGTATTTCCCCAGACTCTTATAAGTATTTTATTAATACTCTAATAAATTAGAGAATAATATCAGATCTACACTGTTGTTTGACACATGTATTATTTGTAAATGGTGCCAAGTTAGGTATAGAAAAGTAGCTATGTAAATACGAAAAGAATTCTTATCAACTAGACATATTTGAATACACTTACATCCTTAAAATCTTTTGGTGGCTTCCCATTGTTCTTAGAATAAAATATAAATGTATTACAATCTTTGACTAGGATCAATAATATTTCATCTATTGTACCCTTTGAATACCTCTCTCCAGAAACTGCCCCCTTTTGTTGTTCCTTAGTTGTGCCAAGCCCTTTCAAGTCAGGGCCTTTATATTTGCTCCTTCTTTTGGCTGGAATATTTCAGTTGCTCCTCATACATCAATAGTATCTCAAATATCAACTCTTCAGAAACTTTCTTGACTGTCACATTGAAAGTCAACTACTGCTGCCCTGATTACTCTCTAGTTACTCCACATTATTTTACCCTTGGTTGTTTCTTCATCATACTTAACATAAACTGACAGCATTATATTTATTAATTGGAAGAGAGTTCATAAAGTTTGGTAAATACCAAATGTCCTAATAGCTTGAGACTTATTAACAGTAAATGAATATTTAACAAAAATTCTTGTAGTAGAACCTGTAGTAGAAGTGTTTTATATCTCTTAATTCTAACTTTAACATTTGACCATTAATATGACTCAGCTGCTAATTTCATCTTTGCTTCTTTCCGTGTACCTTTCTGCCTCTATTCCTAATGATATAAAGTTTATCTCATTAAAATTTACCAACATTTTACAAATATTGGTATGTATTGTGAAAATTTTGATTTTTACCCACAATAAAAAATAAATAAATTAAAAAATAAATAAATAAAATAAAGATTAATGGAGGAAAAAAAAAATTTACCAAGAAAGGGCATCAGAATTTTGGGGCAAAGCTTTCACATCACTCCTTTCATTTATTGCACAATGTAAACTATAGGTGGGTGCTGTTGGCTCAGCTGTCCTTTCTTCTGATCTAAACACACATGGCCAGATTAAGGTACAATGTATAGAAACTTCCCAGGACTTCCCTCAGCTAAGAGTTATGAATGGTTGGGGAGTTATGAATGGGTGTGGAGAGAAAGGTGGCAACTAGAGCTAAAGAAAATTGCACCCCCCCCCATGGTAGACAGGTTATATAGAAAAGTTATATTCAATTCTAAAAGATGGCCAGTGAAAAACATAATTTAATTTAAATACACTACCCCTTACAATAGTGTTTAGAAATACTCTGAAACTCTGCAAAAGCAAGGGAATAAATTAATGAATTAGAGAATTTTCTGAGATCACAGACATTCAGATTTTTCAGGTGACTGTGACAATAAGATTTGTGGTGAGCATGATGGCCAGATAGATGTATATTTCTTAGATTCACAGAATAGCATTAAAATGTTTAAAGAAAAAGACAATAAACTGACCATTCTTGTTGAGATTCCACTTTCACAAGAAGGGAGTTCATTGTGAGTTCAGTTGCATTTTTCCCAATTTAGGGTATTAAACACTGCAGAGCATCATTTATAAACCACAAAGGAGGCTATGAGGTTTGTGAGCAAATATTCTTTTCCTTTGTCTTGTAGAGAACTAAGAGTGACTTATCCAAGCAGCAATTCAATTGTTAAAGTAGAAGGCACTAGAATGTTGAAGAGCCTCACAAATCTGTGTTGGTTTTTAATACACACATGAAGTATGATAAAGCCACCACCAGAAAAAATAACCTCAGAATGCTCTAGCATAGCTGTGTAGGTGTAATTTGCACAAGTAGATGCTCAAGAGGGAGAAACACATAGATACTTCTTTATTCAAGTTATTTGTGGTGGAAGAAGAACTTGAGCTCACATTTAAGACCATGGGATTTGCTACAGATTTGTGGTTTATATTATAAAACATTCAGAAAATAAAAGGGTAAAAGTGCCTCAAATATACACAAGGCTTAATGAAATTACTACTGAAGATAGTAAAGGTGGAATTGACAGAGAGAAGGCTTAAACAGACTTAGATTCAAATCTCAATTCTGCCAATTCACATATGTGAATCTAGGCTCAGTAATTTTCCCCCATGAGCCTTTGTTTCCTTAGGTGTAAAGGGAAGAAAAGAAATTCCCTCTTTTGAAAATGCAAATTTGGGAAATAATGTATATGAAACACCTAAAATAGTGTCTGGCACGTAATATATGAAAGCTATAAAGGCATCAGGATGTATTGAAGGGTTTATTCACTTAATCTCTATTACTTTCTATAAGGATCTGAAATTTTAACATGGGCTAATGTTCAGGCCGTTCAGGAAATATCAAGTATATTTATCCTTTATGTAAACAGTTACTTTTTTTATTAATTTGTTTTTAATTCTCCTCCAGTCCATAACACTTTTAGTAAGAACCAAAATTGGCCCTCTAGACTTTATTAGATTTTTGACAGATAATCCATACAAACACACACACAAGTCTTACTACATTTAATATTTGTACATGATTACATTTGTAGGCTCAAATTCATTTATTAAAGGGTTCTTAAAATGATCAAATGCTAGTTATTAGTTTAGAAAAGAACTTTGAACCCTCAAGGATTTGTTTTTTGCTCCTATACGCATATACACACACATGCATGTGCACATCTTTTCTTTAACCAATGCCTTATTTTTGCTAATATTAGGGTGAAGGGGTTATTTTAGATGTGGCTATATCAGAATAGATTAATGATTTAGATTCAATGGGTATACATCTGCTTTTGGTTTTTCTACTGTAAACTATTTACAAGTCTTTACTTTGGAAGACCATTTGTATATGTTCATAAAGAACCATTAGTTCTCTTTTTAAAATATTTTTTCTATTTCTGATATAGAACACATATAGATAAAGAATAAAAAAAAAACATGCTTATCTCCATGATTTATCACAAAGTGACTACTAAAGGCCACAATAGAACAATATTAGAGCCTCAGGTGCCACCTTTATTTCCCCCTAGTTATACTCATCTCCTCCCCACTATATTCACTTGCATTTCTTTAGAGTTTATATCCCCTAAACTATGCAACCTTGAAACAAATGCATTTTAGTTTGCTAAAGGCTGCTAGGACCAATGTACCACTGATGGGTTGGCTTTTATAATGGGAATTTATATGTTAAAAATGTACAGTTCTGAGGCCATAAACGTGTCCAAATCAAGGCCTCATGAAGAAATGCTGTCTCACCAAGTTGCAGCTGTAGACAGTCAGGCACATGGCAGGGCATAATGGCAGATCAGCTGGTTGCTGCTTTCTCCAGGCTTGCTTTCCTTGAGCTCAGCTACGGATGATCAGGTATATGTCTTGTCTCTTCCATCTCCTCCAGATCCTTCCACTTTCAGCCTCTTGGGGCCTTATTCCGCGCCTCTGTGCTCTGCTGATTCCAGCCTTCAGCCTCTGGGACCTCTCACTCAGCCTCTGAGAGTTTCTCTGTCTCTGCAGCTTTTTTCTCTGTGTGTCTGCATTTCTCTCCCATTTATAAAGGATTCTAGTAAAAGGATTAGGATCCACCGTGGGCCATGCCCTACTGCAGTGTACTAATCAAAAGGAAGTTCCCTTAACTGAATCTAATCAGAAGGTCCTATCTACAGTGCATTTACAGGCACAAGAACGAGTTATTTTAAGAACAGTACACAAAAGACTCCAGCCAACAAAAAAAAATTAGTTTTACCTTTTAAAAATTATAGAAGGAAGCATAATATGTATTCTTTTGTGTCTGACTTCTTTAATTCAACATTATTCTTATGTAATTAATCTAATATTGTAATTATTTTTTATTTGAAACATCAATATTCCTTTAAAGAATTTCTCTTCAGCCTAAATAATTTCTCAGCAATTCTTATAGTGCAGGTTTGCAGGAAATGAATTTTCCTCATCATTTAACCGAGAGTGTCTTTATTTTGTCTTAATTTTTAAACATTTTCACTGAATAAAAATTACCAACATGTTTTTATTCTTTATAGTTAATATAAACATGCCAGTTCTGATAGTAGTTTTAGAGATTAAAAAACATTTTTTTTCCAGCTCTACAAATTTAAAGTCCACTGTACTTCTCCTCTGTTGTTTCAAGTGAAAATTTAGCCATTATTTTTAGCTAGCTTTTTTCTCCATATGTATTTTTTAAAAGCTCTGGTTGTATTTCATATTTTCTCTATATTTTTATTTTCTAGCAATTTAACTCTGATGGACCCAAGTGTCATGTTCTTTGTAATAAGTAGCTTGGGATATATTGAGCTTCTTGTTTCTGTATATAAATGTTTTTCAATAAAATTTCTGAAAAATATTTCTTCAAGTTCATTTTGTTTTTTTAAAATATCTTACCTTCCTGCATCTGAGATATATCTCATTCAGAATGAAGAATAACTTTCAACATTTCCTTCAGTATGGGTCTACTGGTCAAAAAGTATTTGTGTTTCTGAAACTGTATTATTTTCTTTATTCTTCTGTTCTTGCTGTTTCTATAGTTTAACTGAAATTATTGTTATCGCATATATATTTTTATTGTGTAAATTCTTAACCATATACAATTTCACTAATATGCATCCAAATTATAAATTCACAATAATAAATTCTGCTGTGTTTAATATACTCTCAAAACTACCCTTTTTTTTTCATGTCAGTTATTAAAATTTTCACTTCTATAACTTTCCTTTTTTAATTAGTAGTAGTTTTCATTTATGAAGTTAAAAAATAAATATACTTAAAATCGTTTTCCTCAAATGTTTTTCCATGATCTTTCCAAACAGTGTCATTGACTTAGTTTTTTTATTTAATTAGAGAAGCTGTAGGTGTATAGAAAAATCATGTAAAAAATATAGTTTCCATATAGTACCCCCCCCTTTTAACACTTTGCATTAGTGTGGTACTTTTGCTACAACTGATGATAGAATATTATGATTGTAGTATTAACTATAGCCCAGAGTTTACATTAGGTTGCATTTTTTTCTAATATATCACCCTATTATTAACACCTTGTATTAGTGTGATACATTTGCTGTTATTCATGAAATAACATTTTTATAATTGTACTAATAATTATAGTCCATCATTTATAATAGGGTTCATTGTGTTGTAGAGACTTATGTCTTATTTTTAAAATTTTTATTTTAGTAACATATATATTACCTAAAATTTCCCCTTTTAATCATATTCACATATATAATTCACTGCTCTTAATTACATTTACAATGTTGTGCTACCATGCCACCATCCAATTTCCTAAACTTTACAATCAATATAAATAGAAATCTGTACAAATTAAGAATTAACTCCCCATTCTCTATCTTCAACCCAAGCAAAGGTAAACTATATTCTAAATTCTAAGTCTATGAGTTTGGTTATTCTAATTATTTCATATCAATGAGATCATACACTATTTGTCCTTTTGTTTCTGGCCTATTTCACCCACTATCATATCTTCAAGCTTCATCCATATTCTTACATGAATCAGAACTTCACTCCTTTTTAATACTGAATAATATTCCATTGTGTGTATATAACACATTTTGTTCATCCATTCATCAGTTTATGGACACTTGCATTTTTTTCATCTTTTCACAACTGTGAATAATGTCACTATGAACATTGGCGTGCAAATATCTGTTCGAGTTCCTACTTCCAATTTTTTTCTGTATTTACCTAGCAGTAAGATTGGTGGGATATATGGTAATTCTATACTTAGTTTTCTGAAAAACTGCTAAACTATCTTCAGTAGAAGCTGTACCATTTTACATTTCCACCAGACATGGATAAGTGCTCCGATTTCTTCACATCCTCTCTAACACTTGATTTTTCCACTTTTAAAGAGTAGCCATTTTAGTTTGCCAAAAGGCTGCTGATGCAAAGTACCAGAAATGTACTGGATTTTATAAAGGGAGTTTATTTGGGGTAAAAGCTTACAGTTCCAAGGCCATGAAAAGTGCAACTCAAGACACCAGAAGAGGTGCTTTCTCACCAAAGTCAGATGCCTGTGTTGAAGCAAGATGGTGGGCAACCTCTGCCTGGTCTCTCCTTCCCCTCCAGGCTTCTTCTCTATGGCTCAGCTGCTCCACTTTCTTCCCAATTTCAGCTGCAAGATAGCATAGGGCTTCTCATATCTTCCCAAGTTCAGCTACAAGCTATCAGGTATATAGTTGGGCCGGTCTCTTCTTGAACTGTTCCATGGGCCCAGCCTCTTGGGGACTTTGTGTTTAAGCTCTATGTTGACATAGGGCTTGTCTTTTAGGGCTTCTGTCCTTGCAGCTCAGCTGTGGGCAAAGCTAGAGTCTTTTCTCTCACTGGCAGAATCAAATATGCTGGCTTTCTTTTTCTTCTGTCTGAGAGTGTCTGTTTATATTAGACCCAGCAAGGGGCAGAGACTCTACCTGATCGAAAGCCCTAAAGCAATCTCATCAAGTAATCTAATCAATGGCATTTCAACTCAATTCAATGCAACCAAAGCATATCACACACAGAGAAATAGATTAATTTACAAACATAATCTTTTCTCTTTTGGGAATTCATAAAATAATCTCAAACTGCCACAGTAGCCAATCTGGTGGGTGTGAAAACTTATTTCATTGTGATTTTGATTTGTATTTCCCTAATAGCTAATGGTGTTGAGCATCTTTTAATGTACCTTTTAATCATTTGCACATCTTCTTTGGAGAAATGTCCATTCAAGTCTTTTGCCAATTTTTAAATTGAGTTGTTTATCTTTTTATTATGGAGTTGTAGGATTACTCTATATATCTTGGATATTAAACCCTTAGCAGATATGTAGTTTCCAAATAATTTCTCCCATTGAGAAGGTTGTCTTTTCACTTTCATGACAAAGTCTTTGATGCCCAAAAGTTTTTAATTTTGATGAGGTCCAATATATCTATTTTTTTCTTTTGTTGCTCAGGCTTTGGGTGTTCTAAGAAATCTTTGCCTAACACAAGATCCTGAAGATTCTTCCTTACATTTTCTTCTAGGAGCTTTATAGCCCTTGTTCTTATATTTAAGTCTTTTATCCATTTTGGGTTAATTTTTGTATACGGTGTGAGATAGTGGGTCCTCCTTCACTAGTTCTCTCAGCACCATTTGTTGAAGAGACTATTCTTTCCAAATTGAGTGAACTTGGCAGCTTTGTCAAAACTCAATTGGTCTTGGATGTGAGGATGCCTAATATTGGTTTTTATGGCTATGATAATAATTTTATATGTTTTTTGCATTTTTCTCTAAAATTAATTTTTATTCTTAAGTAAAACATGAATGAGTTAAGATGTCAAACAGCACCAAAGGACTTAAAAAATAGTATCAGTTTTTGCTTCACTCCTGCTCCCTGCAGGCAACTATTTCCATATTTTTTTTGAAATCTTCAACTATTATTGAAAAGGTGTCTATTTCTCCCTTCATTTTTGCCAGTGTTTGCCTCATATGATTTGGTACACCATGATTAGGTGCATAAATATTTTATGATTGTTATTTCTTCTTGATAGATTGACACTCTTATGAAAATATAGTGCTCTTCTTTGTCTCTTGTAACAGCTTTTGACTTAAGTCTCTTTTGTCTGATATTAGTGTAGCTCCCCAGCTCTTTTATGGTAACTATACGCATGGAATATCTTTTCCATCCTTTCACTTTCAATCTAGTTTTGTCTTTGAGTCCAAGGTGAGTTTCTTGTAAAGAAGAAATAGTTGGATCGTGTTTTTTTATCCATTCTACCAGTCTGTGTTTTTTGACTGGGGAGTTTAATCCATAAACATTCAGTGTTACTACTATAAAGGCAGTAATTTCTTCAGCCATTTTAACTTTTCATTTTATATAGCATATCATTTTTTTGGTCTCTCTTTTCCTTTATTTCAACCTCCTTATCTGGATAGCTGCTCCTTTGCATTGTATCTGACTGATCCCTTTCTCATTTTTGTTTCTGTACATTTTAAAAATATTTTATTTTTTGTTACCTAGAGGTTTGCATTATGCAACCTACTTTTATAATCTACTAATTTCAAAAAGATACCAATTTATCTTCAATAGCATATGTGCTCTCTACTCCCATTACCCTCTGTTTCCCCTCTTTATGTTGTTTTTGTCCCACACTTTTTATATTTTTTGGTCCATTATGAGGAAATATGCATTTTTCATGTTCAATTATTTACTGACTTACAGAAATTAAAGAGTTGTATATTGAGGATACAGTAAAATTGGGTTTTGTATTTACCCTCTTAGTTATCTTTACTGAAGATCTTCATTTGTTCACACTACTCCAAGCCACTTTTTCTTATCTTTTCCTTTCATCCTGTAGAACTCCCTTTAGTAATTCTTGTAGGGCTAGTCTCTTGTTGATGAACTCTCTCAGTGTCTGTTTATCTGTGAATATTTTAAACTGTCCTCATTTTTCCAGGACAGTGTTGCCAGACCAAGAATTTGGGGCTGGCAGATTTTCTCGATCAGTACCTTAAATATTACCACACCACTGCCTTCTTTCCTCCATTGTTTTGGATAAGAAATTGGCATATAGTCATATTGAGGATGCTTTGTATAGGACAAATCACTTTTCTTTAGCTGCTTTCAGAATCCTCTGTTTATCTTTGACACTTAGCATCGATTAGTATAGAGGTAGTTTTTTTTGTTTTTGTTTTTTTTTTTTTCCCTGTTTGGAGTTCATTGCATTTCTTGGACATCCATATTTATGTCTTTCTTAAAAGCTGGGACTTTTTTGGCCATTATTTCCTCAAATATTCTTTCTGCCCATTTTCCCTTTCCTTCTCATTCTGGGACACCCTTGGTATATATGTTGTATGCTCCATGCCATTGCTCAAATCCCTGAGACATTAATCAATTTTTTCTATTCTTTACTCTACCTGTTCTTCTGACTGTATGATTTTGATTGCCCTGTGTTCTTTTTCATTCACTTATTCCTCCTTTACCTGTTCAGATCTGCTCTTGTAAGCCTCTATTGTTTTTTTTTTTTTGTTTGTTTGTTTGTTTGTTTTTAGTTAGGCCAGTAAAAATAGTTTATTTGGGAAATGAGAGAAAGAACAGAGCTTGTTGAGAGAAATTGGAGAGAAAGATGGAAATACACAACAAGATTTGGTATGGGCCCCTCTAGGCAGAGAGCTGTAGTGTATTTTTAATTGTTACTATTGTACCTTTCACCTCCCCCATTTCTGTTATGTTTCTCTTTAAACTTTCAAATTCTTCTCTATGCTCACACATTGTCTTCTCAATATCCTTTAGATCTATATCCATATTTTCCTTCATGTCCTTGAATTGATTTAGAAGTTGTTTAAACTTCTTTGATTAGTAGTTCCAAATTCTGTGCTCCTCTGAAGTTTAAATCTGTTCCCTTGACTGATATATACTTTCCTGTTTCTTCAAATGTCTTGTAATTTTTTTGCTGGTATCTTGGTATCTCATTATTTTGATATGTTAACACTGAAGGTCAAATTCTCCCTCTTATCTAGGATTTTATTTTTCATTGGCTTTGTATTAAGGTTATTCTTTGATGCTAGGTCCAACTTATTCTGGACCACTAGAGTAGCTGTGTTTTTTCAGATTTTCTCAGTACTTTTTCATCTGTTTCTTACCTTGGATATATGGAACAATTTTTAAGATTGCACATTTTGTGCAAATTATTCATCTCCAGGAGAAAATTTCCTTTTCTCTCTTCCTTCTCTGGAAATTTTGATCTGATTTCTATTTGTTTTTGTGCAGAATTTTTACACCAGCTCCTATGATTTGCTTAAGTTCTCTACTTCACTCAGTGACCCCTTTTCCTTGCACTTTTCAGTTCCGGGAGCATCCTGTCTTACAACAGCTCAGGTCCCCACCCCACTCCCCCTTTTTTTTTCTGTGAGGATTTTCTGCCTCTGGTTTCTTTTCTGTTAGGGTATCTTGCTCCAGGGACAGAGATGGAGTCAATCCAGAAAAGTCCGTTTTGTGTTTAGATGGTCTAGTGAGCAGAGACTGGAATGAGTGATCATTCTTGCCAACAGTTCCACTGTGGTCTATCCCCTGGTATCCTTTTGTATATGGAACCCCTCAGTGGCTTATGCTCAGCCCTGGGCCTCTGTATGCTTGGGTCCCTGTGCCTGGGTATGCATGGGGCACTAGCTTGCTGCTGTAAGTGGCTCTATAGTCTGCATCTGTGATAGGAGGAATCAGGGCTGTACTGCTTCTGCATGACACCCAAACTGCTCAGGACTGAGCAAAGAGGAGGGTACTAGACTGGCAGGTTCAGAAGAAGATCTACCTAATGCTGAAGATTATTTCTCTTTTTAAAATTTAGAATTTGTGAAGTTCTTCTCCAGTCTTTATCATCCTCCAGAATTCTAAGCAAATAGGATTTGTCCTTTTATTAGTGGATTCTGAGGGAAGACGTTTCCAAGGGAAACGTTGCCATGTTGATTATGTCACCTCATCATGTTTTTATAAAGGATTCAAATTAATATAAGGCTAGCAAAATATTAAAGTATTCATAACTATTATTCAGTGGTTATTGAGCAACCATTATGGCTGTAAAACAAACTAATAATTCATAAGGGAATAAAGGAAATTGTTTTAGTCTTAAATGATGATATTTGCAAAGATCATTATAATAGAGAGAGAAATCTAAACATCAAGAAGAGTGGAACAAAGCACAATGATTTTACAGAATCCATCATTAAACAAATTATAAAATATTAAAGGGAGATTATGCAAAGCAGTCAAGATTAATTGCTGCTAACGGACTAAAGTCACAAATCAAGTGTTGGTTTCATTTGTGATACTAATGTCATTTACAAGGTTAATTACTGTGTCACCTCAGAGCCCCCAGTTATTTTTCATATTGTGGCAGAGAAGGTGTGAACAGATGGACCTGAATAACATCTGGCTTAGGTGAACAGTAAGAGTACAGATGACATCCTTGAATGATTTCCTTCATTTGCATAATCTCAGTGACAGGAAGTAATATGAGAGAAATGTGGGTGCCAAAAATAAATAACTTGATATGTATTATTAGTACACTGGCCTTTGTCAAATCCCAGAGTGAATATTTTTCTCAGCCTCTAAAGGAGTTACAGCAATATTTATACCAACATACTCTTCTAGGGACTACTTACGTTTGTTTCAGTCAATTTGTTACTGTTATCTTTCTTCCCTAACGTTGATCCCAAACATACTTGTTCCTACACATGAGAATGCCTTCTATTTTAGAACATCACAAGTCTTAAAGAACAAACAAACATATTTACAGTATTCCTCTTCATCGTCAAAATAACCCCATAAATTAGATATTACCACTTGGTTTCCAAATTTATAACTGAGGCCCAGAAAGGCTATGTTCTAGATTAACAATGTAACAAATGGCAGAACAAGGATACAAAACTATAATTATTGACTTTAATCTATTGCACGTGCATTGACACAGAATTTAGAACTATATTATATCAGGAACAGAAAGAAGGAAGCCTGTGTTAATAATTGGTATTAGAAACTTTGAAATTTTTATTTGAAACATTTAATTTCCTTCTATGTTTAAGTAATATTTTAATCATTTAATCATTTTGGCAACCTTAATGGCACACATCTGAGAAATTTCCCTCTAAGTATTCTGTTATAAAATATTTCAGTTTTATTTCATCTATTAAACATACTAATCTTCCAGTAGTCTAAGAATGTGCTACAATGCCATTTCTAAAGTATAAAAACTTCTTACACCATTCAAGGTGAAAATACCCTGACAAATAACACAGCACAGAATCACTAGGAAAAAAGAGAAGTATTGAAAGTATGAGATTGTGTACATTTCCCAAAATGCATCTGAATCTTTTCTATTTATTTGCTGTGGTTTGTTCTTGTTGAAGACCTGCCTTGTTCTGATTACTGTGCTCATTACAGAGAGCACAGGCTACACATGACACATTAGAGAAGTAGTTCAAGGGTGAACTCTCTTGGCCTTAATTTCTTTCTGCAAGGTATAAGTAGTGCTGCTGCTGTCTTGTCAAGAAGGAAAACACTGAACACTGCAAATGTAATTAATTATCACTATTGTCATTATCACTGGGATCCAGCTAGGCATATTCCCGTCTGGTCTTGCTCTATTTTAGTCAGATATGTTTCCTATTGCATTCCCTTTCTCTCTGATGGAACTCTGGAGCCAGTTTCTTTCTTTTGAGTTGACATTATTTTTGTAGTTTTGAACATATGAAATTTTGGAGAAATGGTTGTTCAAGCTGTATTTCTCTATTTTTTTTTCCTTAAATGATTTTTCAGCCATTACTTCCATTCTTTTCCAGCTCATCTATATTCATTGGTCTCAGGGAAATATATGTTATCAGAATAATTTTAGTAAAGGCATACCTCAGAGATATTGCAGGTTTTGTTCCAGACAAGAGAGTCACACTTTTTTGTTTGTTTGTTTGTTTCCCAGTACATATAAAAGTTATGTTTACACTCTATACTGTAGTCTATTAAGTGTGCAATAGCATTACGTCTGGAGACTTCCAGGAAGATGGAGAATTAGAGAGTTAGAGGGCTCGCCTCTCTCCCAGAAAAGTGGCTAGAAGACAGGTAGAAACTGTCCAGAACAACTGTTCTAGGGCTCAGGAGACCAGGGGAGGGCCGGGCAGCACCCAGAGGAGAGAGGGACAAAGAGAAGGTAACTCGGTGGTGAGGATCTGTAAGTAACTGTGGTACCAGCTGTTGCTAGTGCCCAACTCCCGCTCTTGGAGCAGACAGCATTGATACTTCCAGTCCCTGGCAGGTGGCTATGAACTGAGAGGGCTGCACGTAGCCACTTCCCCAGGGAAGAGAGAAGGACACAGCCACTGCTGACCCAACTTGTAGCCAACCAATTTGGTCTGCTGGATCCCACGGTTTCCACCTTTCCTGGTTGGGTGCATCTGTGCCATTTGTCTTCACCTGGGTGCTAGCAGAGAGCTAAGGCCAGCTTGCCTTCTCAAACACCCTCCTTACTGACCCGGAGTGGCTGTTGTTGATATGGAGGGGAGCAGAAATCTCTTTGCTCCCTGGGAAAAGGGAGGGTGCACCAAGGGAGGAGAGTGACTTCAGATCAGGAAGTCTGAATTGTGAGGCTTGGCTCCAAATAGCCTGTCCTGAGGGAAATCTTTCCCAGACATTGCTTCATCACCACTTAAGGGTTAAGTTAACCTAACCCTTAAACTAGGGCTTAAGGGAATGTTGTGGCTGGTTTGATCTTCTATCCAGACCACTCAAACTTTCCCCATATCAGCAATAAGGCTGTTTCGCTTTCTTATCATTCATGTGTTCACTGGAGTAGCATTTTTAATTTCCTTCAAGAACTTTTTCCTTTACATTCACAACTTGACTAACTGGCACAAGGGGCCTAGATTTCGGCCTCTCTTGACTTTTGACATGTCTTCCTCACTAAAATCAATCATTTCTAGCTTTTGACTTAAAGTGAAAGATATGCTACTCTTCCTTTCACTGAACACTTAGAGGTCATTGCAGGGTTATTAAATGGCCTAATTTCAATATTGTTATGCCTCAGGGATTATGGAAGCCCGAGGAGAAGGAGAAAGACATGGGCTGATCAGTGGAGCAGTCAGAACACACACGGCATTTATCAGGTAAGTTTTCCAGGCATGAGTTTTGGTGCTCCAAAACGATTACAATAGTAACATCAAAGGTCCCTGACAACAGATCACTGTAACAGATCTAATAGTAATGACAAAGTTTGTAACACAGACACTCCAAGTGAGCACATGTTGTTGGAAAAATGGTGTCAATAGGTTTGCTTGTCACAGGCTTGTCACAAATCTTCAATTTGAAAAAAATGCAATATCTGTGAAGCACAATTAAGCAAAGCAAATAAAACAAAAGGTATGCCTGTGCAAGACTTTATTTTCATACACCTTTAATAGACTAATAACTCAAACCTAAATAAATACATTAAAACAACAGTTTTATGGACTGCTTGTAACACCTAAATTTCTGTGATGCACTTTGAAGAGCAATAGACAGAATTTTCAGTTTAATTAATGAAACAAAATTGGAGCTTCTAAAATTTCAGAAAGAGTAAGATAAAATATGGATACATTAGAAAATGAGATTGAAGGTCAGATAAAAAATAGGAATTGCATGCACACAGTACATACATACATCAAATATATATATTTATACACTTGTTACATAAATGAAAACATCCATTTATGTAGATCACATATGGTGGGTTTGAAAATATTTTTCACATTTTACATATTTTTCCATATTTTACATTGGATATCGTATATTCCACTTTCTTTGTGCACATCTATGAGAACTTTGATTTTTTTCTAGTTATCTTATTTCCATTTTAAAGTTTAAAGATATGACTTGATTTTTTAGATGATTATTTCCGTTTTCTGAAATCTTTTATTAAGTTGCACTTTGACAAGAAAGAGCAAACCTATTTAAACTTGCTAAAGCTCTTTAATGTTTCTCAGATGTATTAATCCATTTAATTCTGGTTTTAACCCCTAAAGTTACATATGTCCATGTATCAGACAGTCCTGATTTTAGCTATAACCACTGTAGAAATGCTGCCTCAATGATGTTAAATCTCCAAGAATTAGGGTAACTTTCTCTAGAACAACCACTATAGAAAATCAAGGATTTTATCTTTTAGAGTTTTTGAATTAGGTGACCTTTGAAATTTCATAAATGCTTGATTTCAGGCTTTATTTTCTGAATTCATTTTTTCCTCAGAAATGAAATGACATTGAACTCTCATTCGAACAAAAATCTCATCATTTGGTTCCTTCTTACTGAAAGTAGAAGAGGTTAAGTTATACCTCATTTCCCCATGTTTTCCTTTGGGTGTCATTTATCCTACTTGCTTTGAGCTTCTCTGTGAGACCCCTGAGAAATTATTATTGATTTTTCCTAGTTCTCATATATCCATTACAAAGTTTAAATAAATGCCTTGATTTTTCAGATTGCTATTTGAATTTAATTTCAAGATTTCAAGCTAAATTTCAATCAGATGAGAAAGAGCAAATCTATATGACCATAAAGTAACACTCACTAATTTTAATTAATTTAGGAAAATCTAATCCAAATTAGATTTACAATTAAGTAAGTCGGAGCTTTTCTTTTTTATTTATTAGGGAGGTTGTGAGTTTACAGAATAATCATACATAAAATACAGGATTCCCATATAATACCTTGTTATTAATGCCAGGCATTGGTGTGGAACATTTGTACAATTGATGATAGCACATTTCTATAATTGTACTATCAACTACAGTCCATGGCTTAACTTAGGGTTCACTACACAGTTTTTCTTTTAAATATGTGTTTTCATTCATTTTACCTGTAAGTAGTACCAAATGCTATATAACAAATTGCCAAGTGGAGGTGCATTTAGACCAACTTTCATAAATGGGTATTTTAAAACGTCAACCTTGATTTTGATCAAATGAGAAGGATAAAATGAATTTAAATTCTTTGAGAATATTTTATTTTCTTAGGCAGACTAATTGTACTTTTTCACAAATTACTTTTATATATAAATACTGTAATATGTCAAAGATGCCACAAATTATTTGCTAATACTCTCATTTAGGAACTAATGGAATGCTTACTCTGTGGGAGGTGAGGCTTTGTGTAAGAAGTTTGACTACATTGAGGTGATAGGTCCTACTGTAACAAATAACAAAAATAATAGAAGTAGCTTTAGAATTGGGTAGTGGGAATAGGCTGGAAGAATTTTGAGAAACATAAGAAAAGGATAGATGAGCAGACTGCAAAAATAAAATGGGTATTAAAGGTACTGCCAGTGATGGTTCTGAAGGAAGTGGAAAATACTTAATAGGAAATAGGATCCTTGTTATACAGTTGCAGAATGCTTGGCAAAATTGTGTCCTGTAATTATGTGGAAAGCAGAACTCATAAGCAATAACTTGTCTATTTAGCTCAGAAGATTTCCAGAGTGATCAGGTTGCTGCTTATAGTAAAAAGAGAGAGAAGGGAAATAAATTGAAGGAAGAACCATTAAACAAACAAACAAAAAAATCAGAAATTGATGATTTGGACATTTCTGAGCCTATCCTGATGGCCAAATACACTAAAATTAAGACTTTTCTTCACAAAGTATGACATACAGAAAAATGTGGACCCCTATATAATCACCTAAGACTATAAAAGCAGAGCTTCAGGCCAAGGCATGAGATGAAAACGAATTCTGCCATAAATATGAATAAACCTGAAAGCAGATTCTTTTCAAAGAGCCAAGTCCAACTGATACATTGATTTGGGTCATGTGATGACCTAAGCAGATTGCCAGTAAAGCTTGTCTGGAAGTCTGACCTACAGGACAGTGAGAAAATAATGGGTGTGCTTTATACTGCCAAACTTAAAATAATTTGTTCTGGCAGTGCTAGAATTCTAATACACTCTTCTTTACAGAATAATTATTCTGTGATTACAGATGGCTACAAATTCTTTGCTATCCTTCCCACTGAAGAACAACTAATGGAATGCTTACTCTGGGGAAAGTTAAGCCTCCATGTAATAAATGCAACTACACTGAGATAACCACACGGCAAAATACCAAAACCACAGGGAGAGACCCCAGAGAATGAGACACCATGTGAGAAGAGAAGTGCCAAGAAACCCTGAAGAGTTAGAAATGTGAGTGAAGGAGGATCTTGGACGTGGATCCTTATCCATAACTCTGCCTACTGACTCCAGGTAGATCTGTGATTCACTTCACAGCTGAGCCCTCCCTGAATAACCAATTTATAAAATCCCTAGCAAAATAATAAGATGGTTTAAGTCATTTATTTTGGGGGTAGTTTGTTATGCAATGATAGATAACTGGAACAAATCCCATTTTCTCATGCAACTAACAGTTATCTGAAGCTGTGTTCTCAATTTGTACTACATTTTTCACAACATAACAGATCTGTATCCGTCTGTACTCTTGAGATTACTTAAGTTACCTTCCACCTATATAAATCTCTTCATCTACTATCTGTTGGGAGATAGTTATTCATAATTCTGTCAATTTTGCATATATTTTGAGCAAAGGCACTACAAAGCTGATTGCACAACTGGCAACCTTAGAAGTTAGAGATAGTTTCTAACTAAAGGCTTGAGACCTCCCGAGAGATTTGGCACTGTGAATCCCTCTCCTTCTCTCCATGTAGATATTTGTTTACATTTCAGTGCAATAAAGGTAATGACATCTTACCCCATTTCCCTTGGAGAAGATTTACTAAATATGTAACTTCTTTCTTAGGAGAGGAGGATGGGTAAGAGTGCCAACCACCCTATATCATACCCAAATCTCATAATTTCGGAGTTCCTCTCCTGGGGCTCAGCCCACTGTTCGTGTTGGGTTGCACCTGTCTCTCACCATGGTGCATCACCGGTCTTGAACTTGGGGAATCTACACCGAGTTATTGATCTGCCTGCTGCCTTTTGTTGTGAATAATAAACTGTATCTCTGATTCAGGAAGCCTGGTGTCTCTTGTCAGAGAACATCTATAAAACTGTAGCAGGCTAACTTGTTAGTGTGCAAGAAGGGTAACGCTTAGACCTTTCACGGTTTCAGACTTAACAATGAACACCTAAGTAGCCCAGGCTACCATCATTGTCTAAGTCAATATATTTCTAACATAAGCAATTTTCTTCATAGAAGGCAGATTAAATGTAAACAAAAGAGAACAAAACAAAACAAAAAAACAGACCAAAGTTCTCAACATCTTGTTTATCTTGTTTAATAGCTTTCATAATGCAAACCACAATCCTCAATCTCGATCCTGCAGTCCCTTGTCCCTATCTGCCTGTCGAGCATCATTTTACAGTAGAATTCTCCTCATGCTTATGCCGATCACATTAATATTTTTCAGTTCTTCTTATTAAGCATGCTCCCAGGCTCTACCCACCACCCAAGTTCTCTGCATAAGTTGATTGCACCTTGTAATGTGTTTCTCTCCCCTCTTAACTTATTTAATGTCTACTCACTGAAAATCTCTTAAATCCTCCTTATCACTCTGGTCTTCATCACTTCTTCAAGGAAGCTTTCCTGACCCCAAGAAAAGTACATCAATTCTCCCTATTTTTTTGGCTCTCACTGCTTCACCTCCTCTGTATAACTTACCATGTTGCAATTCCATGTTGAATTCTGTGGTTAATTGTTCCCCATCTTTCTGTAGGAGGCTCTCTCAGGGCAGGAATAAACACAATCTAGTAGACAAGGGGACAGCTGGTACATTCTTTTCCCTAGGGTATCGAGCACCTGCAAATATTCATTAGAGACAGTTGGGCTTCATGGGCATGCTTTATATCATGGTATGTTTCATATCATAGTAAGCTCTCTGTCCGTGGTGGGAAAGGAGCAGGGTTCCTCCATTACAGAACACAAACACAACAGAAGGGTGCTTCACACTTAACATCTCCCTGCATTGGCCATGATTTGACAGCCTCTGGCTATGAGTACCCAAAGCCCACTAATGAAGCTATTCTTGCCCTGTCTCCTCTCTGTGTGAGGAAAACATCTTTCCATCAGAGCCTGTTTGAGTAGTGCTTTTGCTGGCAACCCTCATAGCTGTCATGGAGTGAGTTGATATCTCTTTAGGTGTCTCTGTTCTGACTGTTGATGTTTATTAATGTTTCAATGCAGTGTCACGTGCACTCTATGTACTTAATAAAAGTTTACATATATAAAGTCAGTATTATATGGCACTCAGAGTAATTGATTCTCAACTGATATTACTAATGGAAAGAAAACATTCATTCATTTAATCATTCTTTCACATAAACACTTTAGAGCAATTAATGTGTCAAGCATGCTATAGAAATTGGGGTAATATAGTGAGAAAAAGAGACACTGTCCCTGTCCTGAGAATTACTTCTACTCAAGTCAGATAAAGAAGGTCTCTCCTAACAGAATTTGGGAGGATGGATAAAGGATGCAAATAATCCCCCCAGTCTTACAGGCCATCTCTTCAGAGTACTGGAAGCCAGTGTTCTGTTTCACTCACCAGTATGCTACCTGCATCGAATTCTTCAACTCTAAAATGGAAATCACTTAGGGACAGCAATTCCATGGAGTTGAACTTGATTGCATCTTCTAAGTCTGAGCTTCTCATGAAGAATGCTCTCTGTAAAAGAGACCTAGTAGTATTAATTTTTTTAAAAAGTTACATTTAATGGCACATCACACTTCCAAGATATTATTAAGTATTTATATAGGACTTTGTCATTGTAGCCATATTTTTGAAGCCTCTCTCCTTTTGGATTAGGCTTAGGCTTTAGAATTGCTTGAAAACTGTGTACAATTAGATTTCAAAGACTATCAGACAGATTAATAGAAGAAATATTCTAATCTGAGTTTCTTATGATTACAGTAACATTTATATAACATTTTTTAGGAACTCTGCCATAATATTTTTGTATCTTATTTTATTTCTTTCCTTCATTTTCTGCTATTATTGTATGTCTTGTGAATGTGTTATTATTTTCTCTAAAAGTATTTTAGAAAAAAATGTGCAGACACACTCACAATTTAGGAACAAAATTTGAATTGTATTACAGACAAACAGATTTGTAAAAATCCTGGAAAATTTTTCTAAAGGTGGTAGGAAATATGAATAGAAAATGAATTTGTATCTTTATAATTCTTGATAAATAATGAGATTTTCCAATATTATTTGAAAAAATATCCACCTACTTAACTCAATAGCCTGAGTCATTTAAACTAGATTTTACAAATTACTAAATCAAAGACAAAAGAAAGATTCTTCTACTGGTATCAAAATTTCACCTTGTCAATCTTTACTTTCTGTTAATCTATAATTATTGGGATCAGCTAGTAGAAAATGCCATAAAAATACTCTTAGGCAATAATTTTCATTTCTGTGCATAGTTTTAAACTCAACAAAATATCCCGTTCTACCTCTCCTCATATTTCTATTTATGATTGTATTCTGAAGGCTTCCAAGGAAAGATTTAAATATTTATCAAAAACCAGTGCAAGGAGGAGCAGATGTAGCTCAGTGGTTGAGTGCCTGCTTCCCACATACGAGGTCCTGAGTTCAATCCCCAGTTGCTCTAAAAAAAAACCAAACAAACAAAAAACCAATTTTGGAGAGCAGATGTGGCCCAAGAATTTGAGTGCCTGCCTCCCACATGGGGAGTACTGGTCCCTCATAAAGAAGACAAACAAAGAGCAAAAATCCTGAGCAGACAATGGGAAAAAACAACAAGCAGACAACAAGCAATACAACAAGCAAAACAACGAGCAGACAATGAGCAAAAAAACCCAAGTGAGTTGGAACCGGATGTGGCTCAAGCAGTTGAGTGCCATCTCCCACATGGGGGTCCAGAGTTTGGTTCCCAGTGCCTCCTAAAGAAAAAAACAGACAATAAGCAAAAAACACAAGCAAACAGATGAGGGAGCCATCTTGGTTGGGGGAGAGGTGAGCCACTGATTGAACACTGGATAGATTGTATAGTAGGTGAATATATCTCAATAAAATTGCTTTAAAAAATCCTTTGTGATATCTCCTTATGAGGACAAGATACCTCCTTATTAAAAACAAACTAAGTAAAAGCCAGTGTAATAAATACTTGAAACCCTAGGACAGAACAAAAAGATTATTTAATTAGCCAGAAACCTTATTCATACTCCCCTTCACAACACACATGCCTCCCTCTTCTTTGTGTCAATACATGTAAAAATTTTAAAAAGGCCACTCTGACATTTCTTGAGTGTTGTACTGGATGACAATTTGATGCTAAGATTGAGAAAATAATTACAACTAAAGCAAGGAGATCTGTATCATATTTTTTACAAATATAATACCCTAATATTCTTCTTTTGTCCACTCCTTCTTATTTTATTACTTACCATGAAGTAGTGGGTGTCTGTAGGATTCTGCCCATTTTTTTTTTTTTTATCTATTTCAGTTTTCTATAACTATTTGGCAGTATTCACATAAAATCTCCTGTCTCCTCCATCTATTGTTACACAAGTCTACATCTCCAAATTCAAGGCATCCTTATAAATGCCTATTGGGCATCACTATATTAAACATCCCACAGATATCCTAAAGTAAATATATCAAAAATGAATCTCATTAGTTCTCTCTTTCCCCAATAATTGCTTTTTCTTTTGTGTCCTCTACTTTTATTAATGGTATGCATCATCCATTCAACCATTTGAGTAACCTAAAAAGCAGAAATTTTAATGGAATTGGACTTCTCCTTTATTATCTACATACTCAATGCTTCTTTTATGTTTGCCAAATTAGCAATTCTATATTCAATTATTCCATTCATTAATTCATTTAATAAGTATGTATCAATCACAGACTAAGTTTCAGACACTGTTCTACATTATGGAGTTATAGTATAATGAACTTATATGTTAGTGGGGCCAGAGAGAAAACTGATGATCAATTTAACTAAAATTATAATATAATATGTCAGAAGATTCTTTTTCATAGTGTGTTCTTAAAGGTTTTGTAAATCTGGTTCGAAGGAGGCAACCACCGTAGGTTCTGCAAAAGAGAAGGTGCTGTGAAAGCAAATAACAGGGAGCATTGATATACATTTTAGGGATCAGGAAGTTGTTCCTGAAGAAGTGATAAAGAAGACCAGATTGCTGAGAAAGATTCAGAGATTTTTTGATTAGTAAAAGTTTAATAGTTTCAGAGAAGGGGAAGAAGTAAGTTGCTTATTCTTCGTGTAACTCAATTTCCTTATCTGCAAATTGGCTATATAACACAGCATTATTGAAAGGATCAAATGAACTAATACTAACTAAATGCATGAAAATGAGATGCACATAGCAGAATCTGTTAATAATTTTAAGCAATATTATTAATATTTGAGCACTTAAGTGAAAGTTAATATTCAGGGTGTCATGAAAAACAATGGTTGTCCTTTAACAAGAAGAATCGCTTTATACATTCTTGAATATTTCTTTGTATCAATCACAAAGGAGTTTTAATTTGGGAAAGTAGAAAACCCTACTCTTCAAAGTGAGAAACTTGATCACCTAAAAGCAAGGTAAGAGCAAAAATTTCCATGAAACGAACTTTTTAAAATACTTAATTCATATTTCTAAGGCTATCAATTCTATCATCTTGGCCAGGGTGTGACTTTTTGTGTGTGTCTGGTATCACCTGCAGTGCTTCAACTGAAATAAGAACTTAGCCTAAGGCTTTCTTTTTAAATAATAGTTATGTTCTTGACTTGTCCATCCATTGGTCTGCCTGTCTATTATATTAAAGGCCTGGATGAATTTATTTATAGCCATAATCTTTTCTTTAGATAATAGCTAATCCTAATGGTGTATCTTCTGTACAAGTCTAGCAGTCTATCTCCCCTGAGTCCTTAGGGCAGCTATCCCCTGCACCTCATCACTCCGCTGGATCTCTGAACAGGCATCATCCTTAAAATCCCATTTGTACCATTTGGATCAGGTCAGGAAGAGTAATAGCTCTAATCTTCTTGGGGTGGTATTATTAATCTTGAGCAGGTGTGCTCCAAGGTACTTTCTCTATCCTACACATTTAGAAAGCAGAAGCTTTAGGGCTATAATGAATAAAGCTAAAATGGAAGCCTGCAGCATGAGGGAAATGATTCTAAGATTGAGCTGTCCTTTAGGTTTCTACTTAAACCTTGCTTACTCTGTTAAAGCCAGAGCTTTGAGAAAACAAAGGAGAATTATTAAATAGCTCCTCATCTGAAGCAAGTCAGAATACCATTCTATTACTGTTATTCATTGTTTTCTAACTGAGACTGACAAAAATCATAGCTAAATAAATGTAAACTGTCTACAGTTCTAAGAAATTGCAACGTGTCTGAAATATCTGCTGTTTATTACTTCATAGAACTGTGTTTATTACTGATAAAACAATAAGTATGCTTATAAGACTTCTCCCAAAGTAGTTAATTCCCTTATTGTCCTCCTTCATTCCATTTATAATTTCATGCTTGCTGATCTAAATCCATTTCTATAACATATAGTAAAAAGGAATGCATTCCCTTTCTGTTATATCGACCTGGCTCTTTACCTAGGGGCTACTTTTCACTTGTTGATTACACAGGTAACTATTTCTCATAGATTGTGTATATTAAATAAAGCTTTTAGCTTCCAATTCCAGTTCTTATTTTTTCTAAACTCCCGTCCAACCCCACCAGGAGATCTTCATTTTAGTTATCTTCTTTTCATTAAGGCATCAGAGGATATAATGAGGGTGCTTTTGAAATTGTTTCAAAGTTCCAAGGTCCTTCTTTTGACTAGATTTATAAATATTAAAACCAATTGAAAATGAAAGTATTACCTTACTGTTACTTATTCTATTTGATTAGATGGCACAGAATTATTTTGCTCATTGATATAAGAATATTTGTTTAGTATTCATGATTGTTAATTATACTACCACGTTTTCAGATATTATTAGCCAATGTGGTTGTATGTAAATTTTAAGCTGTAAACAATATCATCAAAACTTAGGCTCCTCACTTTATTTGACATAAGTATATATGGAAAGACTTAGAGATAGATATGAGTCCAGTATATTCCACTAAATATTAGTTGTAATTTCCATGAGCAAACTAATTAACCTATCTGTGCCTCAGTTTGTTATCTGTAAAATGGAGATAAATATAGTATTTATAAATTTTTAAAACACAACATACGACTCTTATTATAGTCCAGGTATTGCTCTAAATGCTTTAGGTTAATCCCCATATCAACTCTATCATTTCTGTTTTACATATGAAGTGACTGAGGCATAGAGAAATAATTTTCCAAGGTTGCACAGCTACTAAGTAAGTAGCACAGCCAGGATTTGAACTCAGAAAGTCTGCCTCAAATCCCAAATGCTTAAATGTGACTTAACACTGCCTCCACACTGTCACCTAAGGCTTTAAAGAGATAAACTAAAAGTCACAAAACAGTGCTTAGAGTGTTGAAAGTGTCTTTTTAAGTATGAGCTATTATAATGCTGATAATTATTATTATAATATTCTCATTTAATGAACATTTTTCTCTTAATTATTCTGTGCTAGGTATTATGCTAGTCATTCTTCACTAGTATTATTGGTATTATTTTATTTTTAGCTTCTTTTTTTCAGATATGAAATTGAGGTTCTGGGAATTTAACTTACTCAAATACAAACAGCAGGTTGTAGATTTAGAAAGAGGCTCTTTCAATTAAATTTGTGCAGATTTTAAAGTACAGGACTGGATTTATTTTATCAATGCCCTTGAAATGAAGCCAGTTAGTTTTAATCATTTCAGAAGCATAGAATATGATTTATAAATCTTCAAAGCAGAAAGGAAGTATTATTTAAACAAAGGATCTTCAAGAAGACTAAGAAGAAAAAAAGGGAAATTGTTCTAAATTAAGATTTTGAGATATAAAAAGAGAGACTGATTAAAATTGTCATCATAAACATTATATATATAAATATATATATATATGCAAAATGTCATGAATGCTGTAACAAAAGAATCTAAAATAATTCAAAAGAAAGAGGGAACAAAAGATAAAATAAGGCAATCATTTTTATCCTAGTGTGCTTTCTTAAAATAAACAAGTGGCTCCAAATAAGTACTTAATATGTTTAAAATTTGCATAATTAGAATCAAGGTGAGGGTGTTTTGGTATGTTTTGTCATTATTTCTGAGGCCCTTTAGAGAAGCATATTCAGTATTCAGTTAGCTTTGGCTATTTGCAATTACTGTGTATCAGATTAATTTGTACCGGGTTATACTGGTTATACTTTGTTTCATAATCTGTTCTTTTTCCACCTTTTTATATCTTTCTTTGGAGTTACTGAAGTTTATTTCAAATGATGCCCCCCCTACTGGTTTTGAAATTATACATTTTATTCTATTCTTTAGCAATTTCCTTTGAGCTTTTGTAATGCATATTTTATGTAGTAAAGTCTAAAGTTAGAATAAAAAACCAAAACAGTAATTTGCCTTTAAACTTAGAGGGTTTTTTTGTTTTGTGTGTGTGTGTGTGTGTGTGGTTGTTGAACTCTTTTGGGGGGATCTGTTAGGAAAACTAATTATTTTGTATTTATTCTTAGTCTTATTATATGACAATTATCATTTTCTTGTTTTTTCTTTTGTACTTATTTCATCTTGAGTTTGTTATTCTTATATTTTTTCCTTTTTCTAAACATTTTATCCTTATGTCAGGATGTCAGGATAAATTGTGAAATACTTTGAAATGGGCAAAAAAAGATTACTGGGTGTCCTCTTTAGCACACTTTTTCAGATTATTGTCTCTTTTCATTGCCTTTAAGCTATTTCAAATTGGAGAAAACTGCTAGTAATGAAAATTATTCCATAGACATGCAAATGGATTTGTCTGCAACTGATTATTGTCCTGTAGATATTGACCAGTTTTGCATCAATTTGCAAATACATTTCAGGATTCCTGATTTCGTTTGTGTATGTATGTGTGTGAGTTTCGAAGTCTCCTTTGAACGAGGTTTTAATACTTTATTGATATCCTTTAATAGCTTAAAGAAAATCTTTGACCTATGTTCTCTTTATATGGTGCAAACTCCCAAACACTTAGGAGAAATTAAATCGAGTGCTAAAGTATCCCTGGAGCTCCAGAAGCCAAGGTGGAGGGTGCAGGGCTTTCCAGTGCTCCCAGCTGTGGCTCAGGGGGCTGCAGTCAAAAGGTAGTGAGCTGGGTCAGGCAACAGGGAGGTCAAACCAGATAGCCCAGCTCAAGAAGTTCTCTCCCTGAGCATCCAACTCTGGAGCTCTGCTACCACCTCTTCCCAGCACACATTTCTGCCATGATCAGGGATATTGAAGGGTAAACAGTGGCTGCTGCATGGATAAGGCCAAGAGTCAAGGCCATCTCCTCCCACTCTACCCCTCCAAACCATCAGGCCTGGTGAAGGGCTATCTAAGCGTTAGCCTCCTAATCCTATTTCTCCCAGAGAAACTCAGGGGGAAAACCTGATCTGAGGAGATGGTTTAAGGAATGGAGCATGACTAAGAAATTCTTGGTGCCTGCAGATATCCACCCAAAGAAACATTCACCTCCCAGGCTTTGAGCTCAGTGGGGCTGAAACAAATGGGAGTATGGCTTTCCACCATCTGCAGATGGAGTGCCTCGTCTCTGTGGGAGCAGGAATTGCCAACTGTGTATCCAATATGCACAAAGGAAAATGGTGGAATGAATACAACTATTTCAAGAAAAACAATAGGATTATTGTGTTCTATCAGAAGCCTAGATATTAGGCAGAAGGAATAAAATGAGCATAATGAACCAAAATGAAACAAACAAACAAAAAAGAAAACATAAAAAGTAAAAACATTAGCTATAAAAAAAACATAATATTTGAAATACAGATGACTATGATAGAGATAAATGTTTGAATGGATACATCTGAGGAATTCTTTAGCAAATTGTAAGATCAAACTGAAAAATTTTCCAGAAGGAAGAAGGAAAAGACAATTAAATAAAATCACAAATACACATTACTAGGACTTAAAAGGGAGCAGACATAGTTATATACAGCAC
Organism: Tolypeutes matacus; assembly: GCA_026826555.1. NCBI lineage: Eukaryota > Metazoa > Chordata > Mammalia > Cingulata > Chlamyphoridae > Tolypeutes > Tolypeutes matacus. The sequence goes on from JAKSZT010054515.1 coordinate 6,525,920, forward strand.
AGAGATTAAAAGATAAGAAAGTACTTTTTTAAAAAAACACCTGTTAATAAATTTCAAAATTTGGACAAATGGGAAAAAATATCCTAGAATATTTTAATACTCCAAAACTGATTTAGAAGAAAAAGACAGCCAGATCATCACATCCATTAAACAAATTAATCAGTAATTAGAAATCTTACGGTGAAAAAAACATCAGCCTGAGATAGTTTTCAGAGTGATTTTATCAAAATTTTAATAGAAAAGATCATTAAAAATTTGCCTATTAAGAGAATAAAATAATGAATTTTATAAAATGCTATTATCATCTTTAATCTGTTAATATGGTGAATTGTATTAATGAATTTTATAATGTTAAATTAACTTTGCTTTTTTGTAATTACCTAAATTGTTTGTGCTGTATTATATTTTGTTTTATAAATTGCAGAATTAATTTGCCAAAACACATACAGCAGCACAAAAGACCAAATGCTGCCAAGAATGAAAACATGGAAGGATTTACTCTAGTAAGAAATTAAAAAGTTACTAAGGTAGTAGTAATCAATACAGTATAATATTGACAAAGAGATACAAAATCACGCAATGAAGCAGGAGAGTAGAGACACAGGCATTAACATGGACAAAGATAACTTCAGATCTGATAGAAAAGTTTGTCTTCTTTAATTAATATTGCTGGGAGAAGTGTTTACATATATGGAAAAACTGAAATTAAGTCTTATGTCATGAAATAAATTTCTAATGGTTCAGAGAAAAGTGGAAAATATAAATTTAGAACTTTAGAGAAAATTAAAAAAGAATTTGGCATTATTTCTGTGTAGGTAAAAGTTTCTTTAATTAAATATATCAAGTAAATATGTAAGAACTATTGATAAATTGAATTAGATTAAAAATAAGACTTTTCATTTACTAGAAAACACCATAAAAGAGTACAAATACAAGTCACAAAACAGGAGGATATTTTTGGAAAAGCATTTTCAATTGTTATATTTGTTAAGCTGCCTAGTTAGTAAATGAGTATTTGCTTTTTTTATCTTTCCTATATTGTTTCCTAATATAAATAAAAGATTTAAAACATGCAAAAATTGCTTTATTTCCATATTTAAGAATACATTAACATGTTTAATTTATATAAATATTATTTCCTTATTTTTGAATGAAATATATTCCCTTATTTCCACTATATATAGGGAAATAGTTTCCCATTTTGAAATGAAATATACTTTCATTATTCCACTATGTAATTTACCAAAACATCACAGAATCTTACCTTTCTCTATGAAATGACTGCTTTCTCTTTGAACCAAATGTCAATGCCCATATGCACTTGTTGGATAAATACTGGCCGCCTAAAAAAGAACACAACTTTAAATTATTCCCAATAATAACTTACATCATTATTAATAATCTGTGGCAAAGTCTTTTCAGCATCCATTTATTACTGGGTAAAAAATACCAATCAAGCATTGGAAGAAAATATAAAACTGATGTCTAAATGAAAGTTGCTTTTTTCTTTAATTTTATATTTCTTCCAGACTTTATGTATTCTTTATATTTATTTGATGCATCTGTCTTTTGGATTTTAAGACTCTAAATCGGATCATACTATGTCTAATACAAGTTTTTATTCATAACAAATACAGTTTTGATAATTATTCTTTGTTAAAATTCAATTTATTTTAGAAAAAGTGGTTCTGGATTTGTTTTCAAATATTTTAGCTGTCTTTTATTTCTTGGGCTAATAAGTGTCTTTGATCTTCAACTCCCTCATTTGTGAAACAGGAATGATCCATTTCCTCTATTGAATTATGTAAGAGAATCCAGTGAAATATGCTGTAAAAAGTACAAAGTGTATAAAAAACTTCAGTGTTTAGAACATTTTTCCTTGCATGTGGTAGGGGAATTTCTTATGTTTTAATGATAATAGTTAATTCTTTAACTTAAATGCATTTTTTGAAAATAATATGCCATGAATAGTTTGAAAATGTGAGTGGCAGGTGTTCATCAAGCAAACTCAGATTCTTCTTCTGGATTTCTAGAAAGATCATGCTCAGATTGACAGGGTTGCCCTTAGATTTGCTAAGCCGTTTGACATTGCAATATGTTGTTGGATAACACTCCATAGATACTTCAGGGTTTGAGCCTAGATGTAGAGTATGTGATTCTTTCTTCTTAGGACAAGTTCTTTCATATTGTGCCTGTGTGTGTGCCTGTGTGTGTGTGTTTAGCAAGAACTATAGCTAAGTGAATCAGCACCCATACTATCCTAAGTTTAACAAACAGAATGTCACTAGTTTAATGTGGTTGTTCTACATTGTAAGTGTCAATGTTTTGTGTGCTTTTGTGGAAATATCAAGGTTATGCAATTATTGCCACAGGATTTGCCATCAAGAAATTCAAACTGCTCTAAACACTGGGATCATTAAAGTTACAAAAGGACGTATTATAAAAGGAACCATGGAGATAAAATCTTATTTAAGATGCTTTGACATGAGGTAAAACATCAAGATAAAGAGTAATACATATCAGCATGAGAGAATGTATCTTTAAAATGTATTTTTCCATGTTTAGACAGTATTTCATCTTGAATTATTGGGAAAATATTTGTATGAATTTAATAAGGAAAATAAATTGTCATTAATAAAAGGATAAAATCTGTTCTTAAGCATACTCTTTAAGGCAGTTTCCGCATATTGATTCTAATTTTGAGAATTCAAAGGACTATAGATTATAAAACAGCAATATACAATGCTGGTGATGATGGTGCTACGACATGAGTGTTTTCATTGATTTCTGAAAGGAATGTGAAAGAGTATAAAAGCTATAGAAGTATCCTTTATCGAAAATCTATGTCTATTTCAGAATTAATTTGAAATTCAAGAACAGGATTAAGTCTTAAAGATGTTGATATAATGTCAATGAAGAAAAAACCTGAAAAGAAGCCATTTCCACATACAGGGGAAATGTTATGTCTATTTTTATTTATATATGTTGGCTATTAGCATTAATTAAAATGCTTAGAAAAGATTTTCAATAGCATACAGATAAAATATCTTAATAATATAAAGAAAAAGTAGGAACAATATTATGTTTACTGGATAAACTTAACCATAATATATTCATAAGATGTCTGGAAATAATTTAAAAATAGTAAAAAAAAAAAAAAAAAGCTATTGCTTTGTACAGAACATGAGGAATTTTCAATTTCTTCTCAAATGTCTTGATTTTCTAAATTTGACACAATGAACAAGGTTTCATAATCAGAAGAAAAAAAAGAAAATCAACAATTAGAAACAAAACACACATACAATTATAACTCTGGACCTTTCTTCCCCACATTAAACTGTAGAGCCCAAGGCCCAAAATTAGGCATAATCCTTGATTCCTCTATGCTGGAGAAGTCATGGACACTCCTAACAGTCTTGCCAAACCCTTGCCTTCCACCCCTCCTTTACATTGTGTGCAGATGTTTCAACATGTTACCATTCCTCAGCCTGGAGGAGATAACTGTAATGGAATGACCTAACCATACCTTGAACCCCAAACTGTAAACATACAGTCCTAGCTGCTTGCCAGGGCAGGAACTCTGGCTAAAGATTGCTTGATAGATGCTTTTTGCTAAATGGCAGGGTCCCCACGCCCTGGGGTTTATTAAATATCCTGTCCTCACACAGCACATGTATCTCTCATCTCCAAGGCTTTGCAGGGTGGGCAGAGCCTCCATCTACTGATCCTGACCCAAGCAGCTGGCCTTCCTGGGAGACTGGCCACGATGTGATCACATCTCCTGCTCTTTGAACTCTGTGCTATGTCAGTAATTAAGTGGTCATTTGCTCAAAGTGGCACCTGAGCCACTTGCTCCATATTCTTGTGTTCTTGAATTCCACACCTAACCCAAGAGTGAATCCTGTGGGCACTATTATAAAACTCTACCTCTATTTCCACTGTCTCCACTTCCTCTACCATTATCATAGTCAAAGCTACTATTCTTTCAAGGCAATATCCTTCTTGGTCTTTCTGTTTCCAGTTTATTTACAGTCTAGTTTTTTTTTTTGTTGTTTTTTTTTTTTCGCCACCCTACATCCAGTATTTTTTAAAACACAGATAGAATAATGACACTACTTGCTTAAAACTCTTCATTTGCCTCTTTAAAATCTCAAAACTTTTACCATGGTCTAGAAAGCTCCATGTAATCTTTCCAATCTCATCACATCATATTATGATCTTCCTCTTGCTCACTACTCTTTGGTCCTCTCAGCCTTCTTTTTTTCCTAATAAGCTATCCTCTTTCCTACTTCAGTGCCATGTCACTCCTCTGTCCAGAATTTTCCATTTACTGGCTGGTTCATTGGATAGCCACGGGAATTCATCTCAGATATCCAACCACAGGGAATATGATTAACCTGAGGCCTCAGCTGCTGCTCTGTGCAAGCCATCACTGGGTTTGCACCAAGGCCTGTGCTTCAAACAGTCTCCTCTTGGTCGAGGGATGGACATTGCAAGAGTACTAAGGCAGACTAGATCCTGGAGACACAGTAATCCTCTGACGGCTGATTAAGATTCAAGATCTCCTCCAAAACCCTGCCAAACTTTTATTAGGCTGCAAGATGATCAGCACACTTTCTCCCATCCTTCCTTTGCTCTATCCTATAACTGGGAGTTACACACACATTATGGTGACTCTCACAGACTGGCCTGGTCTCATCTCATTTTCTCTTACAGGTGTTTCCCTTAAGACAATCCTTGCACCTTTAATGCCACCTGCTCCTTGGATAATCCTGACAAATTCATTCTCTCCTTTATGTTTTACTTCTCTGCAGTTAAAACCTACCTAATGTATAACTTCACTAATTATTTGGTATACCTTTATCATTTTTGTTTAGTTTTGTTTTTTATAGCACCTTTCAAAGTACAAAATTGTCTTGTTTAGGTATCTATTTTGCATTGTATTTTCCACCACAATAATACTTTGAGAGGTTTTTAAATCAACTCTACAAATTGGGAACTAAAGGAAAAAAAAAAAAAGGATTTCATCAGGCCTAGATTCCCTCACCTACTTGGAGTCTTTTACACACTTTATAACCACCACTTCCTTCTTTAGAAAAATGTTTCTCTTTATCACACTTGCACCTCTTCAGTTCTATAAACCTATTCTATTGCTGTCTAGATTCCATTTTCCTAATTGGTGTACGTGATAGACTAAAACTCAGATTTAGGTATTATCTCTGTGTCAGTGTACTTGTCCATTCTTAAGGTTTAAGCTATCGTTCCTACATAGGTGATTCCTATCTCTAAATTTTACTTCCCGAAAATTCTTTGTCATATTAGGAAGCAAAATTCTACACATACACACACACACACACACATATATGTATGCATACATGTATATGTGTGTATATATATATACTTTATTTATTTGTTTGTTTGTTTATTTATTTGATTTGGCTTCATACTGTAAAAAGAGCACAGACATTATAGTGATAAAGATCTCAGTAAAAAATCTGTGTCTGCAGCTTAGTAGTCATATGAATTTGGATAAGTTAAAGTCTTCTGGTCCTAGTTTTGTCATCTAAAGAATGAGGTAATGAGAGTTGTCTAAGTGAAATGATAGTTTCTTGTACATACTCAAGTTTAATAGCATGCTGTTGTTATTGCAATGCTGTTAAAAATGGATTCTGGATGCACTCCAATCTTCTTATCAATATTTGTTTAATTGTGTAAATTTAAGTTGCTTGAGGTTTACTTTTAAAGACCAAATGAGCCATTAAAATGCATCATAATAAGTGCATGAAAGGTCAAATATATGTTAATTAATTTAATATAATAACTATGTTCTCATAATATGAAAAATATTTCCAAAAAGAAACAGTAAATTAAATATATTCTCACTATAACCCAAATCTCTAGCACTCTTGTTAACTTTTATAGTAGAGTAATTATATGCTCATAGGATCCACAAATAGTTTCATCAGTGGGGAAAAGCACTGAAGTGGCAGTACAAAAGTCTTCATGCGCAAAAGAACGGAAAGTTTTTACATGGATTGTCTGTTTTTCCTTTCCTTCTTCCTTCACTACCCATTCGTAAAACTCCTAAATACACATAGGCCATACACTATATTCGTGAAGATTATGGTATAGAGTTACCATATAGGTACACAGTAACCATTATTAAACAACACTAAGTCAACCGTTTTCTCCTCTCCTTTCTCTCTTTACTTGGTTACCCAATGTTGCCAATGTGAAAGAATTTAGCAAGTGAAATACCTAAACTACAAAAGAGAGGTAAATATGCATTCATTTTAAGGAAATATATCTTAATAAAAATAATAAAATTACACCAGCTTTGCTGATTTAGTAAGATTTAGAAATGTATACAAAGAAGCATCTGCTATCTTTTGATGTAAGCATTCAAATGTTAAGTATACTGAACATAAAGTTATTAATTTTTACCAGTGAGCCATTTCTGTTGAAAGCAACCTTAAAGAATGTATCCTGGTCTTTGTAGCTCTGATGGAAATAGTCCAGAACACGTTGCAATCTGTGCACTACCCATAAAACAGCACTAAAAATTTATAAATATAATTTAATCTTTCTTTTCCTTTTATTAATAAAGCAATGTTGATATTTGAGGTTCAAAATAGTGTAAAAATAAATGTGTTCCAATTAAGTGCAACTATTAATGGGTATATACTAATTTTAGTTTCCATGTAAGAGAATAATTTTTTATATTTAAATTAATTTGGAATTCACTTTTAGCATTAATTTCCCCCTGGTTGCTATATTTGAAGAATCTAGAATATTTTGAAACATCTTGAAACATGTCAAATAGTCAGCAAATAGATTCAGAAAGGATGTGTTCTGTGGAAAGTTTGTATTTAAATGAGAGAGAGGTTCAAGATACATATTGGAAAGTTAGCTATGCAAGGTCACACATTGATTCAAAGAAGTATGTAAGAGTGATAATTTTTGTATATTAAATATAGAGAAAATTTGAGAAGCAATAAAATTTCATCTTTCTGTGTGTTTCTTTTTTAGTAGGTCTACACAACTTTTCTTCATTTTAAATTTAATGATACAATGTTGCAAAATGAACATGCTATAAACACTAACTAGTTCAATTATTTTATTGATGACTAGGGTCATAACTTAGAAAATGCTGAAGACATAATTTTCATGCATATATCATGAGTACATGGCAAAATTTTAGCTCAGTAATAAGAAAACAAAGAAGATGAAAAAGCTGATGCAAAAAGGGTATGGGAAAATGATCTCTCCATAGATTTAGACATAGATATAGATGATGTAGATGTAGATGTAGATGTAGATGTAGATGTAGATGTAGTTCTAGATGTAGATATAGATATATAAATATAGATAGGTATAGACAGATGTAGATGAATCCTACAAAAATATTGCTAAACTAAATCCAAAGCAGGTGAATGTATCATAGGTTTATAAAACAAAACCTTGAGGTTAATTTTTTTTCTCTTTGAAAAAAAATCATTGCATCTTATTAATTTTCCAAAATTTAATATCTAGCTTTATGTAAACTAAGCCCTAAGAAATAGTAAATGGTGATTGAAATAAAGTTACATTTTCTTTATGCTTAGGCAGATTTATTAGAAAATGTTCTAGTATGGCACTGCAAGAATACATAGTCTTTTTTTGTACAATGCACAGATTTTGCGTACTTCTTTCTTAAAACTGATCATTTAATAAAGATTAACTTACTACTTTCTTACTAAGTAGCCTCTTTTCTTGAGCATTTGTCAAGCCCAGTTAATAGTCATACTATCAGTGTACAGAGGTACACAGATTTAAATCCTAATAGTAAGCAATCTTTTACTTAATATTGCAGTGGTCAATAATAAAATAAAATACCTTTAAATTTAAAAAATTTAAGTTCATTCCATAGAGATGAATTTCTACGTAGGACATTTTTTCTTCTCCTATGAAACATGTCCTCTGTCATTTGAGATAAAATTTTATGAAATGATATTTAGCGAGTGATATATGCAAGGAGGGCATTATATAGGCAAGGTATTAAATAATACAAACCTGGGTATTAAAGGGAAACATGTTTGTTTAATAAATGGTTCCGTACACTGAATGCATAAAATCTACATGAAAAAAAAATTGTTATATACAAATATTCACAATTAAAAGTAATATATCAGAATACTAATAAAAATAAAACAAGGACCTTGAGAGCTTAAGGAATACAATATTTCTTTCTGAGTCGATAGAGAAAGCCTTTGACAAAAGTTGCGAAATGAACAGGGCCTTGAGAAAATGGTAGAATGTTGAAATTGTTGAAAGAACAATGTCATTGTGGTCTCTAGTTATCAGCATTGTAATTTAGATCTTTTAAATGGTAAGATATTTAAATATTTTAAGGAATTCTGTACATAGAATCCCAAAATGACATTTAATAAACAATTTGACATTCAAGTAATGGTCATTAACATTAACTTCATTTTGAGATAAAAATTAAATATCACATTTTAAAGTATGGTTGTAAAATTTATTTTGCATTAGGACAAAAATGTTTCTTTAATAAATTACTTAATAAAATATTAGAGAATTACATCTAAATAAAAACTCAAGAAATAAAAATATTTTTCTCTAGATTCTCTTTTTGGCAAAATTAACTTTGAAAACTTTCTATTTCTCTTCTGAACAAACATTTTAAAAAAATAAGGGTTGTATTCTACTCATTCATATAAGAAGTTATATTTTAATGTAACCAAATATAAGTTAAGATATAATCAGAAATGAGGTATATAATTTTCTATTAGCTGGTACAGTCAGAATTCAATGTAATACACATGCAAAGCAATAAAATATTTGTTCAAATAACAAATCTGTAATTTTTGCCTATGCTTGTCATTATAGTCATCTGAAGTAATTTTGATTAAAAAAATTCCTCTCTATTCTAGTAGCATTAAAATTTTGTTTCATTCTCTTCTGTATGCATATTCCCAGGTGGTCCATGGAATCAGTTTTCCAAAAGAGCAAAGTTTTAAAAATAGAAAATAGAATCTGTGACTGACATATTTCCATGTGACTACCATTAAGACATCACTTTTAGTCATGTAGTCCTCCTTAGTTTAGACACAAGTCTACAATTCTCTAGAAAAGCCCATTCTCCTGTTTCTCTCTCTTTGATAAAATTAATTTTTGTATTAGAGTTTTCTTGTAAAGAAGGTTTTCCCTCCCTCCAGTCAGCATCTCCCTGCACTCCTGAGTTCTTGTCAGTGTTCCCTTGCATCGCCACATTATTAACTCAAAAAATCATTTGGGCAAATTTGCCTCCCTAAAGATTAGTTTGAGGTTATATCCTCTTATATTAATTTGCTGAAACAACTTGTCTACTGTTAGTCATTTCTGTAGCAGAATTTTGGCTGTGGCTTCTCAATAAAGAAACTATACATATATATTTAATGATGCTCTGTAGCACAATTGACCTCAAAGCCTCAAAGTCTTGTTTTTTGCTTTTTTTAATGTCAGTTTTAGAGAAAACACAATTCAATTTAGAGCACTGTCAAGTCTTTATAATGGAACATTTCCATTTAAAATTAGCATTTTCTAAACACTGAATGTAAATTGATTTAAAATGATATATAATATTCACACTTCATTTTGGTGGGGGTTTATAAAGTATAGGTTTATTCAAATGCGGTTAATAAAACTTGAGTGCACAGATAACACTTCATATTTAAGTCACTGTTTACTGCTGGAAAAAATAAAGGTAGGATGTTGATAACATTTCTCTTTTTTCCCTCTACACGTCTCTTAATTTAATATTCTGCATAATTTCAGGTTTGTATTTTAATCATTGCTGGGTATTATTGAAAAGGGAGTTTAAAGCTATATTTTTCACTCAAGTAAGGGAGAAAATGTTCTTTTATTCTGCTTTCTTTCACCACAATTCCCATCATTATTATTATTTTTTATTAACGACTGCATTTCAAATTCACAAAAATAAATTGTGAATGAACAGCTCAACAAGTTATGGAAACATTACTCCCCCATATTTCTTTTTCAGGCACTTTTATCTCATCTAATTCTAACTGCTAACTCTGTTGTTCCTATAAGAGATTCTAAAGTGAGTGCTGCAGCTTGAAAGGGAAAAACAAGGGCAAGAAAATTGGAGTTGAGTGTAGAAATGAAGGTTATTAAGAACGGTAAAGTAAAGGGTAAAAAGATAGACAAAATAAGATATGACAACAGAAAGTCAAAGGATAAAACGGGTGAAGTAAGTAATGCCTTTACAGTGATAACATTGAATATTAATGGCTTGATCTCCTCAATCTGGAAAAAGAACTTGACCAAAAGGGAGAAATATTAAATACAAATGAGTTTTTATGGCTAAGAGATTTCAAAGTGAGTCAGGAGGTCATTCCAAAGGTATGTTTATGCATGTCTTGGCAAGATCTCATTGACTGCCACAGTAAACAGTGCCTCAAATAGCAGGGCTCCTGATGGCTCTAGAGACATCCAGTCACTATAGGCAGGGCAGACAGCTCAGGAATTCAGTACCCTGTCAGTGGGCCTTACTTTGGAGTTTATGCTCTCCGGTGTAACAGAGTTAATCTCATTTATAGTTTCCCTACACATGGCTCTTCTGTCTCTTTTAGTTGAACCTAAAATTAGCACTATGATTATTAAATATATGTCCCAGAGACTCTGTTCATGTGCTGGTTGAACCCTGAATTTCAGCAGAGTTGCAACACCTACTCTCCAGACATTAATTTCACCTAGGACAATTAACAAGGAGATGATGATGGGCAACACCCATCCCAAGGAACAGAGAGTGTCTGCAACTACAAGCAAGATAGTCCCATCCATCTGCCCCATGTGATCTAAGCCCCCTCTCAATTAGAAGCAGAGTGGGCATCACTATCTCAAAACCCTCAAGATTGGGGAATGAACAATAGACTAAAAGAGACTTAATAGTATGCTGTTATAGACTTATTATTATTCTAGCAATGGAAAAGCTTTGATATAAAGGCAGTAACTACCAGAGGTTCTGAGGGGGAGAGAGACGGAAGAATAGGTGTAATATGGTGGCATTTTCGGGACACTTGAATAGTCCTCTATGACATTGCAATGACGGCTATAGGACATTATACATTTTATCATAACCTAGAAAATTCTGCAGGGCAGAGTGTAAACTATAATGTAAACTATAGTCCACAGTTAGTAGCAAAGCTTCAATATGTGTTCAGCAATTGTAAAAATGTACCACACTAAAGAAAGATGTTGTTAATGTGGGAAAGTGTGGGAGGGGGAGGGAGGGAGGCATATGGGATTCCCCTATTTTTTGTTTGCAACATTTACATAATCTAAAGCTTCTTTAAAAATAAAAAATATTAATTAAAAAAAGACCTAGACTGATAGAATGCATAAAAAATATATGAGCCATCTACATGCTGTCTACAAGAGACTCATCTCAAACATAAGGAAACAACCAGGTTGAAAGTGAAAGATTAGAAAAAAGACATTCCTTGCAAACAGTAATCAAAATTATTTGGAGTAGCGAAACTAATATCACCACATTCTTAACACCCTGTACAAGAAGAATAATCTTGTATTTATATTATTAACCCCAATCCTCACCTACTTCCAAAGTCATTGTTATACATTCCCAATATTATCCTCCAACTGTCCTCCAACTAACATTAATCTTCCTAGACCACTCATTTCAGCCACAGTCATCATGGAAAATAAATGAAGGGTCAGCATTAAAGCCTGGACTAATTCATTCATTCACTTATATAACAAAAATATATTGTTTACAATGTAGTTTTGTTATTATATAGTATTGTTTTAGAAGTGTTAGAACAAAGATGATAAAGCAGGTAGTTTATATTAAAAGCTTAGTTTTGGAAAATAGGGGCCAAATTGTTATTTCTAGATGATTTAGTTATGTATAAAACTCAAGAGAATTGATAAAACTATTATAATTGTTTAAAAACTTAGAAAAGGATTGAATAGAAAATAAGTGTGCAAAATTTTACAGTTCAATTTAAAAAGTTAGAACATATTTTTGTTATTTTTTGTATATTTTCTATATATTTTTATATTCTACATTATTGGGAATTTCAAATATATAAATGAGTAGTATAATTAACCCCTAACTCCATCAAATTAAAACCTATCCTTTCCCATCATCCCACCATATAATTTTTAGGCTAATCACATAATCACATACAGTTTACCCTTTCATCCACCAAATTTCAGTATGTATTTCTAAAGGAGAAGAGTTCCCTTTAATTATCATAATTGTAATGCCAATACAACACCTAAAGAAATAAAAATGATTCTTCAATAGAATGAAATGCTTAGTTAGTCAAATTTTCCATTGTCTCATAAAATCAGAAAATGTTTCAATGTTCTCGTCTCAATCAGGAAGATAATTTTCATATTTGGCTTTCACCCTTACTTAGTCTATATATTCCCCTGCAAATCTGCTTGTTCTCAGATATTTTGCACCACAGCTTAATTTATAAATTGTAACTTAAATAATTATTCAGTAAATTAAAATGTATTGACTATAATAGTATGTGCAAAGAATTGTGTTTGATTTTTTGTGAGAAAAACTATAATCTAGTATTAGAGTTTAGCTTCTAGGAAATCAAAATATACATTTCACAAGTTTCTTTCAGCAATTTTAATGCATATATATATATATATATATATTTATATTTATACATTTGTATTTCTGATCTGTGGTTGCTTCATACGACCTGGGGCAAAACCTCCCACCTGTTTTTCTGAGTATACTGCCTGATTCCCAGAGCCTTGAGCTTCCATATACCTCCCTCTGAACTTCTTCCAAAGGTTTTTGTATTTCTCAGTCTAACGTAATATACCCAAATTTTTTTCCCCAAAGCTAAAAATGTATTACTACTAATAGTATAGTAATGTCAACAGTGGCATTCAGAGAAAGAAGATATTGATGCATCTAGAAGTTCATATTTTTAGCTGAGCCTTAGAGCAAGTAGTATTTAAAAACACTCTTCTTAATGGTATCCCATGTTGTTAGATTTTAGGTGCAGGAAAATTATGATACCCAGTGAGCCCTATATCCTGCTCTGGATCGTTATTGATGGAATTCAGTCCATCACCATAAACAGATTGTTTGGTTTGCATTTTTAACTATATTTTTTCATTTTTCCTTCTGTTGGCAAACCCTTTATGAATTTTTTTTCTTCTCCTATGGATTTGAGAACTATAGTTTATCCTTATCAAATGTACACTGATTAATTATAATATATAAGGCATTGTATTTATGAAGCTTTGTGTGACATACAATATTGTCAGTGACATAGGAAACAGACATTAAAAATAAATAAAATACAATGTTATGCATAAAAAATGTATTTCCACTGGTTTGACATTTAATAAATTTAAAAACCTTAATATTTAGCAATTTGGAGAGACTACTGTTTATATTTCCAAGTTCATTAAATATTTGAGTTCATTATTTTAATAAAATTTCAATATATTATTAGAATACTGGTTGAAAAAGAAGCATTTCCCTGAAAGGTTATTATAACTTGCTCATTGTGCATGAAAAGAACTGCAGTTTTTATGGTTGAAACTGACCACGTTTTGCAACATTCGGTGTATATGCAAGTAGCCATGTAACAATCATTTAATAAACATTTTTTAGTCTAGAACTTAGTACTATGCCTTTTATCCCTTGCAAGAATTTCACAATCCCATTAAGGAGGCAAACTGAACAAAGATAACTAATAATTAAGTCAGTAAATTATATGTTCAATATATATGCACTGGATTTTGCACATATATTACAAAACCTGAAGGTCCTTTTAGGGTAAAAGGAGCAAAACCATAGCAAACAGAGGATGTGAGCAGTGGCTCATCAAAATAAAAGTGATGATACTGGACATTAGAACAGCAAGGAATATGTAAAATGTACTTAACATCCATAATCTGAACAAACAGAGGAGGGAGGAAAGGGTGGCTTTCATAGTGGAAGGGAAAGGAAAATTAAAATGGAAAACTGATAGAGTACAGCCCTATACATAGCCCTTACACACGGCATCTCATTACACTCCTCTCCAATCCACGAGGCTTAAAATAGTATGTTGTTTGCCTATGCCCACATAGCAAGTAATAGTATATCAGAAAGTAAATCTTAGATCTGCATGACTTCAAAATAACTGTCATTTTCATGATGTCATTTTGTATCCAATAATCATGCAAACAATTTGCAAAAAGGAAGTTTACTGGGAAGAATAGGACAGAGGTAAGGAGGAAGAACACAAATAAAGCCACAGGCTAATCCCTTGAACCTGTGGCAGCTTTCCTCAGTTGGCCATCTCACTCCTTTGAGATCCAATCTTGACGCCATGTGTTTAATGATGATAAATAAGAGCTGTCTGTAATGCTAGTTATTTGAGAGATGAAACATCACAATTCCCTGCAATTCTCTGCAAGAGACACAATAATTACTAAAGGATTCAAAAAAGTAAGTTTTACTGCGGGCTGTTGTGCGAAAGATTTATTGATCGATAAATCTTTGAAATACAAAATATTAAAACTCACACAGGGAAATATATTAATCTTCCTAGTATAGTTATGAACTAGAGTCTTTCAAATGAGTGCACTAACCCCATCAGGTGAAGGAGAAATGAGCCTTTTTAAAAATATTCTTTCATTGCTGCTCTTATTGCTAAATTCCTGTTTTTCCTGTGGCAAAACGGTAATTCATGCTCCAGTGAAACATCTCTCTAGCTATATTATATAGTGACTTTCAGATGAAGAGCTCAAAATGTCTTTAGGAATTTTATCTTATTAATTTTCACATCCCTCTAAGGCTGGTGAAAAGAATTACTGACCTCATCAAATAAATTGTCAGGCTAGGACAGTAAGTAAGTGGTTACAAAGACCACAAGGTTACAAAGACCCTTGAATAGTATTGAAGATACATGATTCTATTAAGGCACTAACCACACTGCTAACTTTATTATTTTATGTTGACTTTTTTACTCCATCAAACGTTTGTCAGTAAATATCTACTGAGTGACCAGATTAAAAAACTTCTCCTAATCGTTGTTTTCTTCCTCTCCTTCCCCCTCTCCACTGATTCCATGACTTCTTCAAATCAATACCTTTTATCCATTCCCACTGCTACCACTCTCATCATGTCATATCTAAACTACCATAACAATCTCCTAATCAAACAATGTTGTGATTGTTTGTTAATTCCTAATCTTCTGATGCATGTTGCCAAATTAAAATTTCTCCAAAAGCATCACATGCAGAATTTAACAACCCTGTGTAAAAATAGTTTCAATAACTAGCATTTTAGAAATTCCCTCATCTAATCCTAACCCCCTTTTTAAAACAAGTGGTACCACATTGAACATGACTCATACAATAATCCATTTCAATCAAATAAAGTGAAAGCACCGATACTTAAAATTAACTAAAGGCCATTCTCTATTCAGATTTTCTTAGTTTTTACTCAATGTTCTTTTTTTATTCCAGCATCCAACTCAGGATACTGTATTACATTTAATTGTTATGCCTCCTTCAGGTCTGATTGGCTGAGACAGTTTCTCAGACTTTCCTTGTTTTTGATGACCTTCAGGAGTTTGTTCAGGCATTTTGTAGATGTTTCTCATAATTAGACTGGGGATATTGATTTTTTGGGGAGGAGAAGAGGACCACAAAGGTAAACTGCTGTTCTCGTTATATTACATTGAGGGAACACACTACCGAAAGGACTTGTCCCTATGGGTGTTAGCTTTGATCATCTGGCTGAGATAGTGTTTATCAGTTTTCTCCACTATAAAGTCATTCTTTATTTTCCCTCCTTTCTACAGCATATTTTTTGGAAGGAAGTCAATATACAAAGCCAAAGTTAAGGAGTGGGGTGTTTTGTTCTATGTCTTTAAGGGCTAAGTATCTATATAAATTATTTGGAATTCTGCTTGGGAGATTTTTCTATTCTCCCCATTTATTTAATTATTCAACAATTTATTCATATCAGTGTGGACTCATGGGTATTTATTTTATATTTTGGGTTATAAGCCAATATAACATAATCCAATATAATCAAGGCCAATGTTTGATATGTTATTTTTGTTTCAGACAATGCTATCAGAAGCCTAATCTTAGCACTAGATGAAACTCCACTGTATATCCAACTAATCATGTTGGAAATTTAATTTTAAGTCCAACTGGTTAGCATATATTTTTTCCAGAAACATGAACAAAGATGAAAATAATGAGAGTAGTATAGTTTAATTTAACATATTTCATTTTATTCACATATAGTTCAAAATTATACAGAGCTATTATAAAAAAGAAAAAATAGCAGTAGTAACTATGCAAAATGAAAAGATAAAGAAATTGTCTTTTGTTCAAACAAAAATGAGTTGAAGTATGAACAAAAAATCATTCTAAAATTATAGTCCCAATTCTATAATATCTACTTGAAATTCAAAAGCAAGTTTGTTTTATAATAAATTATATAGTCACCCTAGATTTAAGGGACTTGGTTTGATGAATAATATATCTGAATCCTAAAAATTTTCTACCAAAATTAAATTCAAGTTCAGGTATAGTTCAAAATATGGTGACTTTCTGAACTTCAAGCAAAGATTCATACTATACTATACTATACTAATGTTATTGTAGTACTATGTTTATGTAATATTATAATCCATGTTTGATTAGAAGTGAAAAGATAAGTAGGCAAAACCAGTCTAGAACAATTTATTTCTTTTATTTCAGTTTAAACAAGTTTACAGTCTTTTCAAACCCCTTTGGTAACTAAAAATCAATGAGCTGCGGATTCTACAGACCATTGGCAAGTGCCCATCACTCTTCAGAATTTCTGAATAAGCTGAATGATTAATTCATTTAAATTTATTACCGAGGAAATATCAGAGGTGGCAGATGCTTTTCTCAATAGTGATTTATATTGAGAAGAAAATGAAAATCTTGGCTATTTTAATTAACTGAATGTACCATCAAATCCTGACCTGTTTCCCTGCAATTTCCTCAAGGAGCAAAAGTACTCATTACCTGGCTTTTAATTTCTGTTTGGTGGCCACCTCTTTTCCTTGCCTTCAGGGGTAGCAGTCCCTAAAGATTGCTGCCTTGGAAACTTATTAATCTGTAGTCATTAAAGCTCTCTACTGACATCGCAGAAAAATTGTCAGCATTTCTTTATTAGCCTTAAGATGGGAAGCTTTAGATAAGCACAACTAAATATCAACTCTAACACCATCCACAGGGTATATTAACAGGGCAGGAATTTACAGCATCTCAGGAGTAATATTCTTTTTATTCAGATACTTTTTCATCACAGAGATTTAGCCGGACTATAAACATCTATCTTAATATTATACAGAATGGTTAATATAAGTCTTGATAATATTATTCATTTGGAACTTGCTATCAGTAACTTCTTCCTATGTGTTTTTTCAGTGATTGAAAATACTTTGGTCTTAAGAGATTCACCAAGTTGATTTATTCTTTTTCTATAAATTGTACTCAGTTTAAAGAGATGTGAGTTCTATGTCTTACTTCTCTATGACTTAAAGTTTCACTTAAATCACTACATTACAGCCTGATATAAAATTTTCTTTTTTTCAAATTACCGTAGGCTTTCTTTTCCCTAAAACCTTTAAGTTATCAACAGCTCACATGGTATCACTGCTGTCACATAATTTCGCCAATCCTAGTATATTAAGTTTGAGACATTGAGACATCATTATAGTAAACTATAATATTAGGGATTAACATTCCATTTTAAATAAAGGTGTATAAATATTGTGCCCTATCAACTGTGCTGTTTTCTCCCAAATTATGTAGAATAAGAAGTCTAGAATGTACCAGGCTAGTGTCCTATGAAATGTTCATTAGTTTCACAAGTATTATTGCCTGTGCATAGACATCCACCTTTCTTTTTTTTCTATTCTTATTTGATTTGGAGAAGGGACAATAAATGTATATCCAGTTACTGTTCTTTTTCCCAAAGGCAAAATTCAGTTACAACAAAGAGAAAGAAAAAACATTGCCATAATTCAATTGTACATCTACTCATTTTTATGTCTCATTAGTGTTCTAGCCCTATTTTATTTTCAACAAAAAGAATGTATGTCAAAAGTTATTTTTTGTGATTTTTATAATTACCTTAAATTATTTTCTTATACAAATTTCTATTTCCCAATGCAATTCTATGGTAAAGTGAGTATTTTAGAAAAAAAGAGTTGAAAAATATTAAAAGACATAAATAGCAAAACACATGTCAAGCCATAACAATGGCAAACTACCAGTTGGAAAATATTCCACCAATAAGACAATTGAACTTACTACTTTTACCAGTTGCTTTCAAATTTAATTGATCATATCTTTATTGAGCACTTTCTAGTACAAGACACTAACTGTAGTAAAAAATGGCATTAATTTATTACTTAACAGAATGTGACATGTGTTCTCATAAATATATAGATGAATTTCTATGAAAGTGCAGGGAAAGGGGAGAGTTACATCCACCGAAGGACTGTGAGAATGTGTTCTGGATAAAGAAGTTTTGGAAATATAACCTTGTCAGACTTAGATGGATATAGTTTGAAGAAAGACCATCTGATGCAGCAGGATGCCTTCAGAGAATGTTAAGTGGTCCAGTGAGCTAGACATGGGCTGCAGATTGATAGGTAATAAAGGAAAGACAAGTTGGAAACAGAATATGGGTGGCTTTTGATTTTTCAGAAAATAGGGTTCTTGTACTTAATTTGAGTGAGTATTCCATTTTTTTAAAAAGAAAAAGAGAGACATTATCAGAGATGTAATAAGTATTTGGAGCTGTAAGACATCTTGGAATTTACCTATCAAAATTATCATACACCAGAAAAAGTTAAGATAGATTACTTGATGAACTTAATAATTCACAATTAGTGACACACTGCTATTTCACCTGCAACATCTAACACAGGACAGGCATACTACACATATTAAATAAATATTTGTAATTAGAATTTTTCTCAAAAATTTTTCTCTTCATTATTTTGACTCTTTTCACCCTTGATGATCTTAGTTCATATTTCTCATTACCACTCTGCTCTCCAGAAATTTTCACTGTAACTATCAGCCTTATGAAGACTGTTTTAACTCCCACAATATAATCCTAGACTGTCGCAGACTTTATATAGTAATTTATACTTGTCCTTAACCAGCACCCATTACATGAACTTCTGTAGGCAAAGCTACAGAGACAGCAGAAGGACAGAGCCATGCAAACCTGTGTATCTACACTATAGTCAATGGACATGTACCAAATTTTCCTTGTATATCTCATTCAATAATTACACTCATCATACATTAACTAAGCTGTGATTTGGCAGGTTTATGTCCCAGGGGGTGAACTTTTACCATTGAAAGATATAGACTAGAAGAAGCCAGCGATAAATTGCCCATCTATTTTCTTCCTGGTCAAATGCTCATTAACAGTGGCTCCATACAGTCTCTACCACTGATGTCTCAAGTGACCAATCAACCAGCTGTGATTGCTTGAGAAGCTGCAGTCAGCTCTATAATGTTCTACTTTGTGTTTGTTTCCCCCTTCCCTGACTCACTTCCCTTTTCCCATTACTCTAACTTCCCTGGAAATGCACACACACCCCACCTCCCAACAAACCTGCACCTCTGGCTCTGTTTTGTAGCTTCAGGGCTATAACATTTGGTACCCGGATAAACCCTGAAGGAGATTTTTCAAGATAGGATTTTGGAGTTTTATTGCTCACTGGTTTAAAGGTAATAATAGCCTCTTCCGTGGTTTTAGAATTGGATATTAAAACCCCTGTCATGCAGAGAATTCATTATTACTGAAGCTTCTCTCTGTGGCTCATTAGAAGGAAGTACAGGAGCAAGGTAAGGTGTTGGGACATTAAGTGGTTGTTACACTTAATTTGTCTTATGAAATTAGACCTTCATAAGCCACATGATAAGTTTTAGGATCATGATGTACTTTTCGAGGCTTTAAAAAAGATGCTAACCCAGAGACAACTAGTTGCCAAACTAAGACATGCCTTGAAAGCTACAGGGCATTCATGGCAACTTTCAAGGAAATTCTCATTTGCAACCAGGACAGACTGCTAAAATCAGACTAGGATCTTTTTCTTTGAAATGAGCAAAAAAATAGAAAATAAAAAAGTAAGATTTAGGGAGTCAGTCCTTCTCAGTTACTTACTATTTCTGTCTTCACAGGCATAAATACCATTCATGTAAACCTTGTAATTAAATGGATGGATAAAGCTTATTTTTTATGATATATTTCTCAGCAGACTCTCCTTGAAATTACATTGCACCAAATCCCTCTAAGTTAAACTTAAAGTTTTTAAAAGAAAGTACCAGTAGTTAAGCCTAACATTCAAACAAGTAGAAGAAATAAAGTCATAGGTTAAACAAAGGAACCATTAAATGGGAAGAGAGTATTTACAGAATGTAAATAAGGACTTTTTCCAGTAAGAAAATGTATAAAGAGTTTTTGTAAATAATAACAAAAAAAAAAACACTTTATTCCTTAAATGTGTTATTTAACACCTTTAACTGAACAAACCACCAAATATTGTTAATAATTTTGTTTCTATTGATTCTTTCTCGGAGGAAGCAATGCCAAGTATCAAACATGGGCTCTTCTGTGACCATAGACTATTAAATTAATAAATAGCAGGTTGCTTTGTTTTAGCAAGGCCATAAATAATTTTCTCTGTGAAAAGCCATTCAACCCTGGGATTTAACAATTGTCCCTAAGTTAATCATTTGCTCTGGACAAAATTAGATGTTTTTATATCCAACCTAATGAAATTAGACCTTCATAAGCCACATAAACAGAAAATGAGCAGTGGTTACATGAATTATTTCACCAAATTTGAAATGTGTTACCATTTCCTAATAAACATAATATTCTTATTATCAAACTGTTTATTGAAGTTCCTAATATGCAATAGGCACTGAGCTTTGAACACATCATAATTGATCCTTAGATTGAGTCTTCAAGGTGGGTATAATTATCACTACTTTACAGATAAGAACAATGAAGTTCACAGATGTTAAGAATTAGGTCACAGATTGATGATACTGGGATTCATTTTAGTGTCTAATAGCAGTATTTTGAAAATCCAATTAGATAATCCCTCCTTTCACATGGGCATTTATCATAAATTTATTTCAACCATGTGGGATATTAGCCTTTTTTCCCTTTTAAAAATAACTTTTGTATTTTCCATAATAACAGATTAGTCTTGTCTCTCTCTCTCTCGTTTTCCTTTCTTATTTTCTTTAATAACATGAAATCTATGAATTTTTGTTTCTATTCTTTGAGGTGGTTCCTCCTAAATATTTAGATACATATTTAAGCATGCATTTGCCTACTAAAGTCTAACAATCGTTATTTCTCTCCACCTCCCAAATAAGAAAAATACCCTTAGCTTTTTAAATATATCTTGAAATACCTTGCCCTATTCCACATTACCATTCCCTAAATCTAAATTTTGCAAATTTACTATTTTTGAGAATCGGTATGAAATTAAATTTTCCAATGTATTTTATCAATTCCATTGTTCACTATTGTTTCCCACTTGTTCTCTTTCCATTTTCCTTTCTTTTGACTAATGTGCTATATTTAGAATTTTTTTTCCTTTAGCTAAAGGATGTTTATAATAAACTCTTTACTGATGAATATTTGTAATTGTATCTTATTTCTCCCTCATTCATGAGTATTTTATAAGGGCATAGAATTACAGGCTGACATAAATTTTCACTTTGCACTTTGAAATGTTTGGGGGTTGAGTGTCTCATAGGCCAGTATCCTCAGGGGCTTCAATCCAAACGATCCCCATCTCATGTTTCAGAATCTCTGTCTTCCAACCAAGATGCTGACCTTTGCTCCTTGAGATGTGCCTTGGCACAGAAAGTATATGTCTATGGAGACTGGAGACTTGGTGATTCTTTCAGATCTTTCTTTCTGTCACTGAGCTTGGGTCTGCTCCTTCCTTGAAAGAGATATGTGTTTTTTTCATGTGTCTTTTTTTTTTTAAGGTCCTAAGTTGTAATTATCACTCTACAAGGCATCAGTACAATTCAGCTGTAATATCTAATACCTCTGTCTTTGTAAGGATTATGCTTCCCGTATCTTTCAAGTGTCTGAATCATCACACTTTCAAGGGAATTCTGCTCTGCTAAGATATGTTTCCAGGTCACCCCCAGCAACATTGTTAGTTATTGGGCTGCCACCACCATGCCAGGAGCTATGTACCCTACCTGTCAGTTGCCAAACAGGATGGTATTTGCTACACCCACAGTATTGTGGTAGCTAGACCCAAATTGCCATGCTACCTTTCCTTAGACTACTCTCAATAACACTTGCATTCGTTCAGGTCCACCAAGAATCATACACAAATACAAGATTAGACAGCAAACATTCATTGTGCAGGGAAAGTAAGAGTAAGCAGGAACTTTGTTCCTTGCCTGACACCAGTGAAAGAAAAGAATAAAGGAAGGTGGATTTGGTAGGAGGAGTTTCAGACTGCAGTATCATTCCAATAAATAAAAAAAAAAGGTTTGACCAGGACTTCTGTAAGAATCTGTCATAATCTATAATTGACTGGGAACAGACCATGGCAAGCATGGCCTCAGTGAACATATGGTGTTGGATTCAGAGGGGCAGCAATCATTTACGCCAGTCAGTTGTGTGCCCTGCAGCAGAATATATGAGTGGTATATTTTTATGGCTTCCACACTGTCTTCATAGTGTTAGCTTTCTCTTATGTTTTCAAATAATGGCTGGTCCATTCCTATGGAGTAGTAACTTTCTCTCTCATTCCACTTACAACTCCATGTTTAGCTCCATAGAACTCAAAACTAGACCAGTATACAGTGAACCCATGTAATAGTATCCTCGGAGATGGAGCCAATAGTTGGCTTGTTTTGAGTCCTCCCACTCCCCAATAAAAGCAATGGCTAGAGTTATTGATTGTGACAGTTTTCTTTTTCTTTTTCTCAGATTCCTTTTATTTTCCATTTCAGTTTCACTTTTTGAAGTCACCATTCCATGATTTCAGGTAGTGAACCACTTTCTTGTCCCTGACTTTGGGTGGACACCCTCAGCACCTCTTAGGTTCTAAGGTTCAAAGCCCTTACTTCCTGGTAGAATTAGAAGGCCCTCAATTTCAGCCCTGTTTAACATATTGTATTCAAGTTTGCACTACAACATTGAATGACTTATTTCATCTCACAACAGTACTAAGTATTAAAGCTGGTGTAGGGATCTGATAATAAGTCAATAGTATTAGAAAGGAATCACTAAGCTATGCTTATTACTACTGAAAATATGAGACCAACTCCTAAGAACTTCTAACACATAGCAGTATGCCAGACTAAATACTCTTCCAATTAAAGGAATTATTGTATGAGCTAATAAGTAATTATTATTGTAAGAAAGGACTCCAAAAAGGAAAACAAAAAACAAGAAAGGAGTCATGCTTAGCACCTGAAGTTTCTAATAATTTCTAGTGACCTTGAGCATCCACCTTGATGATAACAGGACTTGAGAGACAGGATATAGGGTGAAGAGGACAATATAAAGGAAAACTAAACTAGAACTGGGACTCCAAAGCTCTAATTCTGTATAAAAAAGAGCTGGGCATATAAAGTAAAAAAAAAATCATCTCAGGAGAAGCTTAACTTTAATATTCTAAAGGAGTGAAAAGTATATACAAATTTACATGCACATATTAGAGAAATCTGAGAAATCTCAGATCACCTCATGAGAACTTTAATAGATTAATATCTGATTTAAATAGCTGAGGATTATTAAAATAGAAAATGACCTAGGCTTAATTTCATTCCTTATTTTTATAAGGGGTCCACATGTGAGTTTTAGCTAATATTTAAGTAATTGTAGTTACATAAACTATTCTATGAGCTAGAAAAGAGATTGAATACTTTTAAACTTACTTTGAGAAACCAACCAAAAGTTACTACCCAAATAGTATTAAAAAAAAGGATCGATTGATTTATCTGTTTATCTACCAATCTATCTACCTTCCTACCTATCTACCTATCACCTTTCTATCTATGTGACCATCTCATTTATAAATACAGGTGAAAATTCTCTTATCAAAAGAAAAAAAAAAGTAAATGCAACTAGCAAATAAAATCCAGCAATATACTAAAAGGATAATATTCAATAACAGCAGATATTCTGAAAATGCATGAAGTTTTAATATAATAGAAACATATGCTGAATCGCTGAGAAGCACATGACAAGATAATTCAAATTTAGTTTTAGGATATTATAGGGTATGAAGTGGGTGGGTCATGGAAGTAATTTCAGGAAGATAAGAGGGATGGGAGCACCAAATAAACAACAAAAAAAAGGTACAAAATGAACAACTCTTACAGTAAAAATGAAGAAATTCATAGTTATATTCAAAAACAAATTTTATATCTTTATAAAATAATATGTATATTGTGTGTATGTGTAAAGAATTTGAATTAATAATTAAATAGTATTAAAATAATTCAATAAAATAAAATCTGTAATATTTGCACACATTAAATCTGTTATATTTACAATAAAATAATGTTTCAAAGTTTGCATTGAATTTCTTGACCCAAAAATCAGTATCATAATTAATTTCACTCTGATAAATACGACTATTCAAATTGTAGTCAAGATCACCTATTAAAAA
Organism: Tolypeutes matacus; assembly: GCA_026826555.1. NCBI lineage: Eukaryota > Metazoa > Chordata > Mammalia > Cingulata > Chlamyphoridae > Tolypeutes > Tolypeutes matacus. The sequence goes on from JAKSZT010054515.1 coordinate 6,550,657, forward strand.
TGAAAAGCCTATTATTACTTACATATTGAAAGATGGGAGTTTTAATGTATATTTAATTACTTACATATATTGGAATATTGCTTGAAATCTACAAAAAACATACAGGTATTAAATATGGTACAATATCCATTAATAGAAAGAGTTCTAAGTATAAGGAAGAATAGGACCAAAATCTGTCTCTGTTATACAAAACCTAAGTCACATAAAAAGTTCCTCATGATTTAAGAATCTTAGTATATTTTTCTCATGAAAAAAGGTAGAGTATCTGTAAAGTCACATGTAAGATAGTACATATCAAAGTAACTGATGTATAATTTGTATTATATAGTAAAGATTGAAATCAGCAATAGCCATTTTATTTAGAAATATAAAAAAATTGAAATATATTAACAAGATAAAAAAAAAAAGTAAAGAAACCATGGAACTGTTCAACCTAAAGAGTGAACCGTAATAACTATGGATTATAGTTAATAATATAATTATAATAATATTGTTTTATCAATTCAAACAAAGTTACCAAACTAATACAAAATATAATTAGGGAAATCTGTGTGCATGAGTGGGGAGGTATATGGGAACTCAGTATTTTGTGCATGATTTTTCTGTAAACCTACAACTGCGCTAATAAATAAATTAGAAATCATATAGATAAAAACATGAAAAAGAAGCAATCCTAAATTTCTAAAATAGATGCATACTATTTAAATTATACATATGACAATAATTCAGCTTCATTTAGCAAATTTGGATGCATGTTTACTGCAAGTTTTTAAATTTGTACATCTGCGACAAGGAAAAACAGGGAGCTAAAGTCTTTATATCCATCGGAGTCATATGGAAACTTTATTATTCTTGTGTTCAAGTCATCTTCTAGATATGTGACAGTAATATAGGTTAGGATGAAAGGGCAGAGGCATGTCTTAGTCTTTCTTATGAGGCTCATATTTGATTCCAATTATCAGGGTGGATTTTGTAGTCTAGGCTAAAGACACAAACTCATTTCACATGGGCCATAAACAGTCATTGCGGTTAATGACTTTTTGTCATTACTAACCTGACTCAAATTTGAACTGATGACCTAGAAGTTAAGGACTGCATGCCATTATAAAATTCTCAATCAGTTCCTCTAGTTTATATCTTAAGCATTTTACTTTGTTAAATTATATCATCAAACTCTTGAAATTTTATGTAGTATCAACAACTCTTTTCTCAAAGATGAATTTTTATATTTAATCTGTAACTATTAAAATATTTCTCAAAATTAAAAAATATTTTTTCCTGAATTTTCCTAAGAGGTTATTTACAGTTTCTTAATCTTTCCCCCCAATTCTACAGTATTATAATCTCTGTTGTCTACAAGAGACAGATAAATCTAGCAACTTCTTAAATAATACATAGGGTGTTGACTTTTCTATAACGATTAGGGCTAGTTTATTGCATTTTCAACTGTTGTGCAAAACTACTTCTTTCCATCATGTAATTATTGCAGATGTAAATTGTGTTTGCTCCCACCAATGTTGTTGGTGATTTAAGTATATCATGTTTCAATCCAAGTATTACTATCAGGTTAAAAGCATAATTTCTAATTATAGATGGCAACCAAAGACAATGTAAAAAAGGCAGTTTGGAATTGAGGTTTAATTTGTTCATGGAAAAAAGAGTAATTTGAAGAGTGGTTATTTCAGTCTTGGAAATCTCCAGCACCCATTATTTTATAATATTGTAAGGGAATAAATTTGGTGAGTACTTTATTGGGATAATATAAACTAATTTGTTAAAAAGTCACCAAGTACATGCATAATGCTTTAAAATACTGACTCATGAATAGTACTTGTTTACTTTCTCCTCCTCCTCTTTCTTCTCCTCCCCCTCTTTTTCCTCTTTCTATGCACAATGGTGAATGATGTACAAATACTCTGCTCTTGAGTTATCTTGGAAAAAGTAACTCAGGAGAGAATAGTACCCATTAACTATGTGTCAAAACACGATTTCTGGGGCGCAAGCATTTTCACAAATGTGCCTATGTGTGCATGTGTGTGTATGTGTCTGTGCTGAGTTGTAAACACACACATGCACACATACGCATGTGTCTGTGTCGAGTTTATATGGATAGTCAGGTGTGGCACAGACAAGTGACACCAGAGATGTATGAAAAAAAGGTATATTAACACTCACAGGTCCTAGACCAGAGAGGAGAAGACACAGGGAAATGCGGCAGGAGAGTGTGCTCAACCAAGCAGTTGGGAAGCTGGAGGTTCACAGTGGACCTGAGGGCATGACCTAAACTTTAGGCCCTAAAGGTTAAGCAAAAGTCAGTAAGGATTGGGGAGTTTGTATTTGACTTTTGTGGGGGCATGAATCCAGGTAATACCTGGAGAGGAGAGGGAGAAGTTGTTTATCTTGTTTAAGTGGGTGTAGAAGAGTCATGGAGGAACCCAACAACAGGGTCTAAGATGCTGAGGCATCATGACACTCTGAAACACCTCCCATTTATTTTAACTTATTACAGTGTTCGTCAGTGTTGAGGGACAGAGGAGGGTGCTACTGCAGACTACAAGTGTCCATTTTCTAGCATCATCAACAAAAGCACTTAAAAGCAAATTTTAGGAAAATAATATTCCTTCCATCATCGGACTGATATCTACTATCTAAAGCAAATATATCATGTATTACCAAAATGTAATATGTTCCAAGTTTGCCTTCAATTTAATAAGTTACTGAAAATTCTTGTAAAACAATTACAGATATCCACAGTATAAGCAACTCTGTATAAATGAGATTTTCCTTCTATTTGAAAATTATAATAACGACTCATAAATTGGACATTTACATAGAGAAAATGTATCTTTTTGGCATTATCCCAAGTATATGTCCTATATCCAGCTCTTAGGAAGGTTGCTAGAGCTGACTTGCTTAGAAAAGAAAAAAAAAAAAACCCAGTGGAGGAATACTTCCTAACTTGCCTTGATTATCTACTGTAGGAAAGATGCAAATAATCAAAGCAAGAAATCACAACAGCAATATAAAGTAAATGCAAAACTCATACTTGCATATGCACATCTATGTTCTGCTCCATAGTGAAGCATATAAAATTATGAGCTAGTTACAGAAATCAGTATATCTCATCTTTTATAAACAGTTTACATTTATATCCTTATCAGGTCTTTAAAAAATATGTATCTGGAAGTTAAGGCAGAGGCCCTTAATTGGAATTCTAGCCCATTTTTGTGTATTCTCTTATATTAAAATCTGATAATTATGTGTTGTGGATACAATGCTATAATGTATATACTATGTGATAGAAATTGTTGAAACTCCTTTTAAGAATCTTGGTATTTACAGTGAATCTTGCCTTCAGAGAGCAAAGCAAAAATATTTCTCTTGCTGGTGGAGAAAATGGGTGTTTAAAGTGGATGCCATGGAGAAAAGTTATAGCACTATCACAGTCAGGCAACTCGAGGCTAAAGTTGGGTGAAACAAAAAAGAGTGTATCTGATCAGATGAAATTTATAATTCTTTAATTAGGTTGGGATTCTGTCAGGAGATTATCAAGGACTATATTACTATTACACATGTATGAAAATGATGTACTGTGTACTTTAACATGCCCATCAACTTGTATTGGAGAGTACAATAATGCAAATCCTGAAAGCACCACTATTTTAGCTTAATAAAAGAAAGTCCAAAGAGCTCCGAAATAGACTCTCCAGATAACTTCGCATCTTTGATACTTGTAGTATATTGTAAATTTTTAAAGAAAGAAATTCAAGGTCATTATCATTATATTGAACAAAATAAGCACTTTTTGATTAACACAGTTAGGTTTTTTTTAATTTTTAATTTTTAATTTTGTGCAGACAGCAATCTTGCCTTTAAAATATGATAGTCCTTTCAGTAAAATGTCTTAGATTAAAGATGTTGCCTCTATTATCTGTCAGTAAGGAAATATCCAGAATTTCAAATCTCCTGTTATGTTTCCTTTATTGTTTACATAGGGAACAGTGGGGGTCTACAACAAGAACTATATATTTTCAAACATTTTTTTTAATGATTTAATTTTTGTGAATCATTTTCAGGCTTCTGCAGCTGTAGATTCTCACTGCGAATCCCTTGCTTGCTCATGCATGTGCATTTGCAATACCAAATATACAAGTTTAGTATTTTTGCCTGTTAGTGATTGCTTCACATGTGAAATGCTTTGTTTGTGATGTTAAATGGTGGAAGGTTACTGTGGATGGGTATGTGGTAATTATAATCATGTTAATTGGTCATAAAGCCTAGGTTACAGTAACTATTGCTGTTTTATTTAACAATGCCGTGTTGCTTTGTGTACATTAACGTTTGGGTATAAAGATTGTGTGTCTATCCAACAGAGAGCCACAATATTTAAACTGACCAATCTAATGTTTCAAGTACTTTGAGGTGGCCAGATGTAAACTAAAAGGCTTCGTATAATTTTATATACATCAATAGTTCAATCAATTTGGATTGCCACGTTTTAAAAAATGAGATAGCACTAGACAACTAAATTGGGTAAAATTAAAATGACTGATGGAAACAAATTTTAGTAAAGTTGTGAAGCAATTAAAAGCTTATACCTTTCTGATAGGAATGTAAAATGTTACACTCATTTTGGAAAACATTTTGACAATGTCTAATAATGTCAAAAATGCACTTACTCTGTGACCACAAAAATTCCTTCCCTTGGCACAGTATACCTCAGAAATGTAAAACCATATAACCACAGAGAGATGTGTTCAAAAATGCCCATAGAATCTTTATTCATAGGAGCCAATAACTAGAAAAAACCCAAATGCTCATCAACATGGGAATAGATACAAAAATTGTGTAATATCCACACAATGCAATATAACATCTTGCTAAAAAAAGATATGAACCACTGCTGCACATACCAACATAGAGCTCAAAAACATCATGCTGAGCAAAATGCTGCCAGTCACAAAAGAATGCATGCTATATGTTTGCAGTTTTATGGAAATTCAATATTAAGCAAAACAAATCCCTAGAGTCAGAAAGCAGATCAGTGGTAGTCTGAGGCCACAGTAGAGAGAAATTGACTGCAGAGGGGCAAGGGGAAATTTTGGGTGATAGAACTTTCTAATTCTTCATTGTGGTGATATTTACATAGCAAAATGTACACTTAAAATGGGTGCAATTTACTATATGTAATTATAACTCAGTAAGTTCATGAGTGAGTGTGTGTGAGGAGCAGCAGGCAATTTTATGACTGCTATCTTGGGTAGGTGAGAGGTGTTGAGATCCAGTGCACAAGTAACCAGACTGGCTTTAGAAATAAAGCAAAATGTATCCATTTTAAGAGCAAAGATGTTGGACAAGGGCTAAAAGGGAAATGTAAAAATTTTTTAAATGTTTTATTTTCTCATTGAAATAACATGAGATGGGCTCTGGTGGAGGGGTATCGACAGACTGAGAAAAATGGATACATGAAAGAGTGGAAATGTAAATTAACATGAAAAGTGTGGAGTAACCAACCAGAACCAATGGTCCACTTTCGTTTTTGTGGTTGTGAATTTCACATGAAAGTATTCAGTCTGGTTGTATATTTTTGTTTGTTTGGTTTTTCCTATCACAAAATTGAACTTTTAGGTGTCATTTTGAAGTAAGAATACTGTCTTTGTTTTGCTAGTTTGTTTTCACAAATACCACAAACTAGTTTGGGCTTGAACAATGCGAATTTATTGGCTCAGCGTTTCAGAGGTTAGAAGTCTTGTTTTCCTGGGGTCAGTAGCATCTGGCTGGCGAGGAACAGATTCCTTTGCCAAGGAGAGAGAGGTGAGAGAGGAAAAACATTGAGGATAAAAGCATGGGAGTGATTATAATGATGAACTATGAACTATACAATCTAAGTTGGCTGAGCAAGGAACAAAATAGTAGTAGAAATTGGGTAATTGGACAGTGAAAAATTGTCAGGAACAATAGATGGGACATCGTTGTTGGACAATTAGAAGTAAGTTAAAACTATAAGAGATGAAGTAAGGTAGAATATTTGGATTTTAATGGGATGATAATGACAAGGTTAATTACAGCTGTGACCTGTGATGAATAAAAGGTTGAGGTTCCAATACTAACAGGCTGCATCAACAAGTAATCCACCCTCTCTGTCCCTCAATTTCTTCATCTGTCAAATGGGCATGCGAATAATGCCCAACTCTTAGATCTTTTACGATGATTAAATGAGATGAGGCATGTCAGATACTTTGCACATCGTCTGGTACCTTGCTAATTCTTTGTAAATGTTAGCTATATTTCTTTTCCTTTCTTTCCTCAGCCTTTTCACCACCTCACCCTCTTACTACTCTTCCCTCTTTTTATTAGCACTAGTACTAGTATTCTTTGATATTATTTTGGCCTTTGTTACTATTTTCTGTCATAATTCTATTTTTATCTTGCTTAAAATTTGGCAGTACTTCTACCAAATTTCTAGTATATTCCAATATCTATTTCCAAAAATTACATGCTAAACAAAGAATTATGTAGTACTGTAATTATATAAATTACATCTCTTCAATAATTGCTTTTCCAGAATTTTATATATAAAACATAGCACATGGTTGAGATCAAGTAAGTATATTCCTATTCGTTTTGTGCACTACAATTGCTCACTTATTAGCTCACTTATTGCCATATGTGTACTATTTTTACATAAGGAAGATTGTTTTTATTATAACTAGGGAAATACCACATAATTAGGAATAATAAGTGATATGAACTAAGCTATATCAAATATTAATGATTTATCATTATCATTCTTGTTACTTGAAGTCACCAATTTATATTATTAAATATTAAGTAAATATTTGAAATACTTTTCAAATATCTGGGGGGTATCATGGTTTTTCTAATGAAAATTCCTAACTCATGCCAATAAAATACTACAGTGATAATTACCTTTGGGAGTAACTTCCCTTCATGAACTAGATGCTCAGTGATAAATTCTGACAGAACCAATATATTAGTCAAGATCTTAGCAGACAACAGATTGCACATTCAAAAATATTCAACTAAGAAAAATTTAATGTAGCAAGAATTTACAGAGGAATACACAGGATTAAATAAACCAACATGGTGTGGTGAAATTCAATAGCAAAGAGCCTTTAAAATCCCATGTTTTGAAGCAGCAAGGGAAGGATCATAGTTACAAAAGCCTCATCGAAAGGTGGTATAGTGGAAAACATGCCTTTATACAGAAGCTCTAACTGTAGAGGAATGCAACAACTGGAAAAACTGTGGTATGGAGATAAGAGAAGAAGAGTTTAACATTCCTGATCTCTCTTTCTTGTCTTCTGGTTTCCTGCCAATGTCTTCCATTGACCAAATCCTACCAGAAGCCAAAAAGTTATAGGCAGTCCAGGTGATGTAGTGTATATATGTCACATCCAGGATAACAGAACAGGGCAGAGAAAGGTAGAGGATCCTTCTAGTTTGGCAAACAGAAAAAAATACATCAAGCCAATAATGATCTTGCATCAAGTGAAAGTGGCTTTGCACTTGTCCCATACAGGCCCATACCACTATCATCTTTTACCTATGATATCCTGCAGAGCACTATAAATGTATTAGTTAAAAATGAATATATCAAACTTGATTCACAAGTGAAGCTGCATGATGGTCTTACCATAGGTAGAGCAGCTATGCTGGAGGATATGAGATGAGGCATATACTTCTTCTTTGTCAGTGGCTAATGAGATGGCTAGATGCAAGATAGAAACAAGATTGAGGATTGGTGGAAGTATATGACGGAAGGCTAATATTGAACATCTCAATATAGACTTGATGCCTGAAAATACCTAAGTCTTTATAAATGCTCATCAGAAGTTCCTTACTGAAAATGATACTCTGTATAGTTAGTTGGACAGGACAACCACTTTGTGTATGTCAGTTTTCCACCTTCTTTCAATAACACAGTGTGTTCTTTACTGTGTTCATGTATAAAGTAGGCTTGGTGTCAGAACAGAAGCTGTGCATACTCTGGGCATCACAGACTTCTCCTAATCAAGCCTATCTCCTACCTCCATTTTGAGTCTTTAATTTTCTCATAACAGCAACCAACCCTGTGGTTGGTTGTGGCATCATACAACAAGAAAATCTGCTTTCTGGTGACAAATCCCTTCAGTCCATTTTATCCTGTTTTGGCCACCAATTAATTCTTACCAAATGATTACTTAATATAGATTTGAAATTAGATTCTCTGACTTTCATTTTTTCAGAACCACCATCTAACTATTTTATATATTATCAATGAATTTCATTCTATATTACTTCCAGCCAAATAAGTCATTTATCAGCCAAAGAAAGAAATTGATGGGCTGATATCCATAGGATTCACTGGTTCAATCCAAACACAGCTGGACTAATACACTGATAGAATCAGTAATTGATAATTGTTTACATGGAAAGAGTAGAGAGAAAACATGTCAAAAGTCTGAATTATTATTTTTAAGGTAAGGCATATGCTCCTAACCAATGACCGACTTATAGCACTATCTCTCCCATTCAACAGAATTTAGGTGTTCAGGAATCAAAGAGTGAGATAAGTACTTCTTATGACCTAATATATCACGAAATATATTGCTCTTTGTCCCTTTCATAAAGGGCCCTTGAGAAAGGAAGGACCCATGAAGGGAAGTTTTAGTATCCAAGGAGAACATTTATATGCTTGTTCCTAACCATTGTTGATTGATTCATCTAAGCGAACTAGACCTCACATCTGACACATAAATAATTCATCTCAGAAACTTGGAATGTACACATAGAAATAGAGAGACTGGGAGTTGCTGAATTTGATTTAAATATATGGTTGTGCTCCAAAGAAAAGATGTATTCATACTGCTGTTGTTGAGGTTATGATATACCTCATATCCTCCCTTCCCAAAGCTGCCTTTCCCTTTTCCCCCTTCCCTTCCAAAAGCTAATACTGTTGATATTCAATGAAATGCTTAGGTGATCTTCCAATAAACATTTATTTCTTTGTTTAAGCTAGGCTCTCAATCTTTTAACTGTATCTAAAAGAATCTTTATTGAAAATAATTAGAATATATCTATGGTGTTTGTATTTGCTCATTTCTAATTATACTATCAATTTACAGAATATGTGTGCAAGTAAAGTATAAAAGGTCTAATAAAATGATGTTTGTTTTATTATAATCATTATTACATTTGACTAAGGAATATGATATTTTAAAAATTTTATTAGTAATTACATTTCGAAAACTAATGTTTGACAATTAAAACAAAAGAAACCATATTGGCATTTCATATTATTTTAACTAGGGATTATTTGTTAAGGAAAAAACTTATAAATCCCAAAGGATCATAAGCTAACAGTGTAATTAAATGAAAATGAAAACAACTCTGATGTATTGAAGAAAATATTTTTTTGTATCATGTTTAAATTCTATCAGGGTGAAAATTAAATTAGTTGAACTGTGTGCTAATTGTGATTGAAATATTATTTAGCTATAAACAGTTAACTATAAACAGAGTAATATATGTGATTTAAAGTTAATTTTCGTAAGAAAAATCATATGAAAATAATAGGCAACTGTCATCATTTTTATAATTATTTGTCAAATTAGGAAAATGCCAGATAAAACTAAAAGTCATTAGGACATATATTCCATACAATATAATATCTAGATACTTCATGATATCTTTGTGGATAAGAAATACAAGTACTAAGTTGATTTTACTTTAATTATTTTTTCATCAGTTGGATAAGAAACTATGCTATACTGCAAACATATGGCTATTTTTCATTTTAACTAATATATTCATTAATTATATTATACACAGGATATTACCTTCCCGCTTATGAACAGGATAACATTTAAATTTTAACATTTCACACTGAACAGTTAACCCTTTTATGCTTCCTCTATAGCTTTAATTCTTGCCACTTTGACCTCACTTTGACTCATCAAACCGAACTGCCTATACACTTTGTTTCTCTCTTTGTCTTATGTCTATTTGTCCTGAAGTGGCTCCTCTTATTTCATTTCTGCTTAACCTCTTTTCATCCATTAATTTCCAGGTCTTTCCATACAATAAGATGTCACCTCATTTGGAAGCACTCTCCAAACTTCACTTATTAGTTTGGTTAAAAATTTTTTTTCCAGTTGTTTGATAATAGCCTGAATAAATTACTGCCACCGGTAAAAGTTCTTTTAACTACTAATAACACACTGATCTATAATTATCTTCTCATGTTACCCTGCATCAGATCAGTGTTCTCCAATGTGTGGTGGACACACTAAAGCACAGAAAAGTAATCATATGTGGGTGGAAAATATATTAAAAATCCTCTATTCACTTTAATTATTTTATTTTTAAATGTCTATGTTTGTGGTGTTTTCCTTAAAAGGTATGTAGAGTTAATACAGGCACACCTTGGAGATAATGTGTTTGGTTCCAGCCTACCACCATAAAGTGAATATCACAATAAAGCAAGTCACATGAATTTTTTTGGTTTCCCAGTGCATATAAAAGTTATACTTACTATAGTCTATTAAGTACCCAATAGCATTATGTCTAAAATAACAATGTACATACTTTAATTAAAATGTGACACAGAGACACAAAGTGAGCACATGCTGCTGGAAAAATGACATTCAGATCTGCACAATGCAGGGTTGCCATAAATCTTCAGTTTGTAAAAAAAATGTAATATCTGCAAGGTACGATAAAACAAAACACAATAAAATGAGATATGCATGTTTAAGGTACAATATAATATACAAATAAATTAACACACACATTAAGGACATGAGATCAAAAATTTCAGGCAAGGGAATAATATCAATACATTTGGAGCCCTCTACCCTCCTTGACCACAGTTTCAACTTGTTCTAAGCCTCTAGCTGAGGGATTGCTTTCAATTCAGCCCATGGCACTTAAACCATCTTTTCAGGCCAGTTGTGACAAAGTCCCCTCATATCCTGATCGAAAATTCAGAAGCCTTGGGCCTTCTGAATCAAAATCTATGATTATGGAGCACAAAATATTCTTTTTAAGAAGCAGTCTTACATGATTTTATGCATTTGAAATCCATCAAACACCATCATGTGGAATAAAAAGCTGGAATATGTTAATTATTCAAATGTTTGAAACAGAGCTATTGCTGGCTTCACAGGCAAGCTTGGAAAGGAGATGTGATGGGTGTTAGAGGAGGAAACAAAAAAGAGCCTTGCAGAAATCGTGGCTTGAAAAAGCATGGATGAACAATAATTTGGGATGTTTTTAAGAATGAAAATGGTGAGAAGAATAAGGAGAATTAGTGCTTTCTAAAGTTTCTAATAGAAACTCTGGTCACAAGTTTCTCTGTAGGACTCTGTGCCTTAGTAAATTGACTTTCCAGATGCTCATATATCATTAAAAACATTCTGATATGGAATATAAAATATTAAAAACAAATGTTTTTGTAACATATTATAATAAGCCAGTATTATAAACTCTAGAATTCCACCCCCCCACCCCCCAAAATAATGAAGGAATTTATATAGCACACAATATTTGTACCTAGAGAGATTCAAAGGAAGTTGTCCATTCAAATCCTTATACTTTCCAGAGTCTTCACAGAGGAGGCCTTAGATCAATATCACTTGATGGTACCAATTAATCCCAGCTTGATTGAAATTTAAAATATGGCAAAAAGCATAGTGCTAGTGTGACACTAAAATCAATGTTTGTATTGAGGTGAAAACAAGGAAAGTGAAGTTGGCACTGCTTAATCCATCTTTGGGTTTTTCTAGAATATGATGGGACATTCTCTATGCATGTATTATCACTTCTGATATTCATATACACCTGAAATAAATTCTCCTTGAGAAAAGTGGATATTTCTTTGTTCATAAAATAGTTTACATTTTTTTTAACTGAAAGCAACTTTCAGGTAAAGGGTTCAGAAAGTATTCAACAGTTTGGGTGCTATATCAGTCAAGGTCCAATCAGGAAAACAGAAGTCATTCCAAGTAATTAAAGCAGAGGAAATTAAAGGCATGTTATGTGCTAACATATTTTACTTCTTTTGTTTCTTAGCACCTAGTTTCCAATTCATCTTAAATTTAATTTTTATTTAATACATTCACATACCTTCCTTCATAAAAATATAATCTTACCCTCTCCTCAAATAAGTGGATACAAAAAATTCTATTTGTCTTCATATTCATCCACTCTAGGATTTCTTGGGAATGAGTAGTCCTGCCCATCAGTTTTTAATATGCATCCTCTATAGTTGGTCAGGTTTCTTTTCAGGTTGAGTAGCCCGACACCTTAAGCTTGAAGGGTTAGAGTCCTTAGTTTTTCTATAGTCATTGGGTTTTTATAGCTTTCTAATGCCCTTTGTGATTGAACATTGAAGTACAAGTGCACATAAATGGATTTAGATATAGTGCCCCCTCCCGCTATTGTTTCTACCTGGGAAAATAATGGGGATTGATTTCCTCAGCAAAAAGAATAACTTTTTTCTCTGCCTCTTGGTACAGTGACATTAGGAGTAAGGAGGTCATTTCACCTCCCAATTTTTGTGACAATTTTTGTGTCCTCTGGTGGAAACATTTTGCCCTTGGGAACTAAGAATTCTCTAATATTTATGCACAAATATGCATGTATATAAATATATATACATGTAAGCTAATTCAAAATTGGTTTCCAAATAGTACATAAATAAAACTCTATTCTTTTGAAAGCTAGCCAGCATTAAATTTGACCATTACTGGATTTCTATATCTCAATTGGGATAACAATGAAGATCTTGGATAGAGTCCAGGAAAGAAATGGACAAAATAACTAAATTTGATGTGATTTCTATGAGCCAAAGTTACTGGATTTATATACAATATACAAATGAATAAATATGGGACTATTGCATGAGATTCACAGAAACAGTGCATATAATTTCACACAGAATTAGAAGATAAAGAAGCTTATGGTAGAATGTGTATTTGGCCAAAGAAACATATGCCTTATATTGTGATTTTTTAAAAATAAGATGTGTGGGGCCCTCTGCCCTTAGTCCAGTAAGGCATTATTTCCATTTGACAATGGGAGCAACAAGGCTCAAGGCACTAAAAGATTAACTCAAAGCATTACAGCAAGGAAGGTAAAAATGAATCAAATATGTATATAAATAAATATATGTTTTGTTTGAAATTGCAATCTTTTTTCTGTGCCAAAAACAAATACAAAAAAACAAAACCTTAGAGAATAGAGAGCATCATGTCAAGATAAACCAAAATCATCTGACCACCAATAAATATAGTTAATATGTTGGTATAATTTCTGTCAATCATGTTGCCTGTCAATCATTTTGACTATAAGTACTTAGAAGTGTTTTAGGTCATTATGCTAGTATCATATCAGTTTTTATCATTAAGCACAATATCAGAAGCTCTGACTGACTCAGGTAATTTAATAGTTTTCTAAACATGATTTTAATAGGTGTATGCATTCATTAAGCTAATTAGTGCAATCTGTTGCAAACAACAAACCCTTAAATCTTTTTGGTATAACATAACAAAGATTTACCTACTTGTCAGTTAGGTGAAGTTCTGGTCCTCCTTCTTTGTGTCTGTGCCATCTGGAACACCTAGTCCCTGAGGTGATCATAATTCCTTTGGTAGTTTAATTTACCCACTCCAATTTAGACTTGTTCTTGATCCACATTCCTGTGGGTGTGAACCCGTTGTAAATAGAATCTCTTAAATATGTTATTTTAATTTATGACCCAAATGAATGAGGGGGAGCTTAATTTGTATTACCAGAGTACTTCATAAACAGAAGAAATTCATAGTCAGAGAGAAACTCCTGTGGAGGAGCTGGAAGGCAGAACTTAATGGAAGCAGGAAGTCAACAGTCAACGGAAGCCGGGAAGCAGTAGAAGCCAGAAGTCAACAGAACCTGGAAGAGGAAGGAGTGGAAATCGCCATGTGGTACAAGACAGGGATATAAGCCAGAAAACATCAAAGATCTCTGTCACCTAGCACCTAAATGTTACAGACTTTGGGGAGAAAGCATCGCCTTGCTGACACCTTGATTTTGAACTTCCAGCTCCAAAACTGTGAGCTTGTTTAAGCCTTAGCAGTGTCAAACAGACATTGTTAAACAGGCAAGGATGACTTTATTTATTTCCACAGCAGGAGAGAGACAGTAGAACTCAACTCCCAGGAACGCGAGGGGTGATTGAGTTTTAAAGTCAGGCTAAGGGCAGTAGAAAAGGACCCATCAGCAATCTGGAGAAAGAGAGAGGGGGTAGGCTCAGGGTTGATAACGTGGAAGAGCTACTATCTAAAGTTGTAATTGCCCCTCCCTCTTAATTTCCTGCCCACCCCCGACCCCCGCAGTTTGAGTTGTTTTTCTCTGCAGTCCCACAGCAGCAATATTAGTTTCAAGGTAGTCAGGCTGGGTGAGGGAGCAGTTAGGGACTAAAAAGGAGCAAGGCTGGCAACTTGGTCAAGACAAAGAAAAATAATCTTGCTTAGCAGCTTGGTAAACTAAGACAGTTGGGGATGAAAGAACTAGAGGGACATCTTGGATCTTATCAGATTCAAACCAAAAGTGTCACACATCACTTCTGCTCATAGAAATTTGTCAAAAACAGGATCCGTAACCCAGCATCATCCAAGAGAGACTGATAAATGTTAGGCAGCACATAAAATCATAAAATATTTGATAAGCAGTAATAGTTTCTGCCAATACATACAACTTTTGGCAATACCAATCCTGTTCTTAACTTCTTTCACTCTGTGTGTGTGTGTATTTCCTTTCTGCTTTTGCAATATTAACTTATTTGTGATTCTTTGTAAAGTTGCCTGCTTTCCATCTTGCTTCCCCCAATTCCACACTTCATAATTGACTGGAGAATACACTTAAAAGTTGTAAATCAGGGGAGCAGGTGCAGCTCAGTGGTTGAGCACCTGCTTCTCATGTATGATGTCCCAGGTTCAATCTCCATTACCTTTTTTTTAAAAAAGTTATAAATCAGATCATATCACTCCCCTGTATAAAAACTGCCCAAAGGATTGCCATAGCACTTAAAAAATCTAAGCCTTTTTGTTTTTCGGTGTTAGAAGACATTATCTGGCCCTCTTCACCCATGTGAGTCCATCTCAAATGGTTCTACACATTTCCTTCCATGTTGCAGCTGTTTATCACTATCCTCTCAAATACACTCTGCTACCTACAGCCTTATGCATATTATACTAGCTTTTTTTTCTGTTTACTTGACACATGCCACTTACCATTGCATGACTAGTTGTTTTTTTGACATACCATTCACAGGATATATGTTCCTTGCAAAATTTTCTCTATAACCAAAGAGAAGCATTCACTATAGCCCACCAGTCTCTTGCTATTATATCACCTTATTTGAATCCTCTCAATAAAAATGTTTTTAATCTAATGTTATGTTGTTTATTTCCGCATTTAATAGGCTTTTCTCTCTCCCCAACTGTAAACAAGTTTTTGAGAGCAATGTCCACAGCACTGTATGCTCAATGCTTAGAATACTTTTCCATATATTATGCTTTTGAGGTATATTTGTTGAATAGGTGAATAAATATTGCTAGGTTCGTCTTCATCTTAGATTTATTGCTGTTAACTATAAACTTTGTTCTGTTTTCTTTTGATCTTAGTTCAGTCTCTTCCTATAAGCCTTTTCATCTTATTCTGCGAGGCTTCCATCTTCATTTTTCATACTTATGATATCAGTTTTATAAATTCCTATTCTGTCTTGATTAATTGTGTAAAGCATGCTCTCATCCTGGCTTTTCAGGATAAGGTTCCTTTTCACTCATTCTGTTGTATTAGAGTTAATGTACCATATATAGTTTTTCTTGTCTTTTTGTCCTTGAATATGGAAATATTAAAAAATATATAGGTAAACCCAGTGAATGGTGTAACCAACTAGAATATAATTGAGGAAACATGGTCTAGACAAGCAAAATATTCATTAAAAATTGTAACAGTTGCTTTATTTTCCTAAAAGACATTAAAATAATACCCATAAATATAAGTAACAATTCTATCAAATCCTTCCTTTTTATTTTCCCCAGTCCTCTTGCTGTGAGACTGCACCTCTCATTTTTAATTTCCATAATAGCATATAAAACTTTTCCTCTGTATCCATCTACTTATTTCTTCCTTTCTTCTTCCAGTTTTTATATTCCTATCTTCTCTGCTATCATTCCATTTTTTTTTGCTTTGAAAAAATCTAAGAAGCCAATAGGGATAAGTAAATCTTTCTTTGTATTCCAAAGGAAATTTTTTTGCCAGTTAATCAGGCCAAAATTATTGGAGTCATCCTTAGCATCATTTTTTTTTTGTTTCTCTTACACCACACACAAATCTATTAACAAATATTTTTCACATTACTTGGAATAATTTTAGATTTACAGACAAGTTGCAAAGATAGTAGAGCAAGTTCTTTTATAACCTTCAAGCAGTTGCCTGAATGTTAAGATCTTACAACATCAGAGAACATTCAGCAAAAGTAAGAAATAACATTGTAACAATACTGTTAACTAAACTATAGACTTTATAGGAATTATACCAAATTTTGCATGAATGCATTTTTTTTCTTGGACCTAAGTTAGAATCTCACTTGGCATTCTGTGATCATTTCTCCTTAGTGCTGTCAGGTATGTGAGTGTTTGTCAGTGTTTCCTTCTTTTTCATTTTTCCTGTGAGAAATATTAGTCAGATATTCTGCAGGATGTTCCTCATATGGATTACTCTGACATTTTCTTGTGATTAAATTCGGGTTATGTATTTGGGGAAAGAATGCCAAAGTGGTGCAGTACCCTTCTCATGACCTCAAAGCTTGCGGTGGGGAATTGTGATGGTTAAATTCTTGTGTCAAATTGTCTGCATTATGTCTAGTTCTTTGGTCAAAAAAGCACTGACCTGATTGTTACTGTGAAGCTATTTTGGATTTAAGTTACTAATCAGTTAACTACATCTATGGCTGAATCCTTCCACAATCAACAAAAAGATTGTCTTTGCAGTGAGAGAACTTTTGTCCAATCAGATAAGGCCTGTAGCCATTGGGCAATTTGATGTAACTATGAATTCCAAGAATAGATATTGAATCATGCTTGTAAACTGGTCTGCTAATCTGGGCATGATTAAGTTATGATTAGGACATTGACTGGGCCACGTCATTAGGGCATTGAGCTCCACCCCTTGGTGGGGTGGGAATCAAATATAAAAGGCATGGCAAAGAGCAGAGTTGGAGAAGTTTTGATGTTGGAGTCTTGAGCTGGAGCCCCGAGAAATAAGAGAGCTTGGTCATGAGGAAGGAGAGAAGGCTCTGGGATAGATACAAGCCATTTGCCAGAGAGTCTACAGCTGACCTTGTGGAGTGAAGCAAAGCCTAGAAAGCCTCATAGTCTACAGCTGACCTTGTGGAGGAAACAGAGGAGCTAAGCCCAGAGAGAAACGCAGCCCCAGGAAGAGAGGAACCCAAGAAGCCTGAACCCTGGCAAACATCGGCAGCTGTCTTGTTCCAACACATGGCAATGGACTTTGGTGAGGAAAGAAATGTATGCTTTATGGCCTGGTAACTGTGGAATTCTACCCCAAATAAATACCCTTTATAAAGACCAACCAATTTCTGGTATTTTGCATCAGTACCCCTTTGGCTGACTAATACAAGGCCTTAAAGGGAGAACTGATGATTTCAGCAGTCAGATAAAAGGATTTCTATCTTTTTGTCAGCCAGCCAACTTCTCCTAGGGAATTCATCAAAACCTTCGGCATTCTCAACCTTGCAGCCTGCCCCATGGAAATTCAGTATTTGGTTTTGCCAATTCCCACAGTCATGTGAGCCATTTCCTTTAATAAATCCCATAATATTTACATATATACTGTCAGTTCTGTTTCCTGTGAGAACCCTAACTAATACAGGGATACTTTAAAAATGTATCCAGACTTAAAATCAAATCTCTTTATTTCATCTCTGTAATTATCAGCACTTTCATTCAGGCTATTACCATCTTTCTCCCATATCATTTCAATATGCTCCTAATGGTCTCCCTGATTCATCCTTTTTCCTTTTACAGTGTGTTGTCAAAATAGCAACCAAGTCTCTGTTTTAAAGTATTAGTCTGATCATGTCATACTACTACTCAAATTCCTCCAAGAGTTTGCTCTCGACTCAAAGTAATTCCTGCAGCCATTGATATAGCCACAAATGTGCTACAAATCCATGTGGCCAAATCCCCACACTACTCTGAATTTATATTATTTTATCCTCTTTTGTTCCTTTACCTCACTCTAATCACACTGGCCTCTTTGCTTTTATAAACTCATTAAGTAAGCTCCCATTTCAGAACATTGCATTTGTCCTTTTCTCCATCTGGGTTGCTCCTCTTTTAGAAATTTGGCCATGGTTCCCTCACCTTTTTATGTTTATACTTGTTATGGCTAATTTTAAGTGTCAACATGGCTAGATTATGGTGTCCAGTTGTTTGACCAAACACTAGCCTAGGCGTTACGGGGAAGGTTTCTTGTAGAAGTGATTAGCATCTACAATCAGTTGACTTTAAGTAAAGGGGATGACCCCAATAATTCGAGTAGACCTCATCCAATCAATTAAAGGCCTTAAGAGCAAGAAAGTGAGGGTCCCAAAATAAGAAATTCTGTCTCAAGGTTGTGACATAATTTCCTCTATGAATTTCCAGCCTGCTGGTCTACCCCAGAGTCTTGTACTCAGATTGCAACATCAACTTTATTATTATTATTAGAGAAGTTGTTGGTTTACAGAACAATCCTGCATAAAACACAGGATTTCCATATACCACCCTATTATCAACACCTTGCATTGGTGTGGTACATTTGTTACAACTATGAAAGCACATTTTTATAGTTGTATTAACTATATTCCATGCTTAATTTATGGTTCCCTGTTTGTGTAGTGCAGTTTCATGGAATTAAAAAAAAATTATTCTATTACTATATATATATGTGTATAACCTAACATTTCCCCTTTTATCCACATTCACACATATTTTTTAGGGCTTTTAATTACATTCACAATCTTGTACTACCATCACCATCCATTACCAGAGTATTTCCATTGTTTCAAATAGGAATTCTGTACATTTTAAACCTTAACTCTCCATCAACTCTTGTTGGAATTTCCAGCCTCCCAGCTTGCTTCACAAATTTTGGAATTGCCAGCTCCCAAAATTGCATGAACCAATTCCTTAAAATAAATATTCAATGTCATTTTTTTCTGTGATATCTTCCATGATTCTTCTGCTCTTTTTAACATAGTATCCTCCCCCCCAATTTAATCTCTATCTTTTTCTGCTTTATTCTTTCTCCATAACACATAACTTTCAAAGACATTTTATTATGTATTATGTGTATCATCTGGCTCTCTTCAATGAAATGTAAGGTCCAGTAAAGTGTGATTTTTTGGTTTGTTTAATATGCTGTCTTCAGTGCCTGATATATAAAAAGACTTCAATGAAGCTTGATAATATGGATAGGGAGAGGCAAAGTTGAGTGGTTTTTTAATACCCCTAAACTCTGTTATTCGTTCATCTAATTTCCACTCATCTCTAAATCTGAGAGCTAGATGAAGTGTGTAAGTCCAAGTACAATTTACTTAATGCAACTCTAATAGAATGATATGGAATATTCTTCTACTGCTCTGCCTATCTCTAACATTCTATGACTTAAACATATGTAAAACTAAAACTACTGTACACTCAAAACTTTATTGAGGTTTGTGTATCACATAATGAAATGGTGCCTTTCATCACTATTTCTTCCTTCACTATTGTTTTCTGAGACTTATGAGCTATAAATGATTTTTTAAAACTTGGGGAGATGGGTACTGGAATATGGCTGTCTTACAAAAACAATATCATTTCTGCAAAACACTGATTTCCACACTTTGGTGTGCAAGAGAAGCACCTGGTGGTCCTATAAACAGACAACACATGATTTAGGAGGTCTGGGTGATATTCAGAAATTTGAATTTAACAAATACCCCCACATAATTCTGATATAAGAGGTTTATCGGTATATAACTATAATAGATTGGAGACAGTTGACAACAAGTTCCAAATGTATAAGGGACTATTTCCTACCTTTCAAATATTTGTCTTTTTTATTTCTCCCTTTGGTCTTATTATTCCTTCAAAAATTCAAATATTACTTTCATGGTTAGCTTCTTGTGGTAATATTGTGAATGTTTGTTTGAATATGTGTGTGCATATGTATATGTGAGTGTTTTGTATTTAAAGTTATTTTCAAAAACATTTGTGAGCTTTTCTAAAGCATCATATAATTTCAATTCTAAAATATTTTATTGAAGCTAATAATAGGAAACTCAGAAATAAATACAATATAGGCAATTATTTAATCTGATTTTAAATCAAGCTTAATAGACCATGATATATTTCTTTAAAGACATGAAATATACTCCTTGTCATGTATATTTGCTACTTGGAAGATTCCTTTTAAATAACAAAAATCTATCCAATGAAACCATGCAAGTTTGAGTGAAGTTTTATTGGAAATACAATAAACAATGGTGCTCTATAGTAGGTGGAATATCCAAATTGACTTGACTTTTTAATGACATTACAAATTAAAGCTAAATGACACTTAGAATGTGACAAAGTATAATCATTAGATATAGATATAATTTGATTGGTATTTAATCCCAGAATAACATCTGTGGGCCATCTGAGAAAACATTATGGAATAATTTTAAAAAGGAAGCTAAAGTATAGAGTGTGTAAAAAGGTGCAAAAAGACACAGCTGACCAGTTTGTATTGCTACTTAAAATCTGCATCCACCCTTCTCTTTTTCCAGCACATGCTGAAAGAGCAGGCTGCCAAAGACTAATGCAGAGTCATTTCATCTGCACGTTTTATTACTATTGCCAATTATCCTTAATTATTGAAAACTTTTTTCAGAGTGTAATGGATGCTGAAATGTAGTATGCTCATTAAACCAAAACTCTAGCTAGAGCACTAGGTTTTGATAAGCACTGGTTTATTATAGTTCTGAATTTTCAAGTATTCCTTACTCTATTAACTTCAAATTCATATTCCACAAAACATTTACTCAGATTTAATAAGAATTAATTTTTAAGTTAAAGAACCCTCACAAAATGACTTGAATAATATAAAATGTAAGGATATTTTAAATTGGCTTGCATGAAGGACAGTCAGATTGAAATTTTTCTAATGTGAAAGCAACAGGCCTTTAGAAGGAAACAGAATTTCTTCATGATTTATCACACAATCTTGTGTCAGTATTTCTTTAGTATAGAATTGTACCTGTGGTAGATTGAATTATGTGCTACAACTTAGGCATGATCTTGGTTTTGATCCGCATTCCTGTGAGTGTGGACCCACTGTAAATATGATGTCTTGAAGATATTATTTTAGTTAAGGTATAACCCAACTGGATTAGTTTGGGCATTTTTTCTTTTCTATATGAATTCAGATAAACATTAGCTATAAGAAATATTCTGCATGAGATTTGGAAGCCCAACTATATGTGCTGCTCTGTGGCACATGAGCACTGATTTATCCTGCGCTCCCCACCCCCACCACACAACACCAAGGTTGGAGGTAGGTAAAAGAGTTCCAGATGTCCTTGCAATTTCCAATTGTCCCCATGGGTTCCAGTTTTTCCTTGCTCTTGTGCACACCCAACTAGCCTTCCCAATGGCCATTTTAGCTGAACTATGTGACATCAAACTCAATACTAGATGAAGAAGCAATAGCATTCAGAGAGTGCTCTATTATTCCCAACTATTCTGAAAGGTCTGAAACCTATAAAAATCCCTTATTTTATAAACCCATAGTAGTTCTGCTTCTCTGATAAAAGCTTGGTTGTTCCTTCTGCCATCCCCTCTGTCTCTGGAAGCTACTAGAAAATATGCCCTACCATAATGATAATGAAAATAAGATGAAGACATGGACTCTACAAAACTAGGATCCAATGATAAGAATTCCATGAGATAGAAAAAGTGAAACATCAGAATAGCAATTTGCTCCAGAAAATCCAGATAGCAAATAGTTCAGATTGGAATATAAGAGTAAAAGACCATAACACTTCCAAGTATAAAGTAATCAGATATTTTATCTTATATTGTTGAATATGTGAAGAAGGGATTTTTCGATATTGGAAGAAAGATTTGGAATCAATTAGCAATAAATATATTTTAAAAACTAAGCAAAAAATAAAGTGAAAACAAATGAGCAATAATTAAATCCAAAGGGTGAAAGTAGCGGTAAAAATGGAGGAAAGATATACAGGAACAACAATAATTATTGATATAACCAGTTTCTTACATAATTTTATTAGGAGGAATGGAGGTGTAGCAGTGCTATAAAAGACATGATTTCTCACCTCCACTAATAGGAAGAAAATAGAAGTTGTTTGTGATAAATATATGATGAAATAATAAAAATACCTATCCTGGTCGTAACAAATACAGAAGAGTTATTAAAGAGCACTGTAAAATTTATAAGGCTAATTATAGTCTGGTATTTTGCAGAAAATTTTTAAAAAATCAAATCTCATTTCTAGGTTAAGATACTTACTTGTACTAGCCCACCTGTCTGTCTGAACTATAGTGAAGACAAAAGTGTATGTGAAAATGCATGTATATCTATACATACCCACACATATATATAAATAACAAATCAAAACTTCCAAAGCAATCAAATAGACAGAAAATATCCTGTTTCTTTTTATCCAGGGAAAACAGCATTAGTTACAGATGTTTGTAAAGTTCCATTAAAATTGGGATGTCTGACATAGCCACAACTACTTTTGCTGGTATGAAATTGTGCCTTACCTTCTCATTTCAGAGGCTTGTTTCATCAGTTTTTTATAAAGGGAAATCTTGTTCACATAATCATTTATAGACTAGTTCCCAGTGAAGCAGTTTAATATTGTTTATGAATTCCAAGCATAGATATTGGATTATGTTTATAAACTGGTCTGTTCCTCTGGGCATATTAGACTGTTAACTTCAGAGGTTTCACTTTTACTTGATTAAATTATGATTAGGGCTTTGATTGGGCCATATCACTAGGACATTGAGCCCCGCCAACCAAGGGCAGAAAATTACATGGCAGAGGAGAGAGTTGGAGTTTTTGATGCTGGAGCCCTGGGAAGCAAACACGTAGAGAAGTAGATCCATGAGGAAAGAGAGAAGGCTCCATTAGACACGGCAGAAGCCCCAAGAAGAGAGACGAGCTGTTTGTCTGATACTTTATAGCTGCCTTGTGCAGAGAGCAGAGCAGCTGAGCCTGCAGAGAAATGAGGCCTGGGGAGAGAGACAAGCCTTATGCTAACCTACAGCTGAGAAAGGAAGGAGCTGGAACCACGGAGCCTTAGGAGGAAGACAAAGGCTGAACCCTTGCAGAGACCAGCAGCCATCTTGCTTCAACACATGGCAACAGACTTTAGTGGGAGAAATAACTTACTCTTTATGGTCTTGTGACTCTAAGCTTCTACCCCAAATAAATATCCTTTATAAAAACCAACAGATTTCTGGTATTTTGCATCAGCACCCCTTTGGCTGACTAATACACTTGGTGTAGGTGATTATTTCACTATCTCAATCCATTTAAATTTACATATCAAGATCTAGGAATACAAGCTCTTGTTTGTTTAGAAATACAGAGCTAAACAAATGAAGAAACACCTTCAAATGGATGTTATTTTGATCTGGGGAATTTACATTAATATGAAGAGGATCAGAGAGAGGAAAGTTATTTTATGAAAGTCTGTAACTAGTTGACTTTCTAAAACTATATTTGCATGTTACTTTGAGAAAATTAAATTTATGGTAGAAGGAATTACTAATAATACCAGTGTAGAATGTGTTACCAGAGAAGAATTGTTATTTAAAGAGGATTTTTAAAATAGTTTAGGCCATAAAAATCAGAGTATAGATGATATAGAGAAAAATATTCAATTGAAATGAAGATACACCTAGATTCTACTTTTGTGTCATCACAATTTTAGTGGAATTTTACAAACATCTATAACTTATACTGTCACTCTTCTTTGTTAATTTTAATTTCATCCTATGTGAAATGAAGTGGTAAAGTAGGTGCTCTCTAATGACTCATTAATTTTAACATTTATGTATGTCATATATATATCCAGAATTCATTAAAACTATTGTTCCTCTTTCAAGAAAATAGCTTAAGGATGTTGGAAAAATTAAGTAAACTAGAATTCCAGCTGTTGCTATATTTTGATCCAATAATGTGTTTTACCAACTTATATAATGTTTATCTATGGTTTGTTAACAAAATTAATTTCTGGTAAATGATCTGTTAGCAGCTCTCCAGTCTGAGTAAACCCAGATCTTTCATTTTCGGGGGTGGTTGTTGTAGTGGTTTGGAATTGTATGTATTCCAGGTAATAATGTTCTTAAAGTGAATCCATTCCTGTGGGTAAAACCTATTGTAAGTAGGAGCCTTTAAATAAGTTACTTCAGTTAAGGTGAGGCCCAGTGTGGGTCTTAATCTTCTTACTAGAGTCCTTTACAGGGAAGACCTATTCCCTCCCTGCTGGGAACAGGTTGGTAGGGTTGGCCAGGTGCCATATGACCCACATGCTTAAGCAGTACAAAGAAGTTCACTGTACACTGGAACAGGGGAGGATCACCCTATAAGGAAATAAATTCCCATTGTTAAAAGCCAACCCATATTATGGTATCTACTTTCAGCAGCTTAGCAAACTAAAACAGTTTTCGTTCTAGAAATCAACCTAGACTACAGAAAATATATCAGTATAAAATTTATTTTTAAACTTAAATAATAGTATAAAATTTTCAGTTATCAATTTTCATTTTATAGGAACACTAAAGCAGTTGATTAATGTTACAGACTAATGGTATAATTTGTCTTATTCACAGAAGCACTAACATCCAAAAGAATGAAGATTGTAGTTTTGTAGATTGGAACTGGGGAGACTGAAATCTATCTCCCTCTCTTAAACAACATTGGAATTTTTAAACCCTCAGAATAGAATTTCTAAATTCTCATGTAATACATGAAGCTCACTTTCAAAGATGGACAAGTGTTATGTCTTTACTTTTACTCCCTGCCTTGATCTTGTTCCTTACTTTCTTCTTGTGCAGTTTGTGTTCAGCACGTCAAATGTTTTCAGATGCTTTCGGTTCTGTCTCATGTCCTGCTGAGCTAAAACTTTATCTCAAATTCTCTCTCTGCTCCCATTCCTTGCACCCCACAAGATCAAAATTCAGTCTTCCTTTCTAGCCTTTTCATGATCCTGAAATCTTCCAGCTGATGATTAAGCCTCTCCATAAAGGCAGTTTTTCAGTAATTGTTTACTCTCTGCCTCCATTTTCATTTTGTACATTGTGAGGGAGCACACAAAGGCTTGATGAATTAATTGTCATTCCATAAGCATTTTTATTTATTTATTTATTTTTTTTTTTTTTTTTTTTTACCGGGAGGTCCCGGGTATCGAACCCGGGTCCCTCCACATGGGAGACAGACGCCCAACCATTTGAGCCACATCCGTCCCCCCCATAAGCATTTTTAGTAATTTCTATTTGCTAGATACTTTTCTAAGTGATGGGAGTATAAAAATTAGTATTTGATTATATCCCAGAAATGCTAAATGTCTCTTTATGTCTAGTGGTTCACATTTTATTCTTTTCTTTCCATGAATATTTTTAATAAATATTTCTTATACTAGAAAGTAATTAAACCATATCTCTTTCAAATGGTTTTCTAATTCAGACTGACATATTGCCACACACCCTTTCCCTCAATTAGTCAAAGTTATTCTGGATTTAGAGGATTTACAAATAAGACCATGATATAAGAAATTTCATTTGGAACATTTGATGAAAATGTGAAATCACATTTTAGTGTCTTGGCAATTTTTATTTGATATCAAATAGGAAAATATGAAATCCACTCTGCTTATATTTAAATAGCACACTTTCATTTAATGACTAACCCATTTTATTTAGGTGAAAGAATTGTAAAATATTAAATTGAAATTTCAGATCTTTAGATTAGGTATAGCTGTAATCTGTAATGTGTTTTAAATCACAAGTTCAAAACTAAACTCAAAATTTTGTATTAATTAACTATTGCCAAACTTATGGTCAATAACAAATCACCCCAAAGCTCAGTGCCTTAAATAAGAGTATTTGTTTAGTTCACAAGGCTTTAGGTTGTCAATTTAGTCTGGGCTCATCTAGACAACCTCATATTTCTCATGATTGGCTAGTGTATGATGACCTCACATAGGATGACTGGAGTGATTTGTCTCCTCCACTTACCTTAATTTTCAACAGGCTATCACTGCATTGTTCTTATAATGAAGTAAGAGGAAGAAGAAAGAAAGGAAAAGGACAAGCACCTTGATCAGACTGCCTGCATCTCATCTATTGACATCCCCTTAGGTAGAAATAGCATGGCCACAAGCAGAAACAAGTGGTTGAGAAATAGATTCAGACTATAGTGAGAAGAACTGCAAAGTCTTGTTGCAAATGATAGGGCTCTCCAGAGGGATAAAAGGTTGAGGACACTGACATAATCACTCCATCCCTTAATGTTTAGCATATGTTTATTTTGCAATCCCTGCAACCATCACTGTGGAAGTACACTGAGTAGTTTCAACTTTTGAAAGTCAACCTATGAACTAAAACTAAAAAAAAAAAAAAAGAAAGTTTTCTAACCTGAAACTCAGATTAAAGCATTTATTTTTTCAATCAAGCTTAATATAAGAATAAATTAAAAGTAATGTGATTTTTGGTGAAAGTGGAAATTAGATGTAGAGTCCAGAAATAAAAGAAACACATTTTAGGGTAAAGTCTTCAACTTCATATTTTAAAACAAAATTGCATTTCTCATTTAGAATAGGGATACTTTGGATACCCAACCCTATTGATATTTGTTCTGGTGTTCCAAATATGCCAACTAAAGTATTTTCTATTAAAAAGTTTTGCATGTATTGGTACTCCTAGGTCAAAGACAAAGATTTTAATGATGTTTTAATAATTGTATTATTAATTTATATAGAAAAATCTATGGTCATATATTTATTCTATTTTAAAGGGAGGATAATGTTACAATTTATTTTTGTCTTCTATTCATCATTATTTTGGTCAATGGTTCATTCTTAACCTTAGAGAAATTCAAGTATGAAACTGATGATATGCTTGTGGTTGTTACAAAAATCAACACATGGTGTGCTGTGTACATTCACAGTTGTATTGGATCCTTTATGTTGACAGTTAGAAAAATCTGTTTTTGTCTGTAAAGTAGACCCACATGATTAAAGCATGTGTGGAATAAATTTTCATGACATGCATGGAGTTTTAACCTTGCCTCTATCATTAAAGTCATTAGAAGTTGAATTGAAACCTTTGGTTACTCTCTGACATTTTATGCCAAATGAAGCACATAAAAGAAGCAAAACACTTTACTATTTTCTTTTTCAATGAAATCGTTTGTATGTGGGTTACATTTCAGTCTTCAGAATGACAGCTCCTATTCTTACAGGTAACAGCAGTGCAATTTGACTCATTATACACAGGCACACACATACACTCTGCAGATTCAAAATCATAGGCCTTCAAGAATAAAGCCTCTTCTATGTAAATGTCCAATTTATAGTTATTCTTTCAAGAATTCCTAATACTTCCAGTGCTTTCACTAGAATCAGAGGCACTTAACTTTTGAATTCAAATTATGCTCTTTGTATATTTTGTTTTTTAAATGTCTGTATAGATAGAAATTTAAATGAGTAATAGAATATTTAACAATGAAACTGCCTTGCTTATTTTAATGTTAATAGTAATTGTACATATTAGACACCTTTCAGCATCTAAACTACATTCTGAGACTACATGAGTAGGGAACCAGTTATTTCCTTAACCTTGTGCTTCACTACATTATTTAGAATCTGATAGCTGCAATCAAATCTGTATATGTCCTTAATCATTCAAAGTTTTAGTTGGCTCATAGGCAAAATGGAAACCTCACTGGTCAATAAGAGGATTAAAGGGAAGAATACATAGGGAACAGATGTGGCTCGGGCAGTTGAACACCTGCTTCCCGGTACCTCCTGGGAACAACAACAACAACAAAAAAAAAAAAAACAACAAGCAAACAATCAGAACAAGAAGCACCAACTCAGGGGAGCGGATGTGGCTCAGTTGTTGAGTGTGGGCTTCCCACATACAAGGTCCCTGTTCAATCCCAGGACCTGGTACCTTAACAACAACAACAACAAAAATTTTAAAGAAAAGGGAAGAATACACATAAAACATTTCACCTTAGGTCAGTCACAGAGCTAACACTCAATGCATAGTGCATAATGATAAATATTAATATTATTGCTCATTATAAGTTTTATTATATGTTAACTTTTAAATTCATATTACCTTGGCACTCTGAAATGTGAAGGACCTTGTTGATGTTGAGATGAAGAGAGCAAAAGAGGCAACATTCAGAGAGGTCTTTTACTGGTTTAGACTACAGCTTGTTCCACATGACCAAAGCACATGAGTGATTAACCCTAAAGGAGTTTAGAGTATTTACAGAAACTGGTTTTGTATATAAATATGTTTTCGGAGAGTTTAAGATGGGAATACCTTTCCTAAGTGGTTTAAACAATTTACCCATATAAAGAATAGTAAGAAAATTGTTGCATTTCAGAACAAATTGTGTGACTTTAACAAGGCAAGAAAAATTTTTAGAGAGAACAAGTACTCCATTAAGCCACAGGGCTTGGTATAATGTTAACTATCTGGTTTGAAACCCCTCTTCAGCGTGGCCTTCAAGACACTCAATCAAATTTATTAAACTGTATCGTCTAAATTGTAAACTATACTGTAAATCATTGACAATGTTTATTTGCTATATTTCGCTATCTGTATAACAGTTATAACAATGCTAACATCCAAAAAAAAAAGGGGGGGGGGTTGTTAAAATGGGGTGGGGAAGGGGTGTGTGGTTTAGTATGTGGGAGTCTCTGGTATTCCGTGTGTGACTTTGCTGTGACCTAAAACTTCTTTGAAAATTAAATGAAAATTTGGGAGACACTGGGGATTGAGAGGGGGAAGGTGTCACGGCACACCAGATATCCAATAACACAGTGATTAAAGGAAAAAAATAAAACTAAAATAAAATAAAATAAAATAACCTGCCTCTTAATTACATCAATAGCCTCATTTTGTTATATCTCCATTCACCTATGCAGACATCTCAGTTGCTAGACTGCTTCTGTACATTCATTTATCTTTCCAAAATGGCCTCTCTCGCCCCGCTCGCCTACCCCATAAACATATGACTCTCTTTAAGACTTAGCACAAACCGTTGGGGAAGTGGCCATAACAAGACCTGCCACTCCTCCCCAGGCTTGCCCTAATCAGAGTTCTGGGCCTGGAACATTCCCTTATTTGGAGGCTCAGAAGTGAGCTCACACATGGCCCAGGGCCTTCCTTACGGGTGATCCTCCCTTCCTCTGGTGTACAATGAACTTCTTTGTACTGCTAAGCATGTGCGGCATATGGCACCTGGCCAACCCCACTAACCTGTTCCCTGCAGGGAGGGAACTGGTCTTCCCTATAGTGACACAAGAGGCGCGTGTGCATCCATTGCCCTTCCTCTGCTGTCAGGCAGTACCCGCTGGCTTTGGGAAATGGATGCTCACCACTGAAGCTGACCTTACTTGTCTCTTTTCTACATGAGTAAAGACTTTTTCCAGCCAGGTTTTGTGTGTGCTGTGTCTTTCTTGGTGACTATAATACTGCAGTACTATGGAGCAGGAAGCAGTGCATGGACTCCTAAGCTTGGTGACCATGCCATTCCTCACATGGTGGCCCTTCTCCCCTTAGTGCCCAGAGTGTTGGCTTGACACAAACCCTTTCTATTTCTTAAGCTTTTACTGACCAAGAAATAGTAACCTCTGTTTCGTTATGGTTCCCATTTGCTACTAAATGCAGAGCTACCAAAGCACCTGTCAAATTTAACTCACAACTCATAAGTCTGAATGCAAGTACTCTAATAAAAAAGGTTTCCATCCTACTTTGTGTGCTAACTGCCTGGTGAAAATATGTCTCATTAATGAAAGAATTTGTTACCACTTTAGGTCTCTCTAATGACTGAAAACTCATTTAGCTAAAAAAATGTTGTTAGTTACAGTAATCTAAGATGAGTGAGGAGCACAGCCAAGTTACCATAACCTGATCAGGAAGTTTATCTTTAGGGCAATCAACAAGGTATACATAATGGTAACAAACATAAAGTAGCATATGGTTAAGATAATAGACATAGTTTGGTTTGGCATAAAGCAATACTAAGAAGTTGAGTTAAAGGGGTAAATCTTGTTAAACACTGACCCATTCATTCGTCTCAAGAACAAGGAGAGATAAGGTCCCTGGACTATCCTGTGGGCAGGTGGCTGGCATTTAAATCAGTTCAACTCAGATATATTTAACACTCACTCTATGCCAAGCAACAGTGTGCTGTCTGATCATGGGATTTTCTCCCTGATACCATACAGTTCTTATCTAATATAATACTACTACATAGGGGAAGGGGTCATAGTGATCATCTATCATCTCCCACCTTACTTTTTTTTAATTACCTTTATCAAGGTATGTTGACTCCAAACATTTAGATTGTACACATTGATAAGTTACCATTGCATACATCCCTGAAAACATCACCATAGTCAAGATAATCAACATATCCGTCATCCCAAAAGTTTCCAATATGCCTATTGTAATCTTGGGCTCCACCCCCTCTCCCCCTCCTTTCTGCACTTCTTAGGCAACCACTGATGTGTTTTCTGTAACTATAGATTAATTTGCATTTTCTAGAATTATATTACTGGGATCATATGTATGTATTCATTTTTTCTGGCTCCTTTAATTCAGCTTAATAATAATATACATAAATCATTAATTTCTTTTTATTACTGAGTTGTATTACATTGTATAGATGTGTATTATAAGAGTATATTTTTATTTCACTCCTTATGGCCTTTATACTCTTGTCACATATTTTATTATACACATGATATAAACCCCACAAAACATTGCAAATTTTTGTTTAAATAATCAAATATCTTTTAAAGAGATTTAAATAATAAGAACGGTATTATATATTGACTGGTGTAGTTATCATTTTGGGCTTTTCATTACTTTTTTACATCAAATTTTCCATTTTGTGTTATTTTCCTTATGTTTAAAGAAGTTCTTTTAGTATTTCTTGAAGTGTGGGACTGCTGATTTAGAATTCTTTCAAAATTTGTATAGCAGAAAAAAAGTTTTGTTTTTTTTGGTTTTATATTTGAAAGATATATTTGTTGGATATGGAATTCTAAGTTCGTTGTTGTTGTTGTTTTCCTTGTCAATATTTTAAAGATGTTACCCCATTACTTTCTTGGTTGTATTTTTTCCTGACAAGAAATATATAGTAATCCTTAAGATTCTTCCTCTTCCTCTAGAGATAACATCTCTCTGCCTCTCTCTTCCCCCACCCCTTCTCTTTCTCTTTTTTACTGACATTGATAATTACCTAAATGTTTACTCTTTCTGGAGATTTTTATTTCTTTATACAGCTTTGAATCACTGCCTAATACCTTTTCCTTTCATTCTGAAGAACTCCCTTGAGCATTGCTTGTAGAGTTGGTCTTTTGGTGACAAACTCCCTCAGCTTTTGTTTACCTGGGAATGTCTTAATCGCTCCCTCATTTTAGAATTATAAAATTCTTGGCTGGCAATTGTTTTTTTTTTTTGTTTTTTTTTTTTCAGTACTTTATTTCCACCCACTGACTTTTTTGCTTCCATGGTTTCTGATGAGAAATCGGCACTCATTCTAATTGGGACTTGCACATACATAGCACACT
This sequence comes from Tolypeutes matacus, assembly GCA_026826555.1. Taxonomy (NCBI): domain Eukaryota; kingdom Metazoa; phylum Chordata; class Mammalia; order Cingulata; family Chlamyphoridae; genus Tolypeutes; species Tolypeutes matacus. The sequence goes on from JAKSZT010054515.1 coordinate 6,582,590, forward strand.
ACTTGTCTCTTGCAGCTTTCAGAACTCTTTTCTTGTCCTTTGAATTTGAAAATTTGATCAATATATGACTTGAAGTGTTTTTCTTTATGTTTATCCTGTTTGGTGTTTTCTGGGCTTTGGGATGTGCTTATTCACATCTTTTGCTAAGTTTGGGACATTCTCTGTCATTGTTACTTTAAGTATTCCTTTAGCCCCTTCTCTCTTTCTTATCCTTCTGTGACTCTCATAATGCATATATTGGTATGCTTGATATCCCAGAGGTCTTCTAGGCTATTTTCACTTTTTGTAATTCTTTATTCTTTCTGCTCCTCAGTCTGACTCATTTCAACTGTTTTGTCTTTGAGTCTGCTGATTCTTTCTTCTGCTAGCTCCACTCTTCAGTTGAAATCTGTCTGGGAATATTTCATTTCAGTGTTGTGGTCTTCAACTCCAGTAATTCTGTTTGCTTCCTTTTTAAAATTTCTATATCTTTACTAAGATTCCCATATTTCTTATTCATTGATTTTCTGATATTCTTATTTCTTTCTCTTTGTTTTCCTTCATCTCCTTGCATATTTTTAAGATCTTTTTTTTTGGAAACTCTTTGTTCAGTATGTCCACAGTCTGGTCTTCTTCATTAGTGTTTTCTTTCTTTGGATGGGCCATCATTTCCTGTTTCTTTGCTTCCTTGTAGTCTTTTTTTTTTTTTTTTTTTCACACTGTACATTTTAATATTTTAAAATGTTAACTGGGATTTATTCCCTAAGATGTTTGTTTCTTGATTTTGTAACCAGCTGGTGACATGGCAGATATTCTCTTGAGTGTCAGCCCTCCTAGCAGGAAAGTCTGCCCAACGTGACTGCAAAGTGCAGGGTGCTCCCTGATTTCTGGGCCTGTGTCTTGCCCTGGGCTTGTGCTTGTTATATGCTTTGGAGTTCCTATTTCCAGGAGTTTGAATGTCCCCTTTGTTTCTCAGGAGACAAACCTTTGAGTGCTTAAAGCAGGTAATCCTTTGTCCCAGGCAGTCTGCCTCAATAGTGTCTTTTTTTTAATATATAGTTTTTTTACTAGAGAAGTTATGAACTTACAAAACATCATTTTTTCTCTTATGAATCCAATGATTACTACTCAGACAAATTCTTCATTGATTTATATTGCCCATAGCCTGGTTTTTTCATTTCAGCATGTGTTTGAAAATTTCAAAATGATTTGAGAAAAATGTTTGATTTGTCAACAGTTTTCATTTTCCTAAATTATTTCTAAAAGTAAACCTACCTCCCAGATAATGGATTATAGTTTTTTCTTTAATCCCACTAAACTGGAAAGATTAAATTTTTTTTTCTACATATTGTTTTTTTGAAATTTATTTGAAGTCCAGTCTCTAGGTCAACACTTTGCAGAAATGTCAAAGCACATATTCACTTTTCCTCAAGGTTGTGGTGTTGCTACTTGTTTCAACACTTCTTCTTTTTTTGATAATGCATGATGAGGCATTAAACAGAATCCTAGGTTGCTAGCACAGTCCTACAAACTACTCAATTCTATTAATAGAACAAATGTATTTTAGAAAATATAGTGTAGAATATATATATTTTTAAAAAAATTTAAATTTTGCAAAATATTCAGAAGTATATGAAATATTACTTGGCAGTTGAAAATTAGGAATGAAGACCTTAACCAGGTGTGTTAAAGGAATGAAAATAATAATTTACATACTCTAATTAAGAGGAAGACATGGAGTGGTGAACTATATCTGGTGTGTAGGCTTCAAAATGCTGGGATTCAGAACATGCCATGATATTAGGTAAGTCCTACTAAATATTCATTTAATTTAATAAATGGATGTTTGCCATGAGTCTTTGAACAGGAAACATATTTTAAATAAACACAGGACCATCAAAGAAGCCACACAGCTAGAAAGTGGGCCTGTTTGATTGGTTGTATTAATTTCCTATTGCTGCAGTAACAAATTACCACCAATTAAATGGTTTAAAACAATGCATATGGGGAGCAGTGCTTGAGTGCCTTCTTCCCATGTACGAGGCCCTGAGTTTAATCCCTGGTAACTCCTAAAAAAACAAACAAACAAAAAACAAAAAACAACTCTCTTCGGGGAGCAGATGTAACTCAGTGATTGAGCACCTGCTTCTCATGTATGAGGTTCTGAGTTCAATCCCCGGTACCTTCAGGAAAAAACAAAAATCAATGCACATTTTTTATTTTATAGTTCTGTATGATAGACCTAAAATATGGGTCTCACTAGACTAAAATCAAGTTGTTATCAGAGGTACATTACTTCTGGAGACTCTAGGGAAAAATTCATTTTATTACCCTTTTAGCTTCCATAGACTGCATGCATTCCTTGTCTCCTGGCCCTGTTCCTCCATTTTCAAAGCCAGCAGTGTTATATCTCTCTGACCATTTTTCCATAATCACATTCCCTCTGATTCTCTTCTGTCTCCCTCTTTTACTTTTATGAATCCTGTAGTTACATTGGATCAACTATGATAATCCAGTATAATCTTTTTACTTTAAAGTCAGGTGAATAGTTACATTAATTTCATCTGCAACCTTATTTCCCATTTGCCTTGTAACAAGAATATGGACATCTTTGGAGGGAGCGGGTTAAGCATTATTCTGCCTACCACAGTGGAGGAGGGGGTTGTAAAGTGGAGCTTGAAGAGTGAGGCAAATAGTACAGGAAATTTCTATTGCCAGAGAGCATGCATATTACGACTAGTTTCCAAATAAGAAATAGGAGTAAAGTCAGGAAAAAGATGGCATTCATTTATTTATTCATTCATTTGACATTTATATTTTAAACTAGGACAATCTAGAGCATGGTTCTATGCAAATGGGAATATTGCAGTAGATGGGGAACAAAGGAATCTTCACCCACCTACCAATTATTTTCCATGGCCTTCACCACATGCCCACAAAAAAATCTGTGGCAAAGGAAGTATAGTTAGAACACTCCCTCTGAAGAACAAGTGTACTTTTTTCCTGTGATCTGAGGTGGGAGCAGGTAACCTACAAGAGACCTTTCTATATACTAGCTCTTATCCTAAGAATGATGCAGTATCTATCTTCCATTGGAGGAATTGCAGAAGATCTGAGAGAGTTCACCACTGTGTCACAGGCCTGCTTGGCTTGCTGTATTCTGAAGCCAGAATAGATATACTCAAAGAAACACTCCAAATATTCCCCACTGAATGAGTCAGTGGCCATTTACCATAAGGGGTCTAAGAAATTGAAATAGAGGCACAAGGAGCTTGATTAAGTCTTAGAATAGAGAAGATAACCTGAGACCAACCTACAAGCACTAAGATTCTAAACACTGCCAACAAATGTCTATGATCCTGACCTCAAGGAATTTGAAGCCTGTCATGAATGGAATCCAGAGCCAGACGAACCACTGATATATTCTGACTCCTTTCAGTAAACTAATAAAATAATGACCTGACAGTAAAAAAAAAAAAAAAAAAAAAAAAAAAAAAGTATGCCTTTTCTGTGCATAAATATTATTTACCTCAATCTGTAATCTGTAGTATTCATTTACCATAATGTCCAAAGTTCAATAAATATTAAAAGACAAGTGAAAAGGCAATATGATCCATCACCATGAGAGAAATGGTTAATAAACTTTGCCTAGAAGGCAGAGATACTGGAATTGCCAAACCCTTAAGCATATTTTTTCGTTTTTATTAATAGACTGAGTGGCATTGTTTCGTTTTTAATCTTTTTTTTTTTTGTAAGTTTCTGATGTTAAAGAGAGCCTTGATGAATGTATAAATGTGGAAGGCTACAGAGACAAACAAGCTGGAGCTCCCTGTACCCATTCTGCTCAGCCCATAGAAGATTCCTGTGGCCTATTGCTTTTAGAGTCACAGATAATTCATATTATTAAAATAAAACATATAAATTACTTTGTCTTTTACCATTGAGTATGATGTTAGCAGTGGGTTTTACATATATGCCCTGATCATGTTGAGGAAGTCTCCTTCTATTCCTATATTTCTAAGTGTTTTTATCAAGAAAGAATGCTGGATTTTGTAAAATGCCTTTTCTGTGTCAATTATCATATCTTTTTATTTTGTTGTGTTATGCATTACATTGATTTTCATATGTTCAATCACCTTTGCATACTTGGGATAAATCCTACTTGATTGTGGTATATAATTCTTTTCAAGTGCTGTTGGGTTCAATTTCCTAGTATTTTGTTGAGAAATTTTGCATCTATATTCATTAAAAAAATGAATCTTTCCTTGTATTATCTTTATGAGGCTTTGGGATTAGAGTGATGTTGGCATCATAGAATGAGTTAATTATTCTCTCCTTTTCAACTTTTTGTAAGAATTTGAGTAGGAGTTGTATTAATTCTTGTTGGAATATTTGGTAAAATTCACCTGTGAAGCCATCGGGTCCTAGGTTTTTATTTGTTAGGAAGTTTTTGGTGATTGATTAAATCTCTTTAATTGTAATTGGTCTGTTGAGATCTTCTATTTCTTCTAGGTTCAGTGTAGGTTGTTCTTGTGTTTTTTAGGAATTTGCCCAGTTCATCTAGATAGTCTAATTTGTTATATACAGTTGTTCATAGTATCCTTTTATGATCCTTTTTTATTTAAATAAATGCTCCCTCGTTTCTGATTTATTTATTTGTATCTTTTCACTTTCTTTCCTTGTCATTCTACCTAAAGGTTTGTCTATTTTATTGATCTTCTCAAAAAAAGATTTCTCTCTCTCTTATTTTCTATTTCATTTATTTCTTCCCTAATCTTTGTTGCTTCTTTTTGCTTGCTTTGGGTTTAGCTTGCTGTACTTTATCTAGTTTTTACAGTTGTGTAATTAGATCCTTGATTTTAGCTCTTTCCTCTTTTTTAATATAAGTGCTAAGGGCTATGAATTTCCCTCTCAACATTGCCTTTGGTACATCCAATAAATTTTGATATTTTGTGTTCTCATTTTCTTTTTTTTTTCATAAGGAGGTACCAGGGATTGAACCCAGGGCCCTGCGAATGGAAAGCAGACACTCAATCACTGAGCTACATCTGCCCCCCTCATTTTCATTTGTCTCAAAATATTTATTGATTTCCCTTGCAATATCTTATTTGACTCACTGATTGTTTAAGACTTTATTATTTAACTTCCATATACTTGTGGATTTTCTATTTCTATGCCTGTTATTGATTTCCAGCTTCATCCAATTGTGGTCAGTGAAGACACTTTGTATAATTTCAATGTTCTTAAATTTATTGAGACTTGTTTTGTGATCCAATATGTGGTCTACCCTGGAGAATGATCCATGTGCAATTTAGAAGAATATATATCCTCCTGTTTGAGGATACAATGTTCTGTGTATGTATGTTAGGTCTATTTTATTTATCATGTTATATAAAGTCTCTCTTTCCTTATTTATCTTCTTTCTTGATATTCTGTCTATTGATGAGAGTGGTGCATTGGAGTTTCCAAGTATTATTGTAGAGGTGTCTATTTTTCTCTTCAATTTTGCATTGCTTTCTTCATGCATTTTGGGGCTCGGTGGTTAGGTGCATAAATATTCATCATTGTTATTTCTTCTTTGTGGATTGACCCTTTTGTTAATATATCGTGTCCGTCTTTGTATCTTGTAACAGTTTTTGACTTAACATCTATTTTATCTCATAGTATATCTTCCCCAGCTCTTTTTTGGTTATTATCTGTATGCAATACCTTTTTCCATCCTTTCACTTTCAACCTATTTGTGTCTTTGGGTGTTAGTTGTGTTTCTGGTGAACAACAGGGTGGATCATGCTTTTTTATCCATTTTGTCAATCTGCGCCTTTTGATTGGGAAATTAAATCCATTAATATTCAGTGTTATTACAGTAAAGGTAGTACTTTCTTCAGCCATTTTGTCTTTTGGTTTATATATATGTTTATATATATATATATATATATATATATAAAGAGAGAGTATACATATATGTAATAATACATATATAGTAATATATATATTACTCTCTTTTCCTTTATTGCAGCCTCTTTTTTGTATAGTTGATCTGTCATATATCTGACCGATCCTATTCTCATTTCTGTTTCTGTACATTCTCTAGATACTTTCTGTGGTTACTCTGGGGTACATATTATACTATGTCTTTAACCTACTAATTTGAAAAGCTACCAACTTAACTTCAATAACACACATGTTCTCTGCTCACATATCCCTCTGTTTCCTCTCTTTTTATTTTTGTCCCACATTATCTCTTTATATTTTGTGTGTCCATTATCATGAAATATGACTTTTTCTTGTTTGAATGTATTGACTCTTATAGGAATTAAGTAGCAGAGTTATATATTGAAGATACAGTACCATTGGGTTTTGTACTTGCCCTTTCAGTTACCTTTACTCAAGATCTTCATTTTTTCACAGTACTCCAAGCAACTCTCTCCTGTCTTTTTCTTTCAATCTGAAGAACTCTCCTTAGTTATTACTGTAGGGCAGGTCTCTTTTTGATGAACTCTCTCAGTTTCTGTTTAGCTTTGAGTATTTGAAATTCTCCTTCCTTTGGGTAGGAAACTTTTGCTACTTAAATAAATAAAAAATAATAAAAAAATTGTTTTTTTGTTTTTTCCCATTTTCTTTTTTTGAATGTCCCAATCCGTTAATAATATTTTATTTTTAGTTCTTTTTTTCTGAGTGTCCTTGTATTTTATCTCTTGCATTTAAGCTTATCATTATTATTTCATTTTCCTATTAATTGTATTTGGTTATTATATAGGCTTCATCTTCAAGGAAGGTTTAGCTCACAGAAGGGTTACAATGGGGGCTGCAGAGGATCATTTGTGGGGGTTGTCTGGGATGGGGGATTCATGGGATTAAGTTCATCTGAATATACATGAAAGATATATAAAATTGTTCAAATGATCAAGGGATGGGGCATGGTCACGGTGGGTAGACAATCACTCAATAAATGAGGGAATCTGAATTCCCAGCCTGGAGAGCTCTGCCACATTCTTCAAGGGAGCAGCAACAGTGCCCTGAGTGCAGGGGCAGTGTCTGGCAAAAGAGGATGGCCCACTGTTGGGTTCTTGTTATTGATGACTAGCCTTATGAGGCTTTGCTCTTGTAATTGAAACTTGGCCTACTGTTATGGGGTGCCTAAGGGTTGCCATCTGAGAACCTCCTTGTTGCTCAAATGTGGCCTCTCTCTAAGCCAAACTCCGCATATGAATGCATTACCTTCCCCCCAACGTGGGACATGACTCCTGGGGATGAGCCTCCCTAGCAACAAGGGATTAATACCAAGTGCCAACTGGAAACACGACTGGAAAAAAAACTTGAATAAAGGGGAAAAAGGTAAAGACAAATGAGTTCATGTGGCTAAGAGACTTCAAAGAGAGTCGGGAGGTCATCCCAGAGGTAACACTTATGCACACCTCAGTATGATCTCATAGAACACCAAAGTGGATATCACCCCACACAGAGGGGCTCCTGAGGGCTCTGGAGACAGCGAGGTGGAGCCAATGGCCACTGGACACTTTTGGGGCAGGGAGGGGAAGGGCAGTTGTAATACAAGGGATTTTTCAGGACTTAGGGGTTGTCCTGAGTGACGTTGTGGCGACGGAGATAGGCCATTTTACATCAGCATATACCATGCAGAACTGTGTGGGAGAGAGTGTGGTCTACGATGTGAACTATGGTCTATGCTTAGTGGCAAAGCCCCAGGATGTGTATATCCATTGCAAGTGATGTGCCACACTAATGGAAGATGTTTATGTGAGATGTTATTGGAGGTATGGGAGGTGGAGAATCCCTGTAATTTTTGGGTAACATTTATGTAATCTAAACATCTTTTAAAATATATATGAAAAAAATAACATTTATGTAAGCAAATGCACATATCCGCATATATATCTATATATCATTTTACAAATATTGGTTTGTATTGTGAAAAATTTGATTTTTACCCACAATAAAAAAAAAAAAAGAAAGAAAGAAAGAAACTACAGAGGCAAAAAATAAAATAAAATAGAATAATTATTGGCTGACAGTTTTCCTCTTTCATTACCTTAAATATAATATGTCTTGGCCTTCTCTCCTCCATAGCTTCTGATGAGAAATCAGCACATAGTCTTATTAAGGGTCCCATGTATGTGACAAATAGCTTTTCACTAGCTGTTTTCTCCTTGTCTTTTTTTATAAGTATGTGTATCAGAGTTGGTCTATTAGGCTTTCTTGTGTTTTGAGTGTGTTGTGTTTCTTTTCCAAGGAGTGTCTTACATTACCATTTTGATGATGTAATTCCTCTTAAGTATTTTTATTAAATATTTACTTTCATTTTTGGGCTTATTGCTAATTAAAGGGTTTGTCCTGAGTAAAAAGGGATTACCAAATAATAAAGGAATTAAAACTTATGTTTTTACTCCATGAAATAAGTGAAAACTAAAACATTCTAGCCAGTATTCAGATTACTCTCTATATGCTCAAATTCAATGTTTCTTAGGCTCTATTTTCTGCAAATATTTCACAGAGATAAAATTTATAATTTCCCACATTTCCTACTCCCCTTGGTGACTAATGGTTTTGAGATTTTATGCCTCTCCCAAGTTATGGGAATCACCATGTTACATTTAGCTAATACAATAAGAATCAGCAAGGGCAGCAGCATAGGATATACTTCCTACTGACATTAGAGACTATAAAGAATGAGATACTCCTAGCTGCTTCTGTCTGAACAAACTTCCTTTTATTACCAAAAAAATAAAAAAAAAAGCCCTCCTTGTACTTTCTTTGAATTGAGGCTTGGAATAGTTGCATAAAGAAAGAGGAATAGTTGGTAGTCTTTCTGAGTTAACCAAGGGTTAAAGTGAGAACTCTATTGCACTACTGATTTCATATGCATCTCACAAACTAATAGATAAAAACATGTCAGACCATGTATTATAATAAACCATGTAAACCTGCTCATATCAATCATTTTAACTTAAAAAAAAAGAATGACATATCGTTAAATTTAATACAAATTAGTAGTACCCAAAGCCTAATCCTGGATTATATTGTTGAAATTAGAAATAGTAATATTTTTATTTAAATTAAAATTCTTGAACAAATGTAATAGCAGACCAGACATCAGATAATAAACTTGCCTAACCTTCCTAATTAAGCCCTTTATTACTCTTAGTGGGATAAATTTGATTTTATAATGAAGTCCACTGCATTTTATATTTATTAAATAATGAAAGTAACATCATGTATTATTTTATATATATAATAAATTATTTTTAAAGAGGTTTTAGAACAAAGAGAAGTTACATCAAATGTATAATGGATTCCCATATACCCTATCCCCTCCACCTCCGACATCTTCCCCTATTAATAACATCTTACAATAGTGTGGTACATTTGTTACAATTGATGAATAAATATTGAAGTATTGCTACTAAGGTCCATAGTTTATATTGTGGTTTATACTTAATTCCAATGCCCTAAAAATGCCCTATGTTCCACCTATTCTTCCCTCCCACTCCCCTCAGAACTTCTAGTGACCACTATCTTTATAGCAATGTTACATGTTCTTCCATTGCTACAATATTAATAAGTTCACTTTGTCCATGGTTGCATTTCCCTCACTTATTCATTCCTCAATCTAGAGGATTTGGGAATGGTGGTGCCTACTCTTCCCCAGATTGAAAGGGGGCTTAAATCTTATGGGGCAGGTAGAAGGAAATGTTTTACTTGCAGTTGTAGATATTCTGTGTTTTGGGGTGGGGGTTGTCCATCATCACCATTATGTTCATTGTCCTGGGCGTGTCTGATGAACTGAAGAGTAAGTGTTGGCCTCAACTTTTCTGAGATTCAGGGCTAAACCGGCAAATGAACAGACTTAATATTTAGGTTAGAAGATACAAACTAATTGAATACATTGCAAAACCCAAATAATGAATCATACATAGCTATTAAATAACACTAGGATGATATAATAAATACAAGCATCTATACAGATTCTGCTAAAGAACTTCAGAGAACCTAAACACATTACTTAATTCTTGGAGTGTGAAAACTACATACTGATGCTGGAGCCATAGAGTACATTTTCATGCATTTGACTCTATCATATACATATGTTTTAATTTATAAATCTGCTATATGGCATTTTTACTCTTTCCAATAACAGTACAAAACTTGAATGAGATCTTTGATGGTGAGCATTTATGTTATAAAATTATGTTAAAGTGGTGGCGAGTGAATCCAATAAGTGATGGACTATAAGACTTTGGAGGCTAGGATCAGAGAACTATGTTGAAAATTTTACCTGTTTTCAATAGGCTAATTATAAAAACTATAAACACCTATATTTATTAAACCTAGTTAAAAAAAAATAACATTATAGACTACCTTTGTTAATAACAACTTAGACTTTAGTTTTGAGAAAATTCCTACATTTTTCCAAAGACAACCCTACAATTGGGAAGCACAATAGTTTTTATTCTATATAAGACTTTCAGGGAGAGTAAAGTTAGAGTGTGTCAACAGATCATGAAAGGTTCAATTGAATTTATACTGCATCAAGAGATTTATGTTAAAGATTAGTACTCTCCTCTCTTACATCACATGGTGTACTCCATTTCTCCTCTCTACAACTATTATGTAAGGGGACGGAGTTTTACACATTTCCCTTAGAAAAATTGTCTATTGGCATATAATTTATGGTCAATTCTGAATATGTAAACCTGTCAAACTATTGATTGATTCTCCATATCTTAATGCCTTATGCCTTATATTACATGTTAATATTGCATGGTTCCCTGGCTGAAATACCACTTTAGATTTTTGAAATATAGTTGAATAAAATCTAGAAAAACAAAAGTATTTTAAAAACTGCAAGCAGGTTTCTTTCTCTGCAGCATTAAAACTTACAAATTTACAAAGAAAAAAACCACAATGATATGAAATATTCATTTATTAATTCTTTCAGCTTTGAGTTTCCTTATTTCCCAAGGCGTCTGATACCGATTCCCAGGCTTCCTGTCCTTTTAAAATATCCAAAATAAAATATATTGGTTACATTGGTGGCGAGAACACAAAGAACCCTTATTGGATTGGATATTACAAACACCAGACATGTGATCTCAGAAAATATGGTGTTCTGAGATTAAATAAGGAATTAATGCAGAGATCACCAAATGTTATAGTTTGAGGTTTGTCCCCCAAATAGACATTTTCAAGTCCTAATCCCTGGTTCTGTGAATGTGACCTTATTTGGAAATAGTATCTTTGAAGATGTTGTTAGTAAGATGAGGACAAATTACATTAGGGTGGGCCCTAACTGAATATGACCACTATCCTTAAAGGAAAGGAAGACGAGAGACAGACAGAAACACAGGGGAAGAATGACATATGACAACTGATACAGAGATTGGAGCTCTGCTGCCACAAGCCAAGCAACAGCAGTGATTGCCAGTGAACTACCAGCGCTATTAAGACACAAGGAAGGAATGTCCCCCACAGGTTTCAGAAGAGGCACGGCCCTCCCGACACCTTGATTTTGGACTTTTAATTTCTAGAATTGTGAGACAATGAATTTTTGTTGTTTTAAGCCTCCTAGTTTATACTAGGTAAAAACTAGGCTGTTAAAGTCACCTAGTTTATGGGGGTTTGTTATGACAGCCCTTAGAAATTAAGACAACAAGCCATGTCATTTGAGAAGATACATATAATTTTTAAACTATTTTTTCAATTCTACGTATTTTGGTACATTGACTGTATGCAATATATGTAATATATATCATAATGTATAGTAACATATAATAGAATGTAAAATATATAATATATGATATATACTGCCTTTATATAATTTACATTATTATTTTATAAATTAGCAATATTATTCAATTTAAATATCTGTTAAATATTAGATCACTAAAATAATTTATATAATATTTGATTTGAGTTTTTTGCTTCAGAAAATTTCCTAATGAAAAATAAAAGCATCAACATGACATACTCGAAGCTCAGGGAGTTGGCATGAAAAGGACATCTGGGTATATGAGTAGAGAAAAGTATGCAAAACATTCCATAATATTGTTTTGTCTATAAACTTTGAAGGCATGACTATTTCCACAGGCATTGTTCGCTGTTCATTGTTATTACAAATAATGATCCTCTCATTTAAATATGTCAATCAACCTACCAAATTGAGCAAAGAATGACAGTCATTTTAACTGTTTAAAATATTAACTAATTGGTGTTATAGTTTTCATATCTTTTTGATGTAGCTGTTCTTGATAGGTAAATATAATTATCAAATACTTTATATAGCACAACCTAAAGATAGTCATGATGGCCAATAGAATAGTGAAGAATAGTACAAACATAATTTCTTCCTGAAATGAATGTAATATTTACACAGTCCATGTGCACATAGGATCTGTCAAATTAAAAGTAAATTACAATAAAAAAATTGAGCATTTCCTTTTTGAATCTTGGCAATTCCACTTATAAGCTATATAACATTGGGCAATTTATTTATATTTAGGGGAATTTCCCAAAACAAAGAAACAGTCTGATTTTAATGCCACAGAGACATAAATCTGTTTGCTGCTTTAAAAATATTTATTTTAGATTTTATTCAATCATATTTCGAAAACATAAAATGATGTTTCAGCCAGGGAACCATTCAATAGTAACTTGAATATAAACCATCTAATATTTAGACATGCAAAATCAGTACAGGGGAAAACTCTTGATCCAAGTAAAGGAGAAAGCTTGATCTTCTTCATTATAGGAGGAAAGAGTAGGTGTTGTAGGCTTCTAGCAATCGGGGTTCATCCACTCTTGGAAGAAATAATGTTGAGAAAATGAAAAAAAAAATGGGGCTAATATTCAAATGATTATATTCCTTAGAGTGCAGATTGGGTATGGATTTATTCTCATTTGCATAATAAAAGAAAATGTAACTCCTTCCAGTTTAAAATGGATGATTGAGCATATACCTATAAATGTGGTCTCTCCCCAAATCCTGTTAAAGCTACAGTAGAGAGATTTGTATTTGAGACATAACTCCACTAGGATAAAAATTCAAATGAGGGAAAAAATATCATAATGCAAATACTGATGCTGGAAAAAGGATGAATAAATAACTTATTTAGAAAACCCAAGAAAGCCCAAGCAAGCAGTGAAATACCTGGAAATCATCACAATTTCTCAATAAAATATTCAAAAGCCTAATGAACAGAACTCATTAGGAAATAAGAAATCTTATCTAATAGGGAATTAAATTTCTATATTCTCTTTTTACTCAAAATATCTGAGCAATTTGCCCTCCCCTACCTGGCAAAGTCTAGAGGTGTAGTCTCCGAAGACGGTATAAGAGAGACTCTTTGGATCGGAGTCCACCGGCTCCATTTGGAGTATGAAGACTATAATTCAGGGGAATTGAGTGTGTGAAATCTGAATACTAAAGCATAATCCCTCAGCTTGCTTCCTCCAAGAGCACCAGAACTCACACTGCCAGACCTGTACCCTACAATCAGGAGACTGGGTAATACAAGGGGCTATGCCAGACACTGATAGGAAGGTTCCCCTAAAACAATGAATGCACCTAAAATAGCATGCATTGAAGTACACTTTTGTCAATTACCACCAACATGCTCAGAGCTACAAATCATATTTATAATCTCCTACTCTTAATGTAAGCATACAACCAATGGTTAACATGTTTCTAAGGTGAGCCAATAATATGAAAGAAGAATTTCAAAATAAACAAAAAGGAAATGTACAACTTGGAGCAAACAGAAAATATGTAATGAAAGTATATTTGAAAGAAATTTAGGGAAGCGGCTGTGGCTCAATCAGTAGGGCTCCCGTTTACCATATGGGAGGCCCCGGGTTCGGTTCCCGGGGCCTCCTGGTGAAGGCAAGCCCGCCCGCATGACGTGGTTAGCTGACCCAGCGAGCACAAGCAGCAAGGGGGGGGTAAATGAATAAATAAATAAAACCTTAAAAAAAAAAAAAAAAAGAAATTTATCACATCCATGCAGCAAGAAATAGATGCTACACAAACATTCAGAGAATGAAATGAGCTCATGAAAATATAAATAGAATAGCAGAATTGAAGAATTACACAGAAACTTTGGGAAATCTTCCAGAATGGAAAATTCTTCCAGAAAGGAAAGCAAAAAGAAAGGATAAATTAAAAAATTAAATCTGGAAAGTATATAAAGAATATTACAGATTTAGTGCACTATATGCAAAATCTGAGTAAGAGTTTCAGACAGTGAAAATAGAGGGAGACTATCAATAATGGCATAATTGAACAAATAAGTATTGAGTGTGTCTACCAGGTGTCCAGCAAAGTGGATGAAAATAATTTCACAAGAGAGAACATCATTGAGAAATTTCAGAACACTGCAAAAAAAAATATCCTACAAATGTCTGGAGAAAAAAACTCTGCGTCTTTTGTTTGCAAGGAAAGAACTTTTCATAATCCTGACAAAGTTAATATCCTAGGGTCCAATTTGCTTATGATGAAAACTTGCTCTATTTTTATTCATGCATATTTAAGCAGTAAAGACTGAAATACTCAGCATATCATGCAATCTGGTTTTAACCTATTTATTATATCTCCTATTACAGTTCTTTGCATGCTCTGGGATATACAATTCCCTGAAGACACACAACCCACTAATACCTTCGTGTCTTTTCTCTTGTTTTCGCACATACATAGAATGTTTCCCTGCAACAGTTCATGGCCAAATTCAATTCTTATCTTGGATTCAAGGTTAAAACTTCTGCAATGTCTTCAACAATCAAAAAAGTAAGAATTTCCATGCTTCAGTGTTTATTTGTGCCTGTAATATAACATTTTCTTATTCTGTGGTCTTTCCTACTCAAATATAATTTTTCTCAGAAAAATTTTTCCAAAATCCCTATCACATAGTAGGGGCTAAATGATTAGTCTCTTGAAATGAACATTGAAACTTCATAGTCATATTGAGGTTAGTTTTTATTTCTTTCCTTTTTTCTTATGCAATATGCATTGTTAATAATGATTACTACTATTACAAGTAGAGAAAAAAGCCAAAAACTATTATGAAATGAAATAATTTGCAAAGGGTAATTACTTTAATTGTTCTGCCAGTCAAATCCCAAGGAAAATAATTGCTTCCTTTGGGTCCCCATTAACCAAGATGTATGCAGTGTACAATATATCACGTTACATTTATACTAATAATATTTTAATAATGATTAAGAAACATTAGTGTGTGAAATAGTAGTTGCGATTCACATTCCAAATTTAAAGAATTGTGTCATGTAATTAGTAGCACTGGATAGAATTGATTTTTACAAAATCAATTACAAACTGTTCATACTATTGCTTTTAAGCCGCATGGCACTAGATTTTGCTGATGTGTTTCTAAATATGACTTTAGTGCGTGTATAAGGGTTTATTGGAAAGGAAATTTATTTCCCAGTGATAAACTCTATGCAGGATTCAAGAATGCTTCAAGAATGGACAATAATTTGTAAAAGTTATAGAAAATTATCATTTGCAAAAAATTCTCATAAAACTTTTGATGTGGAAGACTGTAAAGACCATCCAGTTCAATCCCCTGATGTTAACAACTAAGGAACTGAAGAGAAGAGAGATAATGTGATTCTATTGCTCTCTAAGATTCTTAGGAAGCTATCAAATTTCTGTTTCCCTTTGAGATTAAATTTAAGAATATTCCCAATACTGATTATCTGGGTCTGGGATGGGCCTACAAGAAGAAGAATAAATAATTTGGTTATAGGAGGACAGAAACGATTGGTGGTCCAAGTCTGCATTTACAAGAGGGTACAGAAGATCCTTGTCCATCTTTTGATGAAAATAATGGCAAACAGTTTTTGCCTCTGATTTGGTTTGGTCTTTCATATTGACTGCAATCCTTCTCTATGACTTTAGCATATTAATAGGTATTATGTATGACTCTCCTAAATGAAAATATATACAATTGTAAGTGTGTGTGTGTATATGGGTAGCATGTCATTGGACTGGTGCTTGCAGACAAACTGTGGGAAATGGGAGATTAAATAATGTTTAAAATTGTGGTACAATATAAAACTTACTTGAACTTGATTATTCAAAAATAAGAAAAATACATTTTATACCAACCCTGTAGATCTACAGAAAATTCAGAGATAAGTACAGTAGGCCAGTCATGGAAACAAACACTCCCTGTCTTCACAAAAAATAAAGACAGTCATGGCAGATCTATGAGAAATAAGAGAAAGAGGGTCAAATAAAGACACTTGGAGTGGTAGATTGTCTCCAAATCCATCTGCCACAAACATCTCATGTCTCTGAACACATATGCTGTTGCTCCTATCAAAGTGTGGAGTCTGTTTTCCCTCACTTAATCCTGAATTAGGCTCATGACCTGCTTTCACCAACTGAAGGCAGTGAAAATGGCACTGTAACAGTTCCCTGCCTAATCCTTAAAACACTAAGCACCTTCTCCTTTTGCTCTCCTGAAGCCCTAAGCCATCGTGTAATAAGTCTGTTTACCCTGATAGAGCAGTCCAGCTACGTCAGTAATTCCAGACACACCAACCGAGGGACCGGACACGTGAATGAAGCCACTTTGTATACTTCAGTCTTAGCTTAGCTCCTAGATGAATGCAGTCACAGAAGGGACCTCGGTTGCCAGAATATGAAGAACCAATCAGCGGAGCACAGCCGACCCACAAAGTCATACTAAGTAATACATAGCTGTTGTTTTAAGCCACTGTGTTTTGAGCAGATTTATTAGCTGGAGAAAAGCAGCCCAACACCCTGTACAATATTACAGTATTATCTTTTGTGATCAATATATAAAGAGCTAATACATTCCATGGAAGTGTCAAACCAAGATTTCATTGGTGTGCTCTAAATACCTCCAAGATATCATGAAAATCTCAAATTGTTCTTTGAAATAAATGTTACTTTAACTATCTAAAAAAAAAAAAAAAAAGCCTTTCATGTGTTTAAATAAATTTAATTTTTAATTTCCAGTAACATGGTCTATTATTTTTCCATTTTAAAGAAAGCTAATTTTAAAAGTAATTATCTGACTATGTAGACCACGAAAGAGAACTTTGACAGATGACAGAAATGGGAGAAATAAGAAACAGATGAAATCAAAAGTATCAGGGAAGATGAAAAACAAATTAAAAATTCAGTTTTATAATAATTAATTATCATTATCTAAATTCTAAAATTCTCTTATTTGGCCCTTTGAAGAATTTATATAAAAAGAGAGGGAGTTTTGACCACCTATAGAGGAAAATTCTTTATTACATGAATATAGAATTAAAGGGACACTATTTTTTACAAGTCTTCATCCTATACTCAACATATCTGAATTGTCATTGACTTAAAATGGGCAATTTTAAAATTTTTAAATTTGAAATTCCAAGCAAGACTCCTTACATCAATGACTTCAAAGGAAATTTACATTTGTAACCAAAAAATTAATTCTGTAATAATGATGGCAATAAGACAGATATTTGATGCTAAGAAACAAAAATAACTTTCTCCCATTTTTCTGAGGATGATAGTGTTCATACTTCCGTTTCCCTTGTCGAATAACAACATAGTACTTAAAAATAATAATATTAGTTAATGAATGAGCAAATGTATTATTTCTGGAATATAAAGTTTTATAAATTATAATTTCATCTTCAACTTACTCCTTCCCCAGTGTCTTTCTTCTTAGTAAATGTTACACTCTATATATACGGTTGCTCAAGTTAAACCTTCTGGTTAATTATCAATGACTATTTTTCTTATACTACATATTTAATCCATCAGAAGTTCTATCAGTTCTTCCTTCCAGTAAGTCCAGAATACAACCACTTCTAACCATCTCTCTTCTTTTTACTGTCTAATCTAAGGCAATAGCATAACTAGGCCAAGTGCTTCTACTGTTACTCTCCAATGGTCTATTCTCTAAAGAGATTCTTTTAAGATGTCAGTTATACCAAATCACCTTTCTGTTCAAAACTAAGTGTTTTCTTCACACTTGAAGTCAAATTGCTTATTCTGCCTTAAAAGGCATATGTTCTCTTAGCTTCAGCCATGCTGACTGTGTCAGGGTCTTTGCAATTGTTAGGTTTTCTTCCTGGAACCATCTTCTCCCACATTTACATGTCTCTCTCTCTCATGGCTCTACTTAAATGTCCCCTCACTTGTCTCCATCCCCATAACTCTCTATCATTTTAGCCTATATTTCTATGTTCTTGCAGATATTTTGGAGTTTTAAGATGACATTTTTATTGCTGAGCTAGACTTTGGTGCGGGTTCAGCATAGAGTGGATGTTTTATCTATAGCCTAATTCTAGGGGTCTCTATCAGTGAGATCTATTCCTAAACTTAATAAAATTTGGTCTGGTCTGCTGCTGAGAAAATGCCATTAATTATAGCAAATGCAGGGTTTGCATAAAAGCTACAAAACATCAGTATGTTGCAAGAGAAATCGTCGCATAGGAACCTAAGCAGATTTAGTTCTTAAAACCTTTGGGAGGGTAATCTAGTTCACAAAAACACTTCTTTAGCTAACCTTGGATATTTCAGAGTTAAATTTTCTAAAAGAAATAATTAAATCTTACAGAGAATTCAGGACACCCTTCTTGTTTTGCATTATAAACTGAGTTTTTTTTTTTAATATATGTATCTATGGTAAGAGATTGTCACTTGGAAGAGAAGGAAATCCCTCAACCAAGTATCTCAACATTGTTTTCAAATATCAAATGTGCTCAGTTTTAATTTTTCTAATTTTCAAAACTAATATTCAAACTTTTAAAAAACATTTTATTTTGAAATGCTTTCAAACATATAGTACAGGTTTGGCAATCATTCCAACACTCTTGGAGGGTGAGGTCTGGAGCTTGGTCAACACCCCGATGCTTGATGAGGGTGGGCCTTTGGGCAAGCCTGTGGAAAGGGTGGGTTGCCATGAGGCCCCAAGAAGAAGAAAGCGGTCTTAAGAATGACTCTCAGACTTTGAAATCAAAAGGAGGATACCCTGCATGTTTACTGAACTGTAGAGAACCCATGACTCATGTTTCCCTCCCAATTTCTGTGTATGATAATGAAAATGTTTATCCTTTGTCTGTCCATTTGTGTACTGGAAGCAGATAAGTTGTTATGTAAGTTTCAGCGATCTACAGCAGACAGGATTTTGCCCGAAGATAAACTATTTCTTTAAAATGATTATAATATGATTTTGTATTTGCATTGTTACTGATTTAAAGTTTTTTGAATATTGTAATGTATTTTTAGAATTCAGAGAGTAGGGTGTGGCAGTTTCATATAGTTATGAATTCCAAAAATAGATACTGGATTATGCTTGTAAACTGGTCTGTTTCTCTGGGCATGATTAAGTTATAATTAGGGCTTTGATTGGGCCATATCAGTAGGATGTTGACTCAGAGATAAAATTACATTTCGGAGCAGAGGAGTTAGTTGGAGTTGAAGTTCTGATGCAGAGTTTTAATGCTGAAGCCCTGGGAAGTAAGCACACAGAGGAGCTTGGTCATGAGGAAGGAGAGATGGCCCTGGAATAGAGAGGAATCATTAGCCTCACTGTTCACAGATGGCCTTGTGGAGAGAGGCAAAGCCTGCAGAGCCTCATAGTCTACAGCTGACCTTGTGGAAGAAATAGAGGAGCTGAGCCCAGAGAGAAATGGAGTTGCTGGGAAGAGAGGAACCCAAGAAGCCTGCACTCTGTCAAACATCAGCAGCAGTCTTGCTCCAACACGTGGCAACAGACTTTGGTGAGGGAAGAAACTTATGATTTATGGCCTGGTAACTGTAAGCTTCTACCCCAAATAAATACCCTTTATAAAGACCAACAGAGTTCTGGTATTTTGCACCCTTTTGGCTGACTAATGCAATTCATGTCATTTACCCTCACCTGAAATCTTTGTTTCTTCAAGTGGCTTCAATCTACTGTCCAGTGTCCTTTCCTTACAACCTGCAGAGCATCTCTTATGGGGCCAGTCTAGTGGTAATGAACTCCTTAGCTTTGTTTACATTGAAAATTTTAATCTCTCCTTCATTTTTACCAGATATAGGATTCATAGTTGACAATTTTTTGCTTTTAGCACTTTAAATATGTCACCCTACTGTCATCTTCTCCCCATGATTTCCCCTGAAAAATGGGCACTTAATCTTATAGAGGCTCCATTATATGTGACATGTTACTTCTCTAACACTTTCAGAACTCTCCTTTTATCTTTGGCATTGCACAATTTGATTATAATGTCTCATGGTGTGGCTCTATTTGGGTTTATCTTATTTGGAGTTCGTTGAGCCTCTTGGATGTGTATATAATAAACTTTAAAATTTCAGGGAATATTTTATATTTAAAATATCACACTAGGTGTAACCGTTGGGGAATTTGATGTAATTATGAATTCCAAAAATATAATTGAATCATGCTTGTAAACTGATCTGTTAATCTGGGCATGATTAGGTTAGGATTAGGGCATTGAGCCCCACCTCTTGGTGGGTGGGGAATTGAATATAAAAGGCAAGGCAAAGGACAGTTGAAGCAGTCTTTTGAGAAGCAGTTTTGATACTGGAAAGAAGGCCCCAGGAGAAGAGAAGCAAGCCGTTTGCCTGATCGTCTACAGCTGACCTTGTGGAGGAAACAGGAGCCAGCTGATCTTGTGGAGGAAACAGGAGCTAAGCCCGGAGAGAAACGCAGCCCCGGGAAGAGAGGAACCCCAGAAGCCTGAACCCTGGTAAACGCTGGCAACTGTCTTGCCCTAACATGTGGCAATGGACTGTGGTGAGAGAAGAAACCTAAAGCTTTATGGCCTGGTATCTGTGGACTTCTACCCCGAATAAATACCCTTTATAAAGACCAACCCATTTTTGGTATTTCACATTAGCACCCCTTTGGCTGACTAATACACTAGGATACATAAATATTATAGGATTTGTAAATATTATTATAAGGTACATAAAAATATTGAAGAGGGAATCAGGAAATGTAGGAAAAAGAACATGAACAAGCAATTTATTAAAATACATTTTAATTTTTGAATTGGCTATGAATTTTCTGTTATTTGAAATCCAAATCTGACTTGGATCTGTGAGAAGCAGTGGACATTGGAGTCAGCCTGCCTGTACTCTATTCCTAGTTCTGCATCTTATTAGCTATGTAACCTAAGATAGTTACTTTAACTCTTTATTCCTCTATTTTCTCCTAAAATGGAGTCCAAATGGAACCTGACTAATACAATTTTTTGTAGAATAATCTTTTACATCACTTAGAGCAGTGTCTTGTATATAGTAAGCATTTAATAAGTGTTAATTCCAATGTATTATCCCAATAGGAGAAGTAGTGAATAAGAAAAGAGATGGGGAGTAAAGTTTCACTGTGGTGCAGGGAAAAATATTAACAGAGTAGAATCAGGAAAGTGACAGTTTGAGTAAAGACAACTAAAAAGGGTATGCTATTTTATTCATTTTCGATAGCTATTGTAACACTGCAAATTTGGTGCCTTAAAAACAGCACACATTTATTCTCTTACAGTGCTACAGACCAGAAATCTGAACTTGTTTTCACTGGGCTAAGTCAAGATGTTGGCAGGGCTGGGTCCTTTTGGTCTCTAGGGGAGAGTCCATTCCTTGCCTCTTCTAGTTTCTGGAGGCTGTTGGACCCCTTATCCTGCGGCTGCATCACTCCAATCTCTGCTTCCATCATCACATTGTCTTCTATTCTTCTGTAGTCAAATCTTGTTCTACTCCCTCTTTAAAGGAAACTTGTGATTCCACTTTGGACCCAGCTGGGTAATCTGGAACAATCTCCCCATGTCAACATTCTTAAATTAACCACATCTGCAAAGTCCCTTTTGCCTTATAGGGTCATAGTCACAGGTTTCAGCAACTGTGATTTGGGTATATTTGGGTTCATTATATAGCCTACCACAGCTCTATTTTTGTATTTCTCTCAATCAATTGATTAATTTTAAAACATCAGCAAATATGGTTCAAAGTGAATTGAGAATTTTTTTTCATTCTTCAGAGAAGAATTATTTAATTTTAATTTAATTTTAACCCTTTTGGAAAAAAGTGGGCAAAGGGAGGTTGGAATATTTATTAATAATGTAAAAAAGTCGGGTAATGCTTTGAAACACCTCTTTAATTTTCATTATTTCTACTTATATCTACTATAAAAGATTAGGTACATGTCATAATAAAATGTTAAATGTTACACAAGATTTATAAAAGGTTATTTTAAAAATCCAGCAAAATCACTTTTAAGGCAGTGGATTTTACTTATATGACAATTTCTTGTTGGATTCTCCAGGTTGCTTAGAGATCTCTGTATATTCAGATTATGTTTTGTGATTATCATCATAAGTACACTTTGTTTGTTTGTATTGACATTAAATCAATGTTTATATGAACATCTTTGTGTGTTTGCATTCTACGTTTTTAAGTGCATTTTCTAATTTTATAGATAAAATTTTTGTATAAATATGCATAGTTCATTCTGTAATTTTACAGTTTGATATCAGATCAATTATAATTACCTCACTGAATATCAGAATGCAACAGCCATTCCTTTAATAAGCCACCATTTGATTTATAAATCCTTAATAAAATAAAACTTGTAACATAATCTCTTTTCCTCATTCCAGTGATACTTTTTTTTTTTTTTTTTTAATCCATAGAGGTCAATTTATTTGAAGACAAAAACCTTTGAAATCCCAGTAGACTCATACAATGACTAATTCTTCTTTCCATGAATATCATGTATGTTAACACAAACATACTTGCAATTTTGGTTCCTTTTCTCTCAGTGATATTTGGGCTCCTTAAAGAGGTTAAAAAAAGGATACATGATTCTTTATACTTCTAATGCAAGTATAAAGAATCTGATCTTCTGTAATTTATAGTTTGGACAATGATTATTTCTCTACTGAATATTGTAAAAATAATTCCAATATTAAATTTGCCTTTATATTTTGGTATCTTTTGCAAAATATTACTCTTTTCAAAGGACAATATTTCTTGAGCTGTATTTTAGAATCTATTCTTTCTGAGTTTTGAATTTCTTTGTAGCTTCTGAATACAAGGAATGAAAAGCTGAGTTTTGAGCTTTTGTCTTTATTGTACACCATGATGTCCCAAATAACATTTTGATTTTCTGTAAGTACTAATTCTCATTTCTGGAAAAATCCTAAGTAAAAGAGTATTTGCTATATGAGCATAATATAGTGTGATTCCTTTGATGTAGATTCTTCATCTATTCATACACCTAATAATAATAGATTTGGTGATGATGTGGGAAAAGAAAAGTGAATATGGAATGAGAAAAATATGTTGAAAAATAGGCTATGCTGTAGTCTAGCTTGCAACCTTGGGAAAATTCAGAAGCTCACTTTTCTTATTTTTTAAAATGGGATTAAAAAGAATTGCTACAAAGACCATAGAAATAGTTAAGTGAAATAACCATAAACCCCCTAAGACATTAATTGAGGCACATGAGTCTCAATGGAATATTTTCTTACATTCAGTCTTATTTAAAAAACAAATCAATCCTATTGATACATATTAATAAAGCATAAATACATCCAAACTGTACAATCAATGGTATTTGGTATAATCACATAGTTGTGCATTTATCACTTCAATCATTATTAGAGAATTTTTATTATTCTAATAATAATAATAAACCAAAACCAGATAAAGGAACAAACAAACAAAAAAAAAAAAACCATCACCTCTTAATCTATGCTTCCCCTGCCGGACATAGCTGCTATTCTGTTTCCAACTCTTTAGTTTATTTGGATTTATATTTTGTAAAAACAGTCTTATATATGCACTATTACCCATATTCATATTTCACATGAGGTTTTGTTATGTTATATAGTCTCATGCTACATTTTTAGCTTTCCTTCTAATATAATTCTAATAAAATACATCTAATAATATATATCCTTAGACTTTCCATTTCACTACTGTCATATCCACATAATAGCTCTGCTAGTTACAGACACTATGATATGCCTTCACTATTCATTTCCAAAGATTTACAAATAACCTTTTTACCAATTCTGCACAGATTAGCCCTCAGGTTTCTATTCTCTACCTCCACTCTATTTTCTGTTGACCTATATTCTAATTATTAACTTCATGAGTTTACACAATATATTTAGTTCATAATACCACAATCATAACAGTATTTATCCTTTTCTGTCTGGCTTGCTTCACTCTACATAATGTCCTCCAGGTTCATCCATGTTGTCATATGCTTCACAACTTTGTTTCATCTTACAGCTGCATAATATGCCATCGTATGTACACAACATAATTTGTTTATCCATTCATCAATTGATGGACACCGGGGTTGTTTCCATCTAAGAGGAATTGTGAATATCACCGCTATGAACATCGGTGTGCAGTTGTTTTTCATACTCTTAGCTTCTTCTGGATATATACCAAGTGTGGTGTTGCTGGGTCATATGGCAGATCTATATTCAACTTCCTTAGGAACTGCCAAATAGTCCTCCACAGTGGCTGTACCTTTCTACATTCTCACCAATAGTGAATAAGTGTTCCTATCTTTCCTTATCCTTTGCAACACTTGTAGTTTTATGACTTTTTAATGGATACCAATCTAATAGGCATGAAATGATATCTCACTGCAGTTTTGATTTGCATTTCCCTAATTCCTAGTGACGACTAACATTTTTTCATGTTTTTTCACCATTTGTATTTTTTTTTTTCTTTTTTCTTTTGGACAAATATCTATTCAAGCCTTTTGCCCATTTTTTAATCAGGTAGTTTATCTTTTTATTGTTGAGTTGTATTATCTCTTTAAATCATGGATATTAAACACTTATTAAATATGTGATTTCCAAATATTTTCTCCCATTGAGTGGGTTGCCTTTTGACGAAGTCCTCTGAGGTGCAAAAGTGTTTATCTAATTTTTCTTTTGTTGTTTGTCCATTGGGTGTAAGGTTTAAGAAACTACTGCCTACCATAAGATCTTGACAATGTTTTCATCATTTTCTTCTAGGAGTTATATGGTTGTCGCTTTTATTTAGGTCCTTGATCCATTTTGAGTTAATTTTTTAAATATAAGGTGTGAGGTAGGAATCCCATTTCTTTCTTTTGGATGCAGATACCCAGTTCTCGCAGCACTATTTTTTTAATAGACTGTTCTGTCCCAGCTGGGATGGCTTGACAGACTTGTCAAAAATCACTTAACTGTAGATGTGAGGGTCTATTTCTGAGTTCTCAATTTAGCTCCATTGGTTAATCAACCTTTTTGCCAGTACCATGCTGATTTTACCATTGTAACTAGGTTATATGCTTTAAAGCCAGGAAGTGAGAGTCCTCTAACTTTGTTCTTCCTTTTAAAGATATTTTTGGCTAATCGTAGCTCCCTATCTTTCCAAATAAATTTTATAATTGGCTTTTCCATTTCTGCAAAAACAGATGTTGGGAATTTTATTGGGATTGTGTTGAATCTGTAAATCAGTGTGGGTAGAATTGACATCTTAATGCTATTTGGTCTTCCAATCCATGAACAGTGAATATCCTACCATTTATTTACGTCTTCAGTTTCTTTTAGCAATATTTTGAAGTTTTCTGAATGCAGGTTCCTTATATCCTTGATTAAGTTTAGTCCTAAATATTTGATTCTTTTAGTTGCTGTTATAAATGGAATTTTTAAATGATTTCCTCCTCAGACTGATTATCAGTAGTGTATAGTAATGGTATTGATTCTTGTATATTAATCATGTATCCCAGCACTTTGCTGAACATATTTGTTAGTTCTAGTATCTTTGTAGTGGATTTTTCAGGATTTTGTAGATATAGGGTCAAATCATGAGCAAATAGTGCAAGTTTTACTTCTTCTCTTCCTATTTGGGTGCCTTTTCTTTATCTAGCCTAATTGCTCTTTCTGGAACTATTAGCACAATATTGAATAACAATGGTGACACTGGGCATTCTTGTCTTGTTCCTGATCTCAGTGGGAAACCTTTCAGGCTTTTACCATTGAGTACAATGCTAGCTGTAGGTTTTTCATATATGCACTTTATCATATTGAGAAAATTTCCTTCTGTTCCTATCTTTTGGAGGGCTTTTTATCAAGAAAGGGTGCTGTATTTTGTCCAATGCCTTTTCTGCATCAATCGAAAGGATCATGTGATTTTTTTTTCTTCAATTTATCAAAGTGGTTTATTACACTAATTGATTTTCTTTTATTGAACCACACTTACATACCTGGGATAAAACCCACTTGATCGTGGTGTATAATTCTTTTAATGTGCTTTTGGATTCTGTTTGCAAGCATTTTGTTGAGGAGTTTTGCATCTATATTCATTAGAGATATTGGTCTATAATTTTATTTTTTGTAGTATCTTTATCTGGTTTTGGTATTAGCGTGATATTGCCTTCATAGAATGAGTTTGGTAGCATTCTTTCCTGTTCAGTTTTTTGGAAGAGCTTGAGCAAGATCAGTATTAGTTCATCTTTGAATGACTGGTAGAATTCACCTGTGAAGCCATTTGGTCCCGGGCTTTTCATCTTTTGGAGCTTTTTGATGACTGTTTCAATCTCTTCACTTGTGATTGGTTTGTTGAGGTCTTCTATTTTTTCTAAAGTCAGTGTAGGTGTTTCATGTGTTTCCGGGAATTTGTCCATCTCATCTAGATTTTTGAGTTTTTTTTAGCATACAGTTGTTCATAGTATCCTCTTATCTTTCTTATTTCTACAGGGTCAGTGGTAATGTCCTCCCTCTCATTTCTGATTTTGCTTATTTGTGTCTTCTCTCTTTTTTCTTTCTAAGTCTAGGTAAGAGTTTGTTGATTTTGTTGATCTTCTCAAAGAACCAGCTTTTGGTTTTGTTGATTCTCTCTATTGATTTTTGTTCTCGATTTCATTTCTGCTCTGATCTTTACTATTACTTTCCTTTGGCTTGGTTTGGGATTAGTTTGCTGTTCTTTTTCTAGGTTTTTCAAGTGTGCATTTAGATCATCAATTTTAGCTCTTTCTTCTTTTTTAATGTAAGCATTGAGGGCTATAAATTTCCCTCTCAGCCCTGCCTTTGTGGTGTCCAATAGGTTTTGATATGTTGTGTTCTCATTTTCACTCATCTGAAGATATTTGCTGAATTCTCTTGCAATTTCTTCTTTGACCCACTGATTTTCTAAGAGTGTGTTGTTTAATCTCCATATCTTTATGGATTTTTCCCTTTTCCATGCATTATTGATTTCCTGCTTCATTCCATTATGTTCAGAGAAAGTGTTCTGTATAATTTCAGTCTTTTTAAATTTATTGACACTTGTCTTGTGACCCGATATATGGTCTTTCTTGGAGAAGGAGCCATGAGCACTTGAAAAGAATGTATATCCTGCTGTTTTGGGGTGCAGTGCTCAATAGATATCTGTTAGAGCTAGTTCATTTATCATAAGATGCAAGTTCTCTGTTTATTTATCCTCTGTCCAGATGTTCTATTCAATACTGAAAGCGATGGATTGAAGTCTTCAACTATTATTGTAGTGACATCTATTTCTCCCTTCAGCTTTGCCACTGTGTGCCTCACATATCTTGGGGCACTGAGGTTAGGTGCATAAATATTAAGATAGTCATTTCTTCTTGTTGAATTGCCCCTTTTATTAATATATAATGACCTTCTTCATCCCTTATAACAGTTTTGCATTTAAAATTTATTTTGTCTGATCTTAGTATCACCAATCCAGCTCTTTTTTATGGTTACTGTTTGCCTGGAATATCTTTTTCCAACCCTTCATTTTTAACCAGGTTGTGTCCTTACATCTGAGATGAGTCTCTTGTAGACAACATATAGATGACTCATATATATTTTTAAAGATTTATTTATTTCTCTCCCCCTCCCTCTCTTGTTTTGCACCCACTATCTGCTCTCTGTGTGTTTTTATGTGTTTGCTTGTCTTCTCTTTAGGTGGCACTGGGAACCAATCCTGGGACCTTCCAGAGTGGGAGAGAGGTGCTCAATCTCTTGTGCCACCTCAGCTCCCTGGCCTGTCACATCTCTTATTGTCTCTCCTCTGTATCTCTTTTTGTTGCATCATCTTGCTGTACCAGATCTCTGCACGGGCCAGCACTTCACATGGGCCAGCACTCTGCATGGGCAAGTTCTCTACTCAGGCCAGCTTGCTACATGGGCCTGCTTGCCTTTCACCTGGAGACCCCAGGAATTGAACCCTGGAGCTCCTATATGGTAGACAGGAACCCAATCGCTTGAGCCACATCCATCTCCCAAGATGACTCATATTCTTTTTTTTTTTTAACTTTATTTTGTACATTTAATAATTGAAAACATAAACAATTAAAAACTAAAAAGTAAACACAGATGAATAAATATATACATTTCTCAATTAAATGTAATGGATACATGTAATTTTTTTTTAATCAAACAATATATTACACAATATATTTGGTTCATAGTAATGCATTTATACAGTATTTGTCCTTTTGTGTCATCACATATCTGATAAGGGTTTAATATCCAGGATATATAAAGAGATGTTACAACTCAACAATAAAAAGACAAATGACCCAATTAAAAAATGGGTGAAAAACTTGAATAGACATTTCTCCGAAGAAGAAATACAAATGGCAAAAAAACACATGAAGAAATGCTCAACATCACTCATGATTAGGGAAATGCAAATCAAAACTCATATTCTTTAATCCATTCTAACAGTCTGTGTTTTTTGATAGGGGAGTTCCAGCCATTTACATTCAATGTTATAACTATAAAGGTATTACTTACTTCATCCATTTTGACCTTTGGATTTCTGTTGTCATATCATACTATAGTCTATCTTTTTATCCTTTCTAATATTCTTCATTTCTACACTCTTCTCCAAGTCTCTTGCCCTTGTTTTTTCCTTTCATGCTGCAGCACTCCCTTTAGTATATCTTCTAATTCTGGTCTTTTGGTAGCATATTCTATCAGTTTTTGTTTGTCTGTGAAGACGTTGAATTCTCCTTCGTTTTTTTTTTTTAATTTTACCAGGAGGTCCCGGGGATTGAACCTGGGTCCTTCCACATGGTAGATGGATGCCCAAACACTTGAGCCACATCCGCTTCCCTCTCCTTCATTTTTGAAGGACAGCTTTGCCGGATACAGAATTCTTGGCTGGCAGTTTCATTTTCAGTACATTAAATACAACATACCACTTTCTTCTCTTCTCCATGGCTTCTGATAAGAGTTCAGCACTTAATCTTATCGAGTTTCCCTTGTATGTGATGCTTTGCTTTTCTCTTGCTGCTTTCAAAATCTTCTATTCATCTCTGATATTTGTTATTCTGAATAGTAGGTGTCTTGGGGTAGGTCTGTTCATGTTTATTCTGTTTGGGGTGCATTGTCCTTCTTGGATATTGCTATTTATGTCTTTCATAAGGGTAGGGAAGTTTTCAGCCTTTATTTCCTCAAATATTCTTTCTGCTCCTTTTCCATTTTCTTCTCCTTCTGGGACACCAATAATATGTATGTTTTTGCATTTCATGTTGCCATTCAATTGCCCGAAACCCTGTTCCATTTTTTTTTCCCTCTCTGTTCTCCCTGTCTTATCCAGTTCAGATGTTCTGTTTTCAGAATCACTAATTCTGTCGTCAAGCAGTTCAAATCTACTCTTATGTGCCTCTAATGTATTTTTAATCTCATCCATTGTATCTTTCATTCCCATAAAGTTAGTTACTTTTCTTTGCAAACTTTCAATTTGCTCTTTGTGCTCAACCAGTGCCTTCTTAATATCCTTTATCTCTTTAGTCATATTTTCTTTCAATTCTTTAAAATGATTTAGGATAGTTGTGTTTTTATCATTGATTAATTGTCTTAAACCCTGAATCTCATGAGGATAGTTGGATTGTTCCTTTGGCTAAGCCATTTCTTCCTATTTCCTTATATGGCTTGTAATTTTTTGCTGCTGTCTAGGCATCTAAAATATTGGTGAATTTACTCTGATGGCCAATTTCTCTCTCTCGCCTATTGTTATTATTGTTTCACAGTTCTTTGATATTTGGTTCAACTTATCCCAAGTCTTTAAAATTGTCCAGCTTAAGTTATCAAAATCATGCCAGAAACTGACTAATGGGGCACAGACTTTCTCCCAGGGGTGGGTTAAAGAGAGCTCTGAAAGCAGTTTCTGTTTATGTAATTTTCAGACCAGCCAGCAGATGGTACTCACTGATGTACCTTTGCTTGGAGGTGTAGTTCTGTTTTCTTTTATTTTCATCTGGCCAGAGCCGAGATTCAAAGTGAGCTCAGCTGATTGAGTTCACTGAAGAAAACCTCCCTGACTCACTCTCCCTTTTCCCTTGTAACAGCTAGCAAGGAGCAAGGTGTCTCTTCTCCTTTTAGTCAGCTGAAATGTGCCAGGGATTTTACCCCTGCTTAATATCTCAGAGGTGGGGAGGGGAGCCCTTCCCTGCAGCTGGGAGGTTTAGTAATTCACAGTTTCAGCTTCTTCATCTCTCTGTCCCTCACTCTCCTGGGAGTTGTGAAACACTGTCCTGGTCTGCTGACCCTAAAAGCAGGTCCCCTGGGCAGCCTTTGGCTCTATCTCCATTGTTTTCATGAGAGCTGAGCCTTATCTGCCTAATCCAATGGCCATGTTGCCACAATTCATAGGTTTTGTTATGTTGTGTTCTTATTTTCTTTCATCTCAAGATATTTACTGATTTCTTTTGCAATTTAATCTTTGACCCACTGATTATTTAAGAGTGTGTTGTTTAATTTCAATATATTTATGAATTTTCCCTTTTTGCATCCATTATTGATTTCCAGCTTCATTCAGTTTTGATGAGAGAAAGTGTTTCAAATAATTTCAATCTTTTTTACTTTTTTGAGACCTGTCTTATAACCCAACATATGATCTACCCTGGAGAAGCATCCATGAGCTCCGTATTACACCTGTTTTTCCCTCTCCCTGCCCTCAGAACCTCCAGTGGCCACTGCCTCCATACAAATGATATAATTTCTTCCATTGCTAGAATCACAATAAATCTATAGTAGAATACCAGTGAGTCTACTCTAGTCCATCGTTCATTCCCCAATCCTGTGGCTTCTGGGATGGTGATGTTCATTCCACCTCTAATTGAGGGGGGGCTGTGATCCCATAGGGCCAATGGATGGGACTCTCTTGCTTGCAGTTGTAGACTCTCTCGGTTCCTTGGTATGGTAGTTGTCCATCATCACCTCTATGTTAGTTGTTCTGGGTGAGACCAAAGAACTGGAGAGTAGGCATTGCAACTCCACTGACATTCAGTACTAGAGTTGGTAGGTGTACGTCCAAGAGAGTATAAGGCAGTTTTTCATACTATCCTCATCTTACAGATATGAAATGAAATCATGTAGACTAGATTTAAATAAGTTTCCCAGCATCACAAAAATAGTGGATGATGGAATTGGTATTCAAACTTGGAGTAGTAAGCAAATGAGGAAATGCTTTCTAGATAGTATTAAGCCTGATGGTTGATATTTGGTCTGGATTGTTCCACTGCAGCCATCATTTCCTGATCCCCAGTAATTTAAACATAAGAGGCAAATGTCCAGAAATAAAATCCAGGTAAATGCCTGTATTTTATTGCTTTGAAACGTTTTTTTTGAATCCCAGTCCCTGGTGAGCTATGCTAAAACTCATTAAAGACTCACATTGCTTAGGATATAGCCTAAGCAGACTCCTTCTATTCCTGCCTTAAACCAATGACAGAGAGGGAGAAACAGGAAGAAGGATTGTGTCCTAAGCACATGCTTTGAAATAGTTCCTCTTCAACATCTCGAAGACAACATTTGGACATGGCAGTTGTTAGGACACTGATGAGAGTATGTGAGACACAAGGCAGTGGGGGTTACCATTGAATCCTTTTTCAAAACTGAATTGCGTAGAGAAGCTTGGCACCGGTGGCATCTTGTTTATAAATGTTCTTCCATCAAGTGACAGCTCACTCTCTGACTCTCCTCTTTCTAAGCAGAGGGAAAATTATTGGATCTTCATAACTATTGAACTATCTCACTTGCTGAAAATTAGACAGTTTAGGGTTTAGCCAGCCCTTGTATTAAATGATTTCTTAAACTACCCAAATTTATTATACATTATTATAAAGAGAAACCTATGGAGATAAGAAAAAGATTATCACAGATCTAAAATACAGCATTTTGTACTAAAATTGAGAAACTTACTAGAAAATCTGAGGTGGAGATTTCCTTAGTTAAAGAACATGGCTTTTAATTTTGTTTTTCCTAGAGTTCCACAGATTTCCACAATTATTCTTCATTGAATAGAGCAATAGTGTAATGTTATATATATATATAATCATTTTATATTGTTAGTTCAATAGATTGGCCTCTTTGATTTTTTAAAATTTAATATGAATTAGTTTATTATGCTTGTTTTCTCCTGAATACTTCTCTAGAATCAACTGCTTTATAGGTAGAGGAAAAGGAGGATAGAATGAAGCAGTGGGAGATGGAGCTAGGGCAGCCCTGGTGGGGTGGCTCAATGGACCCAGCAAAAAGAGGGACCAAATGTGAAAAAGACAAGTATGAAATGTCAAAACTGCACTATTCCCGATTCAAAATTTTATTCAGAGATAATTTTATACTTCCTATATTCTCCTGGACTTTCAACTACATTATGGGCAGTACAACATTTATAAGAATAGTTCAGAAACAAAACTACTCCTCAAGAAAGCATCCCAATGAAACTGCTTTCCCAGGGACAAACAAACTTATGATCAATACCCTGAGGTTCTCCAAACAAACCATGCTTTCTCCTCCTGCCTCTGACCTGAGAACTGCAGTTGCCCTTTGCTCGGACGCCTGCATTCAGTAAACTTCCACTCATCCTTTGTGTCTTGCTCATCTTCATTTCTGTCACACACTTGGCCCACTGTCACTCCATCTGACACTAAGTTCCTTGTCACAGAAAAGTTTGCAGTTTTAGTGCCTGTCACAGAGTTGGCGCTTAGCATAAGTGTAATGAATGTACTGGCAACAGTCACAAAATGGCGCCTGCATAGTAAGTGCCAAATGTCAGGAGCGGGCGAATGCCAGTTGCACAGTGGATGGCAGAGGCCTTCAATTAATTGCTTGATGTAAAAGTTGCAGAGGACAGCCACAGCATGCAGATGTTCAAGTCAGTGATGCAACAGATACGTGGTACACAGCAGCTCCAGAAATCCCACAGCTGACAGGCAACACCAGTGTGCCATTATACGGGCTAAGAACAAAAGGTAAAATCATCTGGGCTAAAAAGGGGAGCAGTAAGTGACTACAACAGGCTTTTAGGAACAGGCAATGGGCGACATCAAACTGGTCCATATAATCAGTACAGGAAATATCCAAAACAAAACAAAACAAAACAAAAAAAAACCCCACCTGTCCATAGAAGATACATTTAGTACCAAAATGCCATTACCCAAAGACTATGGAAAAGTTGGCTGTAAAGCATTAAAGATAGCATTACCCAAATAATAAATTATCCCCAAATGATCAATAAAACATAGCCTCTGAACAACTCCCCCAAATTCATATTCAGAAAATGCTGTGAACTTTTCCTTGGGGTTGGTAACAACTGAGAGCAGACAGAGAAACTTAAGGAGGACTGAGATTATTTAGAAATAGTATACAACTTGTAAAATGATGTTTATCTTTTCAATGAAAGGTTCAACACATGCAAGAGATTATGGGAATTCCATCATGTGCACGCAATCAAAATATCAGCAATTCATATACAAGAAGACTATTTTGTTGTAAGAAATACATAACTTCTACAAGCTGAGCTAACGTTCCTAAATAAGACCCACAGTGTTTTGAAAATTATGATGTGACAATGTCCTTTTCATGAACTCTCCAGATAATGTCAATGTTCCTTAGAATGAAATTTGGCAACCAATCTAATATACAGAAATTAGTTACTTTCCTGGGGTACTTCATGGTCTTCAGCTCTTCTAGGTACGGAGTAGAAACTCTTGATAGTGAAGTAATTGTGAAATGAGAGAATCAACGGTTAAGTACAAAATAGGAGTAAGAAGGCACAACATTTGGGAAATATCCACTAAGGAAAAAATGTAGTTCTAAGCCAAAAGAGAATTATAGTCTTTTGTACATTATCATAAGCAGGACAGAGACAGAGAGAGGAAGGAAGGAGGGAGGGAGGGAGGGAGGAAGGAAGGAAGGAAGGAAGGAAGGAAGGAAGGAAGGAAGGAAGG